>BSBM01000632.1:38182500-38470000 GCA_027924585.1 Larix kaempferi
AAATGTATAAATCTCATTTTTAATGGAAGAACAATGCCATTTCCCCACTACCTTGTTGTGAGCCAATGTATTGATGATGATTTCGAATGAATGGATGATTCTCTGATATATTTGTGATAAATATAATGCCATGGATGTATTCTACAAGTTTCATGTACTGTACTTGAGCATTTGAAGCATTTTTATTCAGTTTAGTTGTATTGGGAGGTGAAATAGTGCCATTTCCCCAAGGGTCGAATTGGGGATTTTTGCAGTTGAATGGGAGAGGGTGAGAACAGTTGTAATAATCCATTAATGGTGCATATGAGACTTTAATAAAATACTTAACACATTACATACCTCTGTTCATAAATTTGAGTGGGTTTGGAGGCATTTGGGAAGCCATTTTCAGTGCTTACCCCAGGGGGATTTGAACCCCAAATTACTAGTAAAATTGCATAATTGGTTCAGAATCTTAAGAGAGTTTGCAGAGGTCTTTTGGTGGACATATGTCATCCATAAACATCATATTCAAGTTATAATATCATTCATACACCTTCCTTGAAGATTTGAAGGCATTTGGAGTCAATTTGAGACCTAGAGACCAATACTAGTCAAAGGAAAATCACTAGTAAAGTTACCTACATTGATCAGAATTGAAAGAGGATTTGCAGAAGTATTTTAAAGGTCCAAAGGCATCCCTGAAACACATATTTATGTTCTAATACCATTCATATACCTTCTCAGAAGATTTGGGATCATTTGGGGCAAAATTGGGACCTAGAGATCAAAACTAGTCAAAGGTCTAACTAGTTAAAAAAGTGAAAAATTGCCATTTTAATAAAATTCCTAACAAGGGACATTACAGAACGACATTTTGTTTCAATTACATACATTCATATTCCAAGAAGTGTTAATCATATATCTGATGCATACGCTAACTATGTATTAGATTGGCATTTGTCACATTCACCATGAAGCACAGAAATAAAAGAATAAATTCACACATTTGTACATACACACATATAGTAGAACTGGAGAACCAAAGTTTTTTATAAATAATATGTCCAAAATGGTAGTATCGTGATACAAAAACTGGAGCCCGTAGCCCTAAACAATATACATATCAGTACAAAAATGAGATCCTGAGATATCTACTCCCTACGAGGAGGCCTAGCTTCCACCCCGACAGGATGTGTCTCATAGAAGTACTGCACTACATTTTCCATCAACTGTAGCAGTTGTACCCAGTTACCCAACACCCCCACTACCTGGCGCTGCATAGCCTCTGGTAGTTGTGCCACTTCTACCTGTTGTACCGTGACTGTCATCCGTGATATGTTGGACCGCAGAGTCTGTAGTGTTCGCTCTGCTGCAGCACCTGCCATCTCATCACCCCTTGTAGCTAGGGTTTTACCCCATAGCTTGTGCAAATGAGCACCTACTAAGGAGAATGGACTCCTTAGTAGCAGTTCAGTAAATGTAAATAATTAAGCTAAAACAGAAATAGAAACTACTCTAAAACATGTGCATGAAAAATAAACAACAATTTGTAAACAAGGGTTTTGTATTAATATTACCTTCAATGTGAAGGTTGATGAAGCTCCTTGCAATGTCCAAGAGGGTTGCTCCAAGCTCCAATGTGCTCCTTCTCTTTCTCCAATGGTGGGGATGGGCCAAAAGAGGCTCTCAATGTGAAAGTAGTTCAATGGTGAACTAGGGTTTCGAGAGAGATTTTGGCAGAGTAAGGGTATACTTGATTGTGGATATGGAATAAGGGATCTCCATCACCTATTTATAGTTTTTTGGTGGTGGAGTGCTGACCCATGGTTTTAGGAAACACATGGTTTAGGGCAGTTGTATAGGGTTTTTTTCTCCTTTTCCTCATTATTTTATATATTTTTATTCCCTTTTTAGGGGATTTTTGCTATTTTTGGAGGAAAAAGGGGTTTTTTAGCCTTTTTGAGGCTATTTTGAGGGTTTTGTGGCCTTTTGAAGGCATTTTAGGCCTTTTGGAGGCTTTTTAGTGGGATTTTTTGGGTCTTTAAGGGAAATATGGTAGGAAAATGGACAAATGAGCCATATTATGTGGTAGATGAGGTAGTGAACACTTTTTGGGTGTTAACAGATTGCCCCCTGATGTGCGAGGGCAGGAGCTCATCGTATGGCCGATGGAAATCATAAGTCATGAATGGTTTTCCTGGGGTGTGGAGAGAAGAGAAGAAACAAACTGAAGCCCGGAACAACGATCCCGAACAACTGCAAGAACTAAAAGTACATAACCTCAATAATGGATGAGGAATCATCTGAGCATATGGACGAGGCAGGCATTCCCATGCTCGTATCAAGATATAACATAACAATAACAATGGGGTCCAAAAAATGGGGACCTGAAATATACATGACCTCAAATACTGACTGAGGAATAATCTCAATATATGGACGAGGCGGGCATACCCAAGCTCGTATCAAGATACATAAACAGAACTGTGAGGCTCGAAAAGGGGGACCTGTAAGATACATAGCCACTGTGTACATCATAAGAGTCCAGAGGGGACACAAAATCTGAGACATACTGCTGAGCTGATCATGTGGAACTGAAGAACTGGTGCACTGGAACATCAACAGTGCAGCTGACTGGGGTACCAAAGGAACTGATGAGATGCTGGATCATAATGACTAGGAGCCATAACCTTGATGGTACACTGAGCTCGAACTGAAATGGGTACTCAAGGAAGCAGATATCTGGATGGCTTCCGAATACAAACGCCTAACGCATCTCGGACATCCACGGGAACATATAACTGGGTGTTTCGAAGTGACTCACCAATGTGCTAGAGTCGGGGGAAATCCGGGGTCTTCGACAAATAATGTAAAGGATGTAACCCTACACGATTCTCGACGATGCGATCAAGGTGTTGAAGTCGAGCATGTGAGAAACAACCACTCAGAGAGGCAATGATGACTCCTCTCAGAATGATCCGTAGGCACTTACCACAGATAGTGATAAGTCCAAGGCGTAGGGACCTCTGGGCCTATCCTCTGGAATAGAGGTGCTGTCGTCGACAGAGGGAGACCTGCAACTATCAAGGCAATGATGTTTCCTTGACAGGAGCACGAGGTGGAGAACCGAAATGTGATAGTACTGATGGCAGGTCTGACCGAACTGTGGGGGGACAACTGGGCAAGGAGAGTGGGTGGACTCAAACTTCCTTTGTTCAGAGTATGATAATGGGAATGATCTGGAAGCATATGAAACTGACTTAGGGGAAAGGGATCATAGTTGTAATGGATCTGGGAGGATAATTGGGCTGAGGGAGACTCAAGCTGGTATAAAATGGCAGGAGACTGCAGAATACTCTAAACAAAGGCGACCTGATTGGGGGTGCTGCCGAGATGATCGATTATAGTGCCAGGAGGCACAGGAGGGTACTTCTTCATGGGTTAAGGAACTAGAAGAAGTGTGTGTAAAATGATACTGTCGTGTGGATTTATACGAGCCCAGGACAGTTCATGCTCATGGTTGCTTTCAATTTTAAGGAGTCTGAAAGCGATAAGAAGACTTTGAAGTGATGGAATGGTACTGTCGTGTGGATTTTACGAGCCCAGGACAGTGCATGCTCATGGTTGCTTTCAATTTTACAGAGTCTGAAAGCAAATAAGAAAACTCCAGGGGGTTGCTTTTTCGTAGATTTAGTCTCCAAGGCCCAAAGAAGCATAAAAGGATGCAATGAAGAACTCTTCTAGTCAGTGTGACTAGAGTATTCCTTTTTCGTAATTATTCTACCAGGTCCGGAAAAGGGTTAAACTTATACCAGATAGACACCCTTTCAGGTATTTTAACGAGCATGAAAGGAAGCAAGATTGCTCGGCGATCTTTTCATTCTTTTAGGAGTCAGAAAAGAGCTTAACGGAAACTCCCTAAGTGCCTTTTTCGTAAAGGACTTGTCCGGCCCAAAAAAGGGATAAAATTATACCGAACAAAAGGAATGACCAGGCAAGGAGGAAGTGTTCAATCAAGGATCAGTAATGATGACCAAGAACGAGGCTAGGGGGGAACACTGCTGGGCCTCCTTGCGGGGTAGATGAAATGGGGGAAAAATAACGAAACATTTGTAGTATGACAGGAGTGAAGGGCTCATGTAAAAATGTGGAACAATCCGATAGCGTCCGATGTGGCGCGCAAACCGAGGCAGCAAGGTGTCGGGACACAATGTTGAAATTGTACCAAATGAGAGCGAGAAATGATCTCGAGCATCATCACGAGCTCGGAAAAATGAATCCGACGATATAAAGGATGTCAAAAACGGGTAACGGCCGATGTGGCACGCACACCGAGGTGACGAGAGCATTTTGAAAAAATACTCAAAAAATCGGGGGGTGAGAGCGAGAAATGATCTCAAGCGTCATCACCAGCTCAGAAAAATGAATCCGATGATATAAAATATGTGAAAAATGGGCTACGGCCGATGTGGCACGCAAACCAGAGCGACAAGGTGTCCGGACACAATGTTGATATTGGTCCTGGTGAGAGTGAGAAATGATCTCAAGCATCATCACGAGCGTAGAAATATGAATCCGGCGGTGCAAATGGTGCGAAAAACGGAGGTCATAAGGACTCCGGAATGGTCAAAGGAACTAACTAGGTTAAAAAATGGTTGCAAATAAAGGTGAGCCCACCAAGCCAAGGATGCAGTGGTGGGGAGAAATGATGACCCGTGGGGGAAGAATACTAGGTGTATCAAATCAAATCAAATCTACAAGTGATATGTGACCTCAAAAATGGTTGAGATCACAAGTGTGAAAAAGTGAGCAAGGTTAATGACCTGCCCCCATGCTATGTGCATGGGGTTTGTGATTATGGATCACATACGTGTTGGTTTGAACGATGGGTTCATTGACGTGCTGAGATAGATGTGATGGGGAAGGTTCAAAATGATTGATCATGCCCCCTATCCCAGGGTCGAGGGAATCTATTATGCGCCTTGACTCAAAGTTGTCACGGTGGTGCTCTTTTATGGCGGGGTCAAGACCGGGCACTTCAGTATAGGACCAGGCAAAGACATCACGGAACTCTCTGAAGAGGTTAGTTAATTCCTCAATCTCTTGCTTACTGCAGAAGGCTCCTAAAGTGATGAGTTCAGGGGCACTCCCAGGGGCAGCGATATCAATTTGGATGACAGGTGAGATTTTAGCCATGTTACCTTCCTTGAAGGCTTCAGGAGCAGGAATAGGGTCCTTGAACCAGTCGACCTTGGTGGGAAGGAAATATTTGGATTCAACCGCAAACTGGGTAGCGGTGCTAGAGGAAGATGCTTCTGGAATGAAATAGGAACGATGGTGCATATCATCCCAGGGATACTCCGGGGTAGTGAGTGCCTCAAGAATCTCCTCATCGGTACGAAAAGTTAGGGCCGTCAAATCGGTTGATGTGGGAATGGAAGTGGAAGAGATCATGTAAATGGTGTTGACCTCGCCTGATGGGGGTGAGATCGAAGGGTGAATTTCCTCAATAGTGGTTGGTGCCGTCTCAAGGTCCAGATTGTTCATCTCCTAGAGAGCCGCTCTGTAATCCGGGAGATCGGGACAATGATGGGAATAATGCCCGTAAACACCGCATATGGCACAGGGGTGGTTGGTACGCAGGGATTTGTCTTTGGGCTTGGGGGTGGGGTTTAGTTCAACAATCGGGATATTGGGGTCGTCGTCGAGCATCTGCATGTGCTTCTATAATGCTGGTAACTATGGACACTGATGAGTTGCATGGCCCAACTCGTCGCACAGCGAGCATTTGGGAGGAGCACGAAATAATGGAGGGTTTTTTACTGTCTTGGGAGGTGGTATAGCAGTGTAAGGTTGTGGACCTCTGCCCCCAGTGAGTTTGGGAGTAGGAGGGGGAGTCATGGAGGATGAAGGGGTAGAGACACCGGGAGGTGGTGGAGTGGTAGTAGCCATGGGTTTCACCAGTTGGAGGACGACGTCTGGTGTCGGCGGGCGAACGGGAGGCGAAAGATACCATACGAGTAATCCCAAAGTTAACCCAGGGAGGCTAAGGGTAGCCATGACCGGGGCGCTTACTACTCCTGATGGAGGGACTAAGAAGGGGATCGTATGGATAGGTGTAACACCAATGTGGCTAGGTACCAATAGTGGTTTAGGAAACAAGGGTGGTTGATTATTAGGTGGTTGGTTATCGTGGGATAAGGTACATAAGTCAGACACTTCGGGCGTAGATGACGGGGGAGGAATGGATTGGAAGGTGGAGGTCATCGGCGCGTCTGAGTAGACTCCAGGCCCTGTAGAGGAAACAAATGAGGTGGAGGCACGAGAGACAGGTTGTTCAACCATGGGGAGAACATTTTCGGGTGCCGCAGGAGCACTGGGATCATAGTAGGTGAGCTGGTCAACCTTGACCACGCGTCCCTCATGGGGGAACATCATGGTGCGAAACACGGAAGAGGCAACCGCCCGCATGGCATACATGTAACTGCGGCCAAGTAAAAGGTTATAATCCAATTGGGCATTGATTACCTCGATGTTGATAAGGACGGTTTTACCACCCAACTGGACGGGGACATTGGCTAGGAGGCCTTGGGGCTGAGCCGAACGACCGTCGTAGGCGCGTAATGCAGTGGTGGACTACTGGAGAGTGGGGGATCCCAACTTCTGCCACACGAATGTAGACATAACACATGTGGAGGCACCTTCATCGATGATGCATCGATGGATGACAATATTCCGAACGGAAACAGAAACTTGGAATGCTAAGGAGGAAGGCAGGCGTCGCTCGGATTGGTCCAAATCGAATGCCATTAAATTCGAATCATTTGGGTCAATCCCCCCAATGGCAGAGAGTAAAGTCTTGCGCTGGGAAGGGCAATTCTTCAAGACTTCTAACGCAGACATGGCTGCGGGAGATTGGGCTAGGTCGTCTACAATGTTGTAGTTTGACGCAGCACGCGCATTGGGGTTATTGTTGATACGGCGAAGTGGGAAACGAGGGGCTTTGGGAGCGCCATCTAGTGGAGGTGGAGGAATACGTAACGCTTGATCAGTGGGATGAGCGTTAGTAGGTTTATCTGTGGGAGGTGCTTCAGTGGTGGAGCCATATTGGTTTCGACGGGTCTGAAGGTTAACGTCAGCGGATGACATCATCAACAGGTGGTGGGTACCTGAGTCAAACATGGGTTGATCAGGAGCAGCGTAAGTGATTTGTTGTTGGGGTTGCACGTTGGCTTGAGGGGGGGCCAATGGCTGAGTGTTCACGATGCCTTGTGTTGGTAAGGGGTTTTGCAGAACCAAAGGTGGCTGCTGAGGCTGAGGGGGGTTAGGTGGTGCCTGAGGAGCTGCATGCCCTTGGTGATGGGAATCATCAACCCAAATTTGGCGAGCTCGCTCTAAGTGTGGGAAAGCATGCGTGTAGTGTCCATAGACCCCACAAATAGAACAAGGGTGGTTCGTTCACAAATTGGGGTTTTTAGCCTGCTTGGGCGGGCAATCAGGGTTTTGATTAGCGGGGGCCGCATTGTTGTTGTCGGGGGGATTAGCCGGTTGACTGGATTGGTCTGCAGGTTGGTTGTTCCCATGATTATGGCCCTTGTCGCAGTTCTGTTGGCCCTAGTTGCGTTGGTTGTTCTGGTTTTGCTGCGGGTTTTGTTGGGCATAAACTTGCCCTTGGGAAGCCGGTGGATTCTGAGGTTGCGCAGGTGCGGGAGCAGGCTGCGGTGGATGATATGCAGGTGGAAGCTGAGCAGGCGCAGCAACTTGAGGAGGTTGCTGATATGGCTGTGGAGCAGGTTGTGGGTTTTTCGCAGGGGCTACCTGTGGCGGATAATAAGCGGGTTGGGCTTGTGAAGGCGCAGGAGCTGGGGCAGCCTGTTGATGGTAGTAAGGCTGAGGTGCGACTGGGGGGGCATAAGCGGGAGTCGCATGACCGAAGCATTGAGGAGGACTTGAGGGTCCATGGTGGTGGTGATGTGTCATGGGAGCATACGAGTTGGTTTCTCCAGACTGTGAGGTAGCCTGCGAAAGGTCGGGGCCAGGGGTAGGACGTGCTATGGAAAATGGTTGAGGATGCGAAGAAACACGGCCAATGATACCGTCTGCAGCGTCGGATGCCCCCGATGCATCGTGCTGGGAGGACTCGCCGCGAGGGGCGTCAGGTATAATGGTGTAAAGGTAACCCGACTAGGCGTAAATGAGGTCGAACTGTTGGGCCTTAAGGATGGCCTCTTCTTCAGACTGGGGTCTTTCTGATGCCACATCCTTAGCAATAACAGGGAGAAGGGATTTGAGGAACCAATCTAGGAAGATACGATCGTCTAGTTTGATCTTGCATAAGCTATGGCATAGACGCCACTCATGGATGTGGTCCGTGATATGGGTAGCCGTGTTTTGTCTGCAGGATAGGAGGATCTCAACGCCCGCGTCATAGCGGACAGGCAACTGGAAGAACTGCAGGAAGGTCGAGGCAAGGGAAGCAAAGGTGGCATGGGTCCCATGAGGTTGCTCGATATACCACTTGGCTGCAGAGCCAGTGAAGGTGCGCTGTAAGAGACGGAGGCGAACAGAGTCATCCACTATGGAGTTAGAGGAACACCATAGGTGGAAAGACATGATATGGTTTTGTGGGTCCTCAACGGCCTTGCCCTCGAACTTAGGGATGTCAGAGGGGAGCTTGGTAGGCATATGAGGCCACGTAGGGTCATTTCAAATAGGATCATTGGTCAATATGGCCAGGCCAGGTAGGTTGAGGCTAGCCATGAATGGCAAACTGGAAGAAGGATGTGACACAGTAGTGGGTTGGACTAGGTGGGGGCCAATGCCCCCGAGTGGAGGGACAGGATTTGGGATGGTGCCCCCAAGTGGGGGAACTAAGGTGGTGGAGGATGGTCCAGCACCACCATGGGTAGTGTGAGCCACTGATGTAGTGGGGATAGGGATTCCCGCTGTGGGAATCAGTACCGTGAGGGGAACGGTAGATGGGGGCCCCATGGAGGGCATACCCAAAACAGGTGTAGTAACTGGTGTAGTGGTGGATGTGCCACCAATGGTCCCTATAAAAAAAGGAGTGGAAGTCGTGCCAGCCATGGGGCTAGTAGGGGCAGTGTAAATAGGGTTCTCAGACTCTTCGTCAGAATCGGAGGTAAAGTAAGGAGCGTCAATATCTAGTGACGGAGTCCTATGTCGCTGACGAGTGGAGTCAAGTGACAAGGCTCTAGATCTGTGATGAGTGGTATCAACGGATGATGATCGGAATCTATGACGTGTGGTGTCAAGAGAACCGTGCTGTGGGGGCTCGCCCCTGAGGCGCCGAGAATGTCTCGGGGACTCAATGGTGACGGATGGTGTCAAATCTCTATGGGTTGAGGTGAGTAGAAAAACAGCTCAAAAAAGCCTAATGCAACCGAGTGTGCAGAAGGAGAGCTAAAAAACAAGGCACTCAGGTCAACAACCAACTCAAAACACCCACTGCAACAGCTGTGCTACAATAGGTGGAGTATCAACAAAGACGGTCAGAATACCAACAAGCAGCAGGTTTCCTAAAAATAAAAAAAAATAAAAAAAATAAAAAAACTATAGCTAGGGTTTTACCCCTAGCTTGTGCAAATGAGCACCTACTAAGGAGAATGGACTCCTTAGTAGCAGTTCCGTAAATGTAAATAATTAAGCTAAAACAGAAATAGAAACTACTCTAAAACATGTGCATGAAAAATAAACAACAATTTGTAAACAAGGGTTTTGTATTAATATTACCTTCAATGTGAAGGTTGATGAAGCTCCTTGCAATGTCCAAGAGGGTTGCTCCAAGCTCCAATGTGCTCCTTCTCTTTCTCCAATGGTGGGGATGGGACAAAAGAGGCTCTCAAGGTGAAAGTAGTTCAATGGTGAACTAGGGTTTCGAGAGAGATTTTGGCAGAGTAAGGGTATACTTGATTGTGGATATGGAATAAGGGATCTCCATCACCTATTTATAGTTTTTTGGTGGCGGAGTGCTGACCCATGGTTTTAGGAAACACATGGTTTAGGGCAGCTGTATAGGGTTTTTTTCTCCTTTTCCTCATTATTTTATATTTTTTATTCCCTTTTTAGGGGATTTTTGCTATTTTTGGAGGAAAAAGGGGTTTTTTAGCCTTTTTGAGGCTATTTTGAGGGTTTTGTGGCCTTTTGGAGGCATTTTAGGCCTTTTGGAGGCTTTTTAGAGGGATTTTTTGGGTCTTTAAGGGAAATATGGTAGGAAAATGGACAAATGAGCCATATAATGTGGTAGATGAGGTAGTGAACACTTTTTGGGTGTTAACACCCCTACCCCAGCGACGATGTCTCGGGAAGCCATCGGGTCTCACTGGGCCCTTGTCTGTGAGCAAACAGTCAAACATCAATACATGATACCACCCCCAAAAATATTTTTGCATTTACATCTATAATAAAAAATCCATAAAAATTTAAAACACAAAAAACCTAAAAAGAGTACTCACCGATGAGTCCGAACACTACATCTAGTGGGAGCGGCATGTCCCGGTCCTGCCAGAAGTCTATCCCTGCATAAGGGTAGTCATCTATGGCTATGATTTGTCGATCCCACTAGGAAAAGAACTCCTATGTATATGGTGATGCCTGATGGCCACCACCCTGTCGTCTTAAGACCTCAGCCCACCGGGTAATGGCTGGGTCACGGAGACTATGAAGAGGGACCTCAATCCTCAGACTAAGCCACGGAACCCGCTCGAAGAAGAAGCTAAACAAAATTCTACCATACCAAAAGTTTTTCACATCCCCCTAATTGCACTCTGTCAGCTGGGTCTTCATGGACCCCAATAGCGTAGTACACTAGTCGAATATCATAGGCTGCATGCACTATGATGCATAGAACATGATTGGCCTGGATGCCTGGTGAAGAGCTTTGGATCCAGCAATCCGCACTAAAGTGGCCATGAAAACCTTCATACTCAGGTTGACTATGGCTCCGATGGGAACCTGACTTCCCACTGCTCGAGTATTTGGAACACAATATCTCTCTATGTAGTCGGGGATGGTGATCCCACCACCCACAGTTCGAGACCGAAGGCTTGCCACCTCACCTCAGAGGGACAAACCTTTGATGAAATAGATATCTTCCACCTCCAGTGAAAGTATTTTGTTGTATAGGTTGAAGTTCTGTGCATCAACATCCCAATAGTCTATCAAACACTTGAGCAAAAGGTTTTGGGCCCTCAAACCCCCTATGCTCCAGAATTTGTATAAGCCACATGCTTGTAGCACTTGCTGTGTACGCAGATCGTTACGAACAACCTCATCTACTAGGTCATGTTCCCTCTCCTTCCACTCTGGAACCATCCGGGAGTGAGAAAAAACAAATATTTTAGTCAATTTCATTTGCAAAATAAACTTCACAGCCGTACCCATGGTCAAACTGTGCGTTGACTACGAGTATGATGCCCTACCCATGGCCTACATAGAAGTAGCCCGCGGGTAGTGTCGAAGCCATTTAGGGATTGGCGAAACAAAAAATCCAACCTATGAAATTTGAAATAAAAGCATTAAAATGGAAGGTGGGGATGAGATTACCAACCTGCTCCTGACGGTTCGACGATCGGACGCCTGTAGCTCCCGGAATCAGCAACTAAACTTTGAGGTAAAAATTAACCACAAAACTCCAAATGGATGAATAGTAAAAATGAATTGTAAATTGTAAATGTTTATTACTATTATAATTTTCAAGACCCACTTGTCTATAGTTTTTTCCATTTAATGTTGTTATGGACTAATACAATGTCATGGAGTAGTGTTTTTAACCAGATTTCTTCGACGAAAGTTGTTTCTGAACGCTTCACACCTACGGCAGGTACGTTTCACACCTGGCATATAGGTTAGATGTCATTCTCACAGGCATTATGCATTTGACCTTTTGACCACTTTCGTAAACCCTAGGTGCGACCCCGCTTCTTAACTGACACAGAACCTTCACACTATTACAGAAGTGTCGTTATGTGGCGGTAGGGCCTTTCCGAACATGCCCTAGATAGAACCCCCATTTGCATTCTGGTGCCCATGTCGTTGTTTGTCCATAGGATTGGGAGTCCTTTGTAGTTACGCCATGACATTGTGATAAAGACTTGTACTCTACTTTGTCTTATGCTAGCCATCTCCCATAAGGACTCCCCCATTTATATCAAGTTGTGATTGCATTGCATTATCCTACTTACCGCTTGAGCCTTGTGCCGGCTCCCGCTTACTCAGTTGTTAGCTTGGTGGCTAAGCACTTTTCCCTGTCGATCCCTGTAGAGCTTATATTTTCCCTTCACAATTTGATGGCCTTTTGACCCTAAGGGAACACACCCCCTGAGTGTCCACATCCTGCATGCACTTCCTTGCATTGATCATAGGTATGTTCCATTGCTTGGAACTAGTCTGATAGCTATTTGACACTCGTTCCCTCACTTGTTGTACTATAAGCAATTTTATTCTTTTTCAAGCTTTCACAAAATATGAAAAAAAACAAAAAAATCAAATATTCCAAAAAGCCAGACGGGATTATGGTTACTACTTCTTGTTGGCAGCTGTTGTGTCGCCTTTGAACAGAGCATTCATTCCACTTCATAAATGATGAGTCGGGACTATAGTTGGACCTTAGGAGCTGTACTTATTTCTTAGTTTACTCCACTGATTGGTTAAGCTTCCAGTCATTATGGAGCCCTTTGTAATGCCTCCTGCATTGCATAGTTTATGTCAAGTCTATGCTACCTAATTCTATCCATCTTCTCATTCCCTTATTCAAAGGAAGTCCTGAACCCAGAGTCGGCCTCTCCTCAGATCTCTTGACTATTGCATGTCGGCCATCCTTATTGAGTCAGTCCGTTTCACCTGAGTTCTTCCAAATCTTTCAACATAGCTGGTACCTCATGTTGGTTGATGGGGGATGCCTTAATGCCCTCCTTCTAGCGATTCTCGTTCCATCGAATTCAACCCATTTATTTTGAAACTTGAGGCTTAGTGTTCGGTTGAGTACCTTGAGGCTTGGAGTCATTACTGGCAAGTTCTCTCACCATCGGCAGTTTTGGGAATACATCAATGTCCCCTGATCGATGGATTCATCCTAGTGTTCGACCTCAACTCATCTATTCACACTCCAATGATTGTGCTCTATGCCTTGATGCCCATTTTCATTATTGGTGGGTTATCTCGCATCTGCTAACGGTATACATCATTGACCAGTAATCAGATGATGTCACATCGGGTTTGAACTCAACTCCTTTATTCACTTGATGGGACTTGCACTGTCAAAGACTTGTGTAGAAGACCCCATGCTATAGTGGCATTCAGTATGCTACTTATGATGATGAATTTACATCTGAGATATCACGTCTCAAACAACAGCAGTTTGTGCCTCCAGTTTGGACCAGTTGTTTCATTTTCAGTAGGAGACCATGTTAACACCCAAAAAGTGCTCACTAGCTCATTTCCTTATTCACATGACCCATTTGTCCACTTTTCCACCATTTGAGCCTCTAAAGCCATCAAAATGTCACCAAAAGACCATAATACACCCCTTTTTCCCCTCAAAATGAATATTTTTCCTCAAAAAGCATAAAAAACCCTAAAAGGGTCCAGAATTCTCAAAAATATTAAAAAGGGAATAAAAATATTCAAAATATTCAAAAAAGGAAAAAGGAGGGAAAAGGTACCTAAACCATGTTGGTCAATACCATTGGTATGGTATTCCCCACCATGGTTTAGGTACCTTTTCCCTCCTTTTTCCTTTTTTGAATATTTTGAATATTTTTATTCCCTTTTTAATATTTTTGGGAATTCTGGACCCTTTTTGAGGGTTTTTTATGCTTTTTGAGGAAAAATATTCATTTTGAGGGGAAAAAAGGGGTGTATTATGGTCTTTTGGTGACCTTTTGATGGCTTTAGAGGCTCAAATGGTGGAAAAGTGGACAATTGGGTCATGTGAATAAGGAAATGAGCTAGTGAGCACTTTTTGGGTGTTAATAGACCATATCTACTGAGCACTTTCCATTTGAATTACTCTTTAAATATGTCTCACCAAACCAAGCTTGAGGATAAGCTTGAAGGGGTTGATCAATTCTGAGCATGGAAGTATAGGATTGGGTTAATCCTGGAGGAAAATGAATTGGATACTTACATAAGGGAAGAGGTCCCTGTCCTAGAGGAAGAAGAGGCTAAGGCCTTGCATAAGAAGAACTTGGTCAAGGCAAAGAGAATCATTGTTGACTCTATTAAAGACCATCTCATCCCACATGTGTCATCTCTAAAGACACCCAAGGTAATGTTTGACTCTTTGACCAAGCTGTTTGAAGGGAAGAACATAAATCGAAAGATGACTCTGCGGAATCAATTGAAAGGGGTAAAGCTTCAGAATGGAGAGACCATTCAATCCTATTTCTCCAAGGTCTCTCAAATCAAGGAACAACTTGAAGCTGTGGATGAAATGGTGGAGAAAGGTGAAATTGTCATGACCACTCTGAATGGCTTACCTAGGTCATGGGATTCCTTTATTCAAGGAATTTGTGCAAGAAGGAAGTTGATCTCCTTCAGTAGACTGTGGGAGGAATGTTCACAAGAAGAGGCTAGGCTTGTAGCCTGAGAAGAAAAGATGGGAAGTGAAGATCAAGCTCTCATATCTCACACCAAAAGAAGCAAGTTTAAGAAGGAGCACTCTCATTAGAAGAAATCCTCTCACACCCACCAAAAGAATAGGAAAGATATGAGATGCTTCACATGTAATGAGAAGAGACACTTTGTTGTAGATTGTACCAAGAACAAAAGGAACAACAAATTCAACAAAAAGAAGAAAGGCAACAAGAAGAGATATCATGCTCATGCGGCCGAGGATGATGAACCTCCCAAGAAGAAGGCTAGAGCAAAAAGTGATGACTCATCTAGTGAAGATGAATATGTTCTAATCTATACTCTCATAGGTACCATCTCTCATGGATGTAATAATTGGCTCATTGATAGTGGGGCTTCCAAACACATGATTGGTTTTACAGAATCTTTTGCAAATCTATCTGAACATGAGTCACCCCATAAGGTGAAACTTGGGGATGCTTACCAATATCCTATCAAAGGAAGTGGTGAAGCCTCCTACAACCTATACTTTGGGAAGTCTTTGAAGATGAAAGATTTGCTATATGTACCTGGGCTCAAGAAGAACCTACTCTCCATATCTGCATTGGATGCAAAAGGTATGAGGGTTTCATTTGTAGATGGCCAAGTACTAATGTGGCCAAAAGGTAAAACTATTGATGATGCAGTAGTGATTGGAGAGCAAGAGAGAGGATTGTATAAATTAAAGGGATAGCCTGAACATGCCATGGTATATGAATCCATGGAGCCAAGTGAACTTTGGCATAGAAGGCTTGCACATGTGAACTATAGGGCACTACCAATTGCAAGTAAATCAGTAGAGGGTCTTCCTGAAATCAAGACCAAGCATGAAGGTGTTTGCAAAGGATATGCAAAAGGAAAGAACATAAAGAAGGAATTTCCAAGTAGTGAAAGCAAATCAAAAGGAATCTTGGAAATTATCCACTCTGATATATGCAGTCCAATGTTATCCAGTTCTCTGAGTGGGTATGTTACTATCTCTCTTTCATTGATGACTTCTCTAGGAAGACCTGGGTTTATTTCTTAAAGAACAAATATGAAGTGTTTGATAAGTTCAAGGAATTCAAAGCCTTGATGGAAAATCAAACTGATAAGAAAATAAAGACATTCAGATCCGACAATGGCAGAGAATTCACTTAAGGTGATTTCAAGAAGCTATGCAGTGGTTCAGGGATTAAGAGGGAGTTGACTACTCCCTACAATCCACAACATAATGGAGTTGCAGAAAGGAAGAATAGAACAATCATGGAAGTAGCACGAGCAATGATGCATGACCAGGATCTTCCTATGCATTTATGGGCTGAAGCGGCTAGTACAGCTGTATATGTGCAGAACAGAACACCTCACAAGATATTGTACAACAAGACACCAGAATGTTAGGATATTTAGACACTTAGGAGTTAGTTAAGATCAACTTGTATAATAGATCTGTTAGGTAAAGTGTGTTTCTTTAGTATGCATTAGTATGCATTTGTAAATACTTAATCTGACGGTCACAATATGTTCCCGACATATAGTGATCCGACGGCTCAAATTCTCTTAGATCATACCTACCCTTGATCTATGGCTTAACACCCGATTGGTCCATGATCTCTATTTAAAGAGCATGGAGGGTCATTGGAAATTTGATCAATTATGAGAAGCTTATTTGTAACTTTCTTTCTTTGCATAATAAATTGTCCTGTAGAAGCTATTTGGTTGGGGCCATGGAGTGTTTCCCTCACGAGGGTTTAAACCACATCAAAACATCGATGTATCGATCTGTTATCTATTTGTGTGAAGTGTTTTCTCTAGATGTTCAGTCTTTTGGGAGTACCCTGTGTACCTGAACATTGTATCAGAGCTTTTACGAAGAGCCACTTCCAGTTATGATCTAGATCTTGAACTGTTGTTGCCGAAACTTGAAAAGGTTTCTATTTCTGGTATTTCTATGCATTTCTAGGCTGTGGGCGGAGTTCCATTGCGTCCAGAACACTGTTTCCATTGGGAAATAGTTTTCATTTGATCGAAAACGGTTTCCGGTTGCTTCATAAATGCGTATTTCATCAGATCTGAAGGTATAATGTTACACTGAGGCATTTTTTTATTTTTGTTTTAAAGAAAGAAAAAAATCTCATATTTTATCAGTTTATATTATTAGGTTTTTTTTAGTTTCCGATTGTTGCTTTCCCTATCTACGTATGCTTTTTTCCGTGCACCTTGTGCGATCTCGGTGAATTAGAAACAGAAAGGGAAAGGGTTTTTCTCGGTTGTGTATGCTCTTTGTCGTGCACCTTGAGCGAACTCGGCAAATCAGAAACAGAGAGAAAACATAGACTTTCTGGTCAAGCTAACAAGATATAACCCCAAAGGTATGGAAATTTCTTTTTGTTTCGATTTGTGATTTGTTTTGCAGGAAAAAAAGGCAAGCACAAAAACCGAGCAAGAAGAGTTAAAAAAAAAACCCTTCCTCATTCCCATATTTTACATACCTTTTAATCTAGCTCATGTATTGGAGAAAACTCACTATGGATTGGGAATACCACAACAAACAAATGACTACCAGAAATCTACTCAATTCTCAAAGCAATGCTATTATAAATGACAATATTAAGATAATGGAGAAATGTAACCAACCTCGATCCAAAGTTTGATGTAGATCGCCATTGGAGCTTTCAATCCATGCACTTGTAATCTACAAATTAGTATTGACAGCCAATATCCAACGAGTACATATAATATATAATTGACATTAACATTTTCAATAACAATGGTCCATAATATCATCAACAAATGTAACCCAATGTATAATAAATGACATTCACACCATGAATGGACGCGAATATGAGTATTTCTATTAATGAACAAGAAGAAGTACAAAGTGATACGACCTCTTGCCAGCAACCAATATGAACCAAGATCTAGATCAATCCACTTGTGCCTCCACCACTTCAATCCTCCATGAATGGAAAACTCAAACTAGAAGGAGTGTGGAAGGTGAACATAAATGGTTCACAACTACAAGGATCAATGAGTGCAGACTAAAGGTAGGGAAAAAATCCACTAGAGTTCCTTTACTATTCTCTTCTTCCTCCCATCCATAAGCCATATGTGCTCAATATGTAGTCATCTTAAAGGTAGGTGAAAGGACTCATTGAGACGTTACTTGGGAAGATGGAGAGCCAAAGGTCACCCAATGACCGCTTTTTGGGAGTAAAAAGTAATTAATAGTGGTTTTTACCATTTTACTTGATACCCACAGGCTATAGTGATGCAACATGCAAGTAGGAATAAAAATAGGGAAAACTGGTATCACTAAAGGATGAAAATGGATCCGAGTCACTGAAATGGATCCTACAGGCCAAAGAATCTTGATGCTCACAGGGTGAAAGATTTATGTGTAACAGATGCCCCCTAATGTGTGAGGTCAGAGACTGAAATGTTCTACGATGGTCGAAATACATTATAAAACTCAGAAGTGGAGTGATGGAGACACAAGTGGAAATAACAGCTCACTCGTCATAATACAATAGTATCTCTAAATACATGTTGGTATAGTACATCAATCTGATAAAATGGCCATGAATAGGCAGTACATAATGGATACATGTCATAAATGATCATAACCATGATCCCTCTACAGTAAGATGTGGTCTTCTGCTAAAAAGAAGACAACTGGTGCAAACTGGAGGTACAAACTATTGAAATATGACAGGTGATATCTCAGATGTAATGTCAAAGTCATATGTAGCATACTGAATGCCACAATCGCCTGGGGTCTTCTACACAAGTCTTCGACGGTGCAAGTTCCATCAAGTGAATAAAAGGAGTTGGGGTCAAACCTGATGAGACATCGTCTGATTATCGATCAATGATGTATGCCGTTAACAGACGCGAGATGACCCACCGATAATGAAAATGGGCATCAAGGCACAGAGCACAATCATCAAAGTGTGAATAAATGGGTTGAAGTCGAACACTAGGATGAATCCATCGATCAGGGGACATTGATGTATTCCCAAAACTGTTGACGGCGAGAGAACCTACCACTAATGACTGCAAGCCTCAAGGTACTCAACTGAACTCTAAGCCTCAAGTCCTGGAATAAATGAGTAGAAGTCGACGGAATGAGACTCACTGGAAGGAGGGAATTAAGGCATCCCCCATCAACCAGCATGAGGTACCAGCCATGTTGAAAGATTTGGAAGATCTCAGGTGAAATGCAATGACTCAATAAGGATGGCCGACATGCAATAGTCAAGATATCTGAGGAGTGGCCGAAACTGATTTTAGGACTTCCTTTGAACAAGAGCATGAGCAGATGGATAGACTCAGGCATCATAGAATGGACATAAATTGTGCAATGAGGAGGCATTACGGAGGGCTCCATAATGACTGGAAGCTTAACCAATCGGTGGAGAAAACTAAGAAACAAGTACAGCTCCTAAGGCCCAAATATAGTCCCGACTAATAATGTATGGAGTGGAATGAATGCTCTGTTCAAAGGCGACACAACAACTGCTAACAAGAAATAGTGACCATAATCCCGTTGGGCTTCTTAGAATATTTGATTTTTTTGGGCTCTTTCATATTTGGAAAAAGCTTGAAAAAGAATAAAATTGCTTATAATACAACAAGTGAGGGAACGAGTGTCAAATATCTAGCAGACTAGTCCCAAGCAGTGGAACATACCTATGCTCAATGCAAGGAATTGCGTGCAGGATGTGGACACTCGGGGGTATGTTCCCTCAGGGTCAAAAGGTCATCAAATTGTGAAGGGCATATATATAAGCTCTGCAGGGCTCGACAGGGGAAAAGTGCTCAGGCACCAGGCTAACAATTGAGTAAGCAGGAGCCAACACAAGGCTCAAGTGGCAAGCAGGATGATGCAATGCAATCACAACTCGACATAAAAGGAAAGTCCTTTTTCGTAAAGTTAGTCTCATCACCCAAAAAAGTGTAAAACAATGAGAGAAGAACTCTTCTAGTCACATATGACTAGAGTACACCTTTTTCATAAATAATCCACAAAGGTCCAGAAAAGGGGTAAACTTATACCTAAGTGGATGTCGCTTCAAATCCTTTAACGAGTCTGAAATAACAAGTATACTTGGCAATCTTGTTTGATTTTGAAAAAGTCTAACAAGGGCTTAAAAAAGACTTTATAAAAATCTTTTTCCTAAAGGTTTAACGAGCCCAAAAAAGTAAACTCATGACCTCACTGTTTTTAACGAGCTCAAAGGAGATATGAAAGAATGCTCGTAATGGGGGAAGACGAGTGTCAGGGACATGCAGGACTAGTTCCAAGTGCATGGAACAACGCTATGCATAATGCAAGGAACATGAGCAAGATAAGGACACTCAAGGGGTGTCTAGGAATTCAGATAGTAATAGGCTCAAATGCATCATAACAATGGGGAGGCCTAAACCTATATGCAAGGTTCTAAATATGCCTGCCATGACCGAAGCAAATGTCGAAAAGGACCGATAACCAAGTATAAGTCCAACTAAGAATCATGTTTCCAAGAAACATAAGTACCAAGATCATCTCTAAAATTTATGTAAAGAAAAATATGTATGTAAGATCAACTTCACTATTGTTAACCTCAGACATAACGCAGGTAGAGCTAACCACTAAAGGTGCCATAGTACCAATACCTGAGGGATCAAAATGATCATCTTCAAAATGAAGAGCAAAGTTGAAAGATGTGAAGGAATCTACAGTGGCAAATTCATCATCACAGGAGTTGGAAATTCTAGAAGTAGAATCGAACTCATCACGATCACCGATTTGTGGATCTATAGGAGAGTCTAAAGACTCGTCACTAGGGAGATAAGACTTTAATGTCAAACCGGGGCTAGACAAAACTATACCTAGATCAAAATCCAAATGCATGGCAGGTTGTACTCGAGGCTCATCTTGTTCAATAAGATCAAGGGTGGGAAGGAAATAAAATTAATGATGAGAATCTTCCCAAGGCTTGTCATTACCATTCATGGCCTCAATAAAAACTTCATCTGGAGGTAGGATGCCATTGAGGCAATCATGTGAACAAGATGAGTTGGCTGCCCAAAATGGCAATGTAACAGGATCTTCCTCAACTGTCTAGGAAGAAGAGAGATCCAGATCTGTAGTGGTTTGTTGGATATGATCGTAAGCGAGCTCTGCTACAGATAAAGTCATAGACATCCCGACATGCGCAATGTCTCCAGACGTGGAATTCGTGGATGCTAAAGTCCACGGATCATCTAAATAGGAGGTCCGGAATAACATATTATTCGAAGGAGGAGACGCATTGTCAGTAATGGTTCCAATAAAATTAAGAGGTGCAAAAAGATTAAAATTTCCCATCAATGAGGGGTACATTCCAACACCTATGTTCCCAGTTGTCGTCTGAGAATTAGAAACTTGCGGAACTACAGATCCCGTGGATGCTGTGGAAGGAATGCCAACATAATCCAGTTGATCGATCGTCACAATATTTCCTTCATGGGGAAAGAAGATAACTCTAAATACAGTAGACGCGACAGCCTTCATAGCGTACATCTAGTTCCGACCCAGTAAAAGGTTGTAGTCGATGGGCGCATCAACCACTCCGAATTCAATAGGCACAGAATTACCTCCTAAGGAGACAACAAGGGAAGGGATAATTCCATGTGGCGCAAAATATCTACCATGAAATGTAGTGAGTTTAGTTCTAGACGTGAGTAGACGAGGAGAGCCAAGAGCTTTCCAACAAGCTAACGATATTACTGACACAAAGGCACCTTCATAAACCATAGTACATTTGACGAAGCTTTTAAGTAAAACCACCTGGATTTGAAAGGCCATGTGGTAAGATAAGCGACGATGGACATCAATAGTATTGAACTTGATAACACTAGGATTTCCCCCATCCTGAACTCCTAACGCACTCAAAAGGGCATGCTTCTGAGAAGGACAGGCTTGCAAAACCTTAAGAGCTGACAGGGTACACGGAGTTTGACCCAAATCTTCTACGATGGAGTAGTTCTGGGTAGCTCGAGCATTAGGATTATGCATGGAGCGCTTGAGAACACCTTTCGGTATCCACGGCATAATAGAGGGCTTCTCGATATGCAAGGAATTGTCAGGAGGAGGGGAGGCTCATTCCCCAAATTTGGTTGTGGTGCACCATAATCGCATTGACGAGTAGAAACACAAATCTCCGACTGAACCATATTCACACATCCATAACCACTAGTATTGGAAGAAGACGTTGCTGTTTCATTAGTACCATAACCAGTGGTGGGAGCATGCGAAGCCATGTTTTGGTGATGAGGTAGGTGATCCTTCAACACAGCTGGGATCTGTGCCAAATGCTTTGATGCTTCTTCAATTCGAGGACATAAATGAGTAAGATGATCCTCCCCACAAAGCTTGGAAGGGAATTTTACCTTACGCCTAGGCTTACGATCCTCGCCAGCATTACCACCTTCCCGAGGAGTATTACAATTGCTATTGTTATTACTTCCATTGTTTCCACCCCTACGATTATTTCTCCCCTTTTTCTTACCACCAGGTTGTTGGTTACCCGACGGTTTCGTTAATTGCACATTGTGTACATCAGACAACAGAGTGGAAGTGGACAAGCTGTGCACCTATCTGGGAGCAGATTGGTTTAGCGACAAATTTTGCATTTGATTAGCTACCAAGTGTACAGGGCGAGTGCATGTGGACCCCACACTGCCATCGGCATGTGGTCCAAGAACTGACGTAGGCTCATGTCTTGTTCTCGATGCGTCAGGAATAATGTCATACAAAATGCCAGACTGAGAATAAAGTAGATCTAACTACTAGACTTACAAGATAGCTTGTTCCTCAGTCACAATGCCGAACATTGAAACATCCTTAGCAATGTATGGGAGTAAAGACTTAAGGAACCATTCCAACAGGAACTCTAGAGGAATTTTGGCTTTCACTAATCTCTTCTGCCGATGCCACTCTTGAACGTGGTCAGAAATATGTGTGGCCTTATTCTGACGGAAGGTGGACAATAACTCAGTACGAGTATCATAACGAACCGGCAACTGGAAATGGCCTAAGAAAACCAAAGCAATCTCATTGAATCCCCTATAGGTGTTTCCGGGAAACTCCACATACCACTTCGCGGCTGCCCCCGTGAGGGTGCATTGAAATAGTCATAAATGAATGGAATCATGATTCAAAGAGTTGGAGGAGCACCAAAGGTAAAATGTCGTGACATGATCTCCTGGGTCCTCACCACCTTTCCCCTCAAAATTCGGAATGTCTAAAGGGAGCTTGGTAGGGATAGGGGTCCAAGTAGGGTCGTGACACACCGGATCATTCGTGAGCTTCGAAATATCAAGGAGATTCAAGCATGCAAGGAACAGGAGTTGCGGCTGGAAAGCTAGATTATAAGATCCCATAAAAGGTTGGTTAAACGGAGCTGTGTTATAAGATGGACCAAAAGCTTGACCATGAGGATTAAACTACTGATAAGAAGGACCTGACGAACCATAAGCTTTCCCATGGCCATAAGGTTGATAACCTCCCCTTGCTGGACCCATTTGAGAGTAAGCAGGTATATGCGCGTTTTGAGAACCATATTGGGGTGGTGGGTGATACTGGTGGCCAGCACCGACTGTGTTGTAGTAAGGGTTTCCACCATGAGTATGGGGCATGTATGTACTATTCATAGTGGGAACCATGTTTTAATGACCGTAATGGTAGGGTATGTTCCAAACCCTAGCATTAGGATTAGCTTGAGCAGTCGTGTGGTGACCAAAAGCATGAGAAGTATGCCCATCCCCAACATTAGTGTGATTAGTAGTAGGGTTGGTGGTGTGATGTCCATGTGGGCAGGAAATATTCACACCCCCTACATTAGCATTACTAGTGGCGGCATTGGATGCAAAAGTATGCGGTATATGTCCACCCTTGTTGTTGGGAGGAACGGTATCATGTGCAAAAGTAGTCTTGGGTTGACGAGTAGCGACACGTGTATTAGGTGGTGGATGGTGAGTCGTGTTCTGAATAGAATTTTGGCTAGGTTGGGTATTCCTAGGAGGTGGCCATGTTCCAACATTAGCATGGTTAGGAATCTGACCAGTCCCCATATTATGTGAGTGGGTGGACAACGTAGTGCCCCCAGCGAGGGTAGTGCCCCCAATGGGTATAGTATGGCTAACACTTTGACTAGTGATAGTGTGAGTACCAACCGTGGTGGAAGGTTCGACAGTACTATGACTAGGCATACCAAAAGAGAGTGCGGTGGGGTTGATCGTAGGGCCAGTGTCATCATGAGTCTCAGGCCTCCCGTATCTATAATCACGTGGAAACGAAGGAATGAAAGGCTCGCCCTGTTCTTCCTCCTCAGGTAAGTCGGGCATCTCGTAAAGATAATTATCCCGATTTGAATGATAAAATGGATCTCGGTCAAGTGGATTAGGCCACATAGAACCAGGTTGAGTGTCAGGTGGATCACCTCCCCAATCCTCACGAGGAGTATGGAGGTCGGAAGTATGTTCAACTCTACCCAAAGGAGTAGAAGGATCTTTCCCAATATTGGGATGTGCAGCCATGTAGTCTTCAACGTAAGTCACGTAAGAATCTGAAGACTCAGAGGGAGCCATTCGGCATCCTCTAGCAATACGGTGTGTACCCTTGAGTGGCTTTAAACTAGCCAATCGACGGGACTGGTGGAGAGTAGGGCTCTGCACCAAGTTATCTTCGGAGAGAGTCACAACATCCCCTAAAGGCCAACTATCGATCAAAAACAGTAAATCAAAAGCACATGCCTAGAGAAACTACAGCCAAGAGCAGAAAAACAGAGTGGCTAAATGAGTTCTCGACACTAGAGCCAGTATGTCTCACCTAGGAGAGGCTCTAGACTCCCAAACTATAGCCGGAGGTAACAAACTTAGTTATAGAGACACCCAGGCTTCACTGCGTCGACAGGGTCAAGTCCACTGCATGAACACAACTGTGTTGTCCAATCCCTATCTGACTCAGGACACAAAGAGCATAACCACTGCAAATAGCCTGTGCAGTACCTAGGTAAGGAAAATATGTTCAACGCAATATAACCAATGCTCAGGGGGACAATCGCAGGTGGGACCCGTCGTATGGGCAGGGTAGCTAAGCCCAAAGCATAAGAGGACAAACCTCCGATACCCCCAGATATGAACAAATCCTAGATATATCTCCCACGTTCAGTCGGTATCAGAAGGATATCTCCTCAACCAACCTCCCATGACATTGTGCTTAACTCTGGATTGAGTAGAGCTTCGTGAGAACACCGATCTATACCATGGATTCGTCCACTCCCTGGTCAAACACCTAATGTTTCGTCTAGTAGTCTTGGATTGTTAACTCACAATGATCTATTCCAAGACTCTAAACCTATGCTAGTTGGTGTACCCTATAAATAAAATCAGTCTAATCAATTTTATGATTAAGCGTTAATTTTAGTGGTTGCGATTACTCAAGGGATATGATCATGAAACTAGTGATGTGTAGACTCAATAGTATGCAACATCGTCCAATCCTAGACTCATCTATCCAATAAAACAATGTCACTAATATGCAAAATCAACCAACAATTATGAAATAAAGATGCAATCTTTTATCTTTTTGATGCACAGGAAGAACCTAAAATGAAGGCAACAAGCACTCAATGCAAGATGCAGTACATGGAAATAAAATATTTTTGTATTTTCGCTTATAAACAAGAAGGAAAATGCAAAAAACTAAATGAACATTTTTGTATTTTTTCAATATAAATGGAATGAAAAAATGCAAGAAAAATCCTACTATTTAGTCACTGAAGTGCCGAGAAGATCACTAAGACAACCCAACAGATCCTAAACAGCAAGAATCAGCCAAAGGAATGAGCTCAAAAGGAAGAAACTAAGAGGCTAAAACCAAAGATTGGTAAAAAAACAAGAAGTCTCAAGCAAGGGAAATGAAGAGATCTGATCACAACCAAGGCATGAAACAATCAAGAAAGAGGCCAACAAAGACTCAGGAACCAACCAAACTCACCCAGCAACAACCAATAGTCATAAACCAACAAAAGCCGGAGTTACACGCTACTATCGAAGAAAATCTTATGGGTACCCGCGAGCAGTAGAGTAAACAGAGGCGGGTAGAACTAAGCTAGCCCGTGGGTGAGAAAAGGAAAATGGGAAAATAAAGAGTCAAGGGGATTAGAAAAAGAAAATTTTCTACAGTGTGTCTTAACGGCCAATCAGTGACACAAAGCTTCGATAAACAACAACTCTAATTATGTTCTAATGCTCAAAACATTTCCCAAACATGGATGTTTTCCCCAGTGGAGTCGCCATTTCTGTATTGGAGAAAACTCACTATGGCTTGGGAATAACACAACAGACAGATGACTACCAGAAATCTACTCAATTCTCAAAGCAATGCTATTATAAATGACAATGTTAAGATAATGGAGAAATGTAACCAACCTCGATCCAACGTTTGATGTAGATCCCCGTTGGAGCTTTCAATTCACGCACTTGTAATCTGCAAATTAGTCTTAACATCCAATATCCAACAAGTACATATAATATATAATTGACATTAACATTATCAATAACAATGGTCCATAATATCATAAGTAAATGTAACCCAATGTATAATAAATGACATTCACACCATGAATGGATGAGAATATGAGTATTTCTATTAATGAGCAAGAAGAACTACAAAGTGATACGACCTCTTGCATGCAACCAATCCGAACCAATATCTAGATCAATCCACTTGTGCCTCCACCACTTCAATCCTCCATGAATGGAAAACTCAAACTAGAAGGAGTTTGGAAGGTGAACATAAATGGTTCACAACTACAAGGATCAATGAGTGCAGACTCAAGATAGGGAAAAAATTCACTAGAGTTCCTTTACTATTCTCTTCTTCCTCTCGTCCATAAGCCATATGTGCTCAATATATAGTCCTCTCAAAGGTAGGTGAAAGGACTCATCGAGACGTTACTTGGGCAGATGAAGAGCCAAAGGTCACCCAATGACCGCTTTTTGGGAGTAAAAAGTAATTAATAGTGGTTTTTACCATTTTACTTGATACCCACGGGCTATAGTGATGCAACTCATGGGTACGTATGTTATAGTGATGCAACATGTGGGTAGGAATAAAAATAGGGCAAACTGGTATCACTGAAGGATAAAAATGGATCTGAGTCACTGAAATGGATCCTACAGACCAAAGAATGTTGATGCTCACAGGGTGGAAGATTTCTGTGTAACAGCTCACTTGGTTCAAAGTTGCTTTATTCCTTAATAGGTCTTGAGTTCAAGTCCTAGGAAGTTACTTTTTAAAAAAAAAAGTGCATGCAATTTCTATTTTCAAGTTACTTTATTGTAAAAGTGCATCTCATTTAAATAATAAAAAATAAAAATACAAAGGGAGTCACTTAAGTTCATTTTTATTGCTACACTATTTAAAGTAAATCATTGTAAAAGTGAAATCACTTATTTTACAAAAGTGATTCACTTAAAGCAACTTTATTGTAAAGTGATTGTCAAAGGTTCATCTTGGGAAGAGGGGGGTCCTTTTTTTTCAATTCGTTATTTTCTATCTGCCACGTCACTATTGGGGACATCTTCAACAGTTTCTTTGTTCAAGCATAACTTCATCATACGGAGTCAGTTTTTAGTGCCGATTTTTTTTAAACTGCATATTTTTTCGAGCTCTTCGTATCTAGACTATTGGTTTTTGTTTTTATAGCCATTAATTTGCAGTATGGCCTCCCCTTGTGATATTCTACTTAGCAGTTCCAACTATTTCTCATGGAAATCTCGTATGGAGGATGTTCAACAAAGTAGGGGACTTTTCAGAATAACCTCAGGGAAAGAAACAGAACCCAGTGATGATGACAAGAAAATAAAATGGGAAAATAGATGTGACAAAGCTCGTGGATTGATTGGGATGTCAATCTCTACATGTTTGCGATTCCACATATCTGGAATTGATGAACCTAATGCTGCTTGGGACAAGTTGGAATCTGTGTTTGGTAAACACAATGAAATTCGAGGTCACCAACTCGAAAATGAGTTGATTTCTTTAAATCCAAGTGATTTTTCATGCAGACAAGATTATTTATCTAAGTACAAAACTCTTGAACTCTTATGTGAATAATGCAAGATTAAGAGGGAAGACAAACAATATATTTATCATATTCTTTCCAAACTTGGACCTGCATATTCTATTTTTGTATCTACCTTTTACTCCATGAAAGAATCCTTGAATGTAGATAGCTATCAAGAGCCTAGTCTTGAATCCTTTTGTGATTCCTTGATTAGAGAGCAAGATAAGCTCATCCATCTTGGAATAATTAACAATGCAGATACATCTGGGAAAGCCTTATTGTCCCAACAGAAAGAAAAGTCCAAGCCTCCCAAGAAACAAAATTTTTGCAATAATAAGTCAAACAAGGGTCCCAAACCCTTTCATTCAGCTCCTTCTTTAAACAATGACAAAGGATCCAAGCCAAAAGGCAAGAAGACTGAGCGTAATTGCAACTATTGTGGGAGAGATAATTATTATGAATCTAAGTGTTTCAAAAAGATGGCAGCCTTGGAAGCAGCAATGAAGAAGCACCACATCAGCCTAGATTCTCCTTCAGAATCTACCTCTCATGGACATGCACTTTGGGCTTCTCGTTATTCTTATAATGCATCTTCTTCTTCTACTTCAAATGAATGGCTCATTGATTCATGAGCATCTTATCATATGGCTAAGGAACAAACCATCTTTTCTACTATGCATGAATGTAACACTAAACAAATATTTGTTGGTGATGATAGATCTCTAAGTGTTGTAGGAGATGGAACAGTTCTAGTAGATAATGGTCATTTCAGTGATGTACTATGTGTTCCAAGAATTTCCTGCAATTTGTTATCAGTCTATCAAATCACTCATTCTGGTGAAGGTAAAACTGTGACGTTTACACCTCGCCAAGTTGTAATCAAGGATTTTAAAGATCCCCAACAGGTCCTAGCTACCAGAATTGTCTATGATATTACCAGGTTGTATAAATTTAACAACTTTGGGTCATCACATTTCTCTTCAATTTTTGTTTCTCATAGTGATAACTTGAGCAAACTTTGGCATGAGCGATTTGGTCACTTAAATTATCGCTCATTGCAACAACTATGTAAAGACAATATGGTGATAGGTCTTCTGATGGTATCTTGCAGGGATGGTGTTTGTTCCGGTTGTGTACTCGGAAAATATCATCAGGACAACTTTGACAAATGTGCCTCTTGGCATGCCTCAGTTCCCTTGGAGCTTGTGCATAGTGACATGTGTGGTCCTCTTCCATCTATTTCCTTTTTTGGTTTCAAATATTTCTTAACTTTCATTGATGATTACACCAAACCCACTTGGGTTTATTTCCTAAAACTTAAGAGCGAATTGGTGGGCTCCCAGAATGGACTAAGAGCCTCCTTTAATTATCAACCCAGGGGACGTACAAACCTTAGAGGTGTAGGCACTATATGTGCTCTCTAGGATAGTCTTTGTGGAAGTTGGGTGTTTGTATCTATGTTTTTAAAGAGTTTCCTAAAAATGATTCAATAAACTATAAAAAGGATTGTTTAATCTATGGAGGTGAAATTCCTATACTAAGAAATTTAAGTACTGAAAGCAAGAAATCTATGTCTACGAACTCAAATGTGGGAAACAGTAAGCATATCTTTAAGAATTAACTTTGCTGAAAGCCGTAAAAATTATAATATGGAATTGAATACTGAAAACATAACAGATCTATTCTATCGTAATGAAAGCTTGATCTCTAACTTAAGGAGTAATTACTATAAATCGAATGCATAAACCTCAAAGTCTGATCTAACATAATCTAATGCTAAAGCTAAATTCGGAATGCCATTATCTAATGCTGCAATTTTAATCAAAACAGTAACGAGTGAATGTCATCATGTAACCAATAAATACTGAAGGAAATCAATCTCTATGAGCAGTTCTAATTATGAAATGAATACATAGGCTTAAGGTCTAGATCGCTACTTTAGAAGTAAATGCAAATATATAGAGAAATGGGTGTTAAATTATGCCATGGTGGAATGCTGCTACGGGACTACAAACACAACATTACCAAACTACAGAGTGCGTTATAGCAAACTACGCAATCAAAAAAGTTCAACTGCTACAGAAATCAGATCATGCGATTTAAAGACTATTTCAAATACTCTCATCTGCAATATAAATTCAGCCAATGTAAAATACACCATGAGAAATACCTGAACAGTGAGATCTCCTGACTTACGTGTTGGAGGGGCCCTCTCCAACCCGTAGTCAGGAGTGAAAGGAACTTATAAACGCTAAATTGCAAGTAACATCAAGTCTTGAATTAAAACAGGAACTTCTTAGTTTAAAAACCATGTCTGTAACGCAACTGTCTCGGTGGTATAAAATGTAAAACAATAATTCTCCAGAATATTAGCAAGGGCCTCCCGCTACCTAAGAGGTCCATATTTATATAATTCTAATGCTTAACCTAACAAAATGTCTAAATTCCGATTCTCTTTAAACAGGAGTTCGTTCTCTACAGATCAGGAAAAATGCGTTGATTTTGGTGATGTTCTTTCAGTTCTTCACTTGATTTGCGCATTGTCCTTTAGTGCACCTATACCTGCTCATTCAAACTTGTTTGTCATGCAATTAGCTGATACAACGCTTTTCAAAACATAACAGAAATAATCTCTTAAACAACTTCATTAAATAATTAAGATAAATCATTTTCCCACAAAACAAATGTATTTCTTCTCATTTTCTTGTGTTTTTTCTATGGGGAAAGGCCTATCAAATACCTGTATTTTGGACCCATCACAAAGTATTTAACATGATCTTGGCTTACAAAGCCCTTGTTGAAAAATAATCTAGTCATCAAATTATTAAGTTAAGATCTGACAATGGAGGAGAATATGTTAACAAAAAGTTCACTACTTTCTACACTGAACAAGGAATCCAACAATAACACATTGTTCCATATACACCACAACAAAATGGTGTAGCTGAACAAAAGAACAACACTATAAAAGCAATGGCTAATTGTATGATCCAATCTAAGGGACTAAGTCTTCAATTTTGGGTTGAAGCGATTAATTGTGCAAATTACATAGTTAATCGCACCCCCACTAAAGAATTACAAGGTATCACACCGGAAAAAGCATGGAGTAAAATTAAACCAGATGTAAGTCACTTCCGTGTGTTTGGTAGTGAAGCATGGGCTCACATTCCGGATGAAAAATGGAAAGCATTGCAACCTAAAAGTGAAAAGTGCATATTTGTTGGATATTTTGAATATGTAAAAGGTTATAGACTTCTTCAACCACATTCTCATGATGTAATCATTAGAAGAGATGTTAAATTTGATGAAAATCTCTTGTCCTGCGAGCTTGATTCGGCGATTGTGCCATCTTTGTCTTACGATCCTGAGTGGACGATTGTGCGTTCTTCTTCTTCTTCCAACTTCCTCGACAATTTTCCAACTCCAGTTTCTGATGATGACAATGAGGATGAAAATCCACCTCTGCATGCTCATGTTCCTCCAGTGGCACCAGCACAAGTGCTTCCTCGATGGGTCCGTTCAACATGTGAAGCAGCTGGTGATCTTGCCGATTATCCTAGAGATCAACGTCGAACACGTTCTCAGTTTTAGCGAGCCTCTTCTCTTTTGGCTCAAGTTTCCGATAATCATGATCCAGAAACCTTTGCAGAAGCTTTAGGAAATTTAGATTAGGATGCAGCTATGGATGAAGAATATCGTTCCTTAATGGAGAACGATACTTGGGATCTTGTACCTCTTCCAAAAGGAAGAAAAATTGTCAGATGTAAATGGGTCTACAAAACTAAGTATGCATCAGATGGAAGTGTTGAAAGACTTAAGGAAATTTTAGTTGCCAAAGGTTTTTCTCAAGTTGAAGGGATTGACTACAATGAAACCTTTGCTCCAGTTGCAAAAATGAACTCCATTTGCCTTATTCTTTCCATTGCAGCCTTACATAAATGGGAATTCCATCAAATTGATGTCAAGTATGCCTTCTTACATGGTGATTTATAGGAGAAAATTTACATGGAACAACCTGTTAGAAAAACAGGATCGCAGAGCAATAACAATAAACAGGAATGCAAATATAATCACACATACACATTACAAGAGAGACACAGATATATCGTGGTTCACCCAACTTGGGCTACGTCCACACTGAATTTGCCAGTCCTTATTATTATTACCGTCCAACAAGTCGAAGGGATACAACCTGCAGCACAACCGCTGCACTTCCTCTTCTCTGTTTTACAGTCTCTCTGCAGATCTCAAAGATCTTTACAATGCATAAAACCTAATACATTAACAACCCTAGCCGTATTACAATGTCTTTCTTTTATAAGGGAAATACAATGGGAAAATACCACGGGATACCCAAAACCATGGGCCCGCAAAACAGCTGGCGAAAACAGCCCCAAAAATTTCCTTCAGGGGCGTTGCCCCCGAACCCCCATTTCTCGGGGGCGCAGCCCCCGGACCCCCCAGCCAGGGGGGATGGGCCCCCCTGGAACCCCATGGGGGGGCGATGCCCCCCCACACCCCCCCGCTGGGGTGAGTGTACAGTCCACCTACACATCATATAGAACTGGGGTACAAACACGGCTAATACAATATCATCTATGAGACTAGAAGATCTGGCTCCACAACCAACACAACCTCCTGGATATGTTCAGAATAACTCTATCCTTGTCTGCCACCTTAAGAAATCCTTATATGGCCTTAAGCAAGCTCCTAGAGCTTGGTATGCCAAAATGGATAGCTTTCTCCTTGACACTAATTTTTCTAGATGCCATTCTGACCCCAATGTCTATACCAAGAAAGTAGGAAACCATCTCATCATACTTGTTCTTTATGTTCATGAACTTATTCTTACTGGTAGTGACCCTAAGCTTATAACCCATGTGAAATCTAGTCTTAAGCAAAATTTTGAAATGTCAGACTTAGGACATTTGCAGTATTTTCTTGGTCTCCAAGTCCTGCAAACCAAAGAAGTAATCTTTCTTTCTCAGTGTAAGTATGCTTGTGACCTTCTTCGTCACTTTCACATGGAAGATTGTACACCAGCCCCCTTGTAAAATCTCAAGCACAGTTGAATCTAGCTACTGTGGATTCCTCACTGGTGAAAGATTGCACAACATTTGCAAGAATTAGCATAAAAAATTTAAATGAATGAAGAACAATTACACATGAAATGGTGAATAATGTCAATATTATTAACTGTCCAACCTTAACAAAGGTTAAGAACACCCATATATACAAATCTGGAAGAATTCGAATCCATCTGGTGTGTTCACACTGATCTAGCTTAGAAAAAGCTAAAACCTCCCTAGGTTGACCAAAATATCCCAAACCATCCCAAACTGGTTCGAATCTGCAGTGTGAATGCTGGGAATGACTGGACAGGCCCATGTGACCTCACACATGTGAAGAAACTGGTTGGCTAGAGGTTTGGAGTCTAAAATTGGTCAAAAATGTGACAAAACAAGGCAAGATTGTCCACAAAGAGAGCAAATGCGCCCTAGGTAGAAGAGAAGCATGCTGAGTGCATTAAATGACCTGAGGAGGGCGCTCTAGGCATGCTGAGTGCATTAATTGCCCTGGGGAGCGCTCCACTTGGCTGGTTTGACTCAGCACTTGTTCACATTTGCCATCTAGTTCATGATAATTGACCATTTAGTAGCTAATCAACTTAGGGATGTAATCATTAATCACTTGGGCTAATTAATCATCATTAATAAATGATTAATGTACATAGGTGGAAAAATGTTCTAACACCCCCCCTTAAGCTAGACTTAGTGAAATATCAAAAATTAAGGCCTTGGCAACTAGGCTCAAGTCACCTTTTACATCATAAAATTTATTTGTCCATGTAACCAAGGTAAGGAGGAAAACCACATGGGAAATAAAACCTCCCCTCTAAAATGGACATGTGGCATATATCAAAATACACCAATCATCACCATGCATCACTCACCCCAAGCAAAGATCTAAGGTGAGTGAAGGTCTTCTCGGTAAAACACTTGGTGAAGATATCCGCAGTTTGCTCACTGGATGGGCAATACTGCAATGCTATGATCCGGTCATGCACCAACCCCCGAATGTAATGCATGTGTATCTCTATGTGCTTGGTCCTCTGTCTCTGTACTGGATCGGTAGAAATCTTGATTGTACTTTGATTATCACACCAAAGAATAGTGGGTGAATCAAAGACAATCCCGAACTCTGCAAGAATACCTTGCAACCAAACACATTGTGTGGCTGCATTGACTGCTCCCCTGTACTCGGCCTCAGCTGAAGATAAGGAAATAGTGCTCTGTTTCTTGCTTGACCAGCATATAGGTCCATGTGCAAGCATAAAGACATAACCGGAAGTTGACTTCCGATCAATACAATCACCGGCCCAATCAGAATCTGTAAATCCTACTAGTTCAAGGGATGAACCAGCAGCATAGTGGATACCAAAAGACTTAGTACCCTGAACATAATGAAGGATCCTCTTGGCTGCCTTCCAATGGATCTCATGAGGCTCTTGCATGTGCCTTGCAACATCCCCAACAGCATATGACAAATCTGGTCTAGAATGAGTAAGATAAAGCAAGCTTCCAACAAGTTGCCTATACAACGAACTGTCAACTAGTGGTGAAGAACCCCATTCTGTAAGCTTAACTCCTGAAAGAAATGGAAATTTTGCAGACTTACATTCAGCCATCTTAAATTTCTGCAGCAAATCTGAAGCATACCTTGACTGACATACAGAAATTCCATTCACAGATTGATCAATCTCCAAACCCAGAAATTGTTTTAGCAATCCTAGATCGGTCATGGAGAATGCACTGTGCAATGCTCTCTTAACTGAGTCAAGTTCTTTGGTGCAGCTACCAGTGATCAAAAGATCATCAACATACAGTACAATAATCAATATCAGATCACTAACATGCTGCATATACACATTTGGATCAGACTTACACCTCTCAAACCCCAAAGATAGCAGAAAATTGTCCATTTTTGCATACCATGCTCTAGGAGCTTGCTTGAGCCCATAGAGTGACTTGTTCAACCTGCAAACAAGTGTATGATCAGAAATAAAACCTTCAGGCTGCTGCATATAAATCTCCTCATTCAGATCCCCATGAAGAAAGGCACTCTTTACATCCATGTGATGAATCTCCCATCGCTTGGAAGCCCCAATTGCCAAAACTAGTCTTATGGAGTCCATCTTTGCCACCGGTGCAAATGTCTCTGTATAGTCCACTCCTTGGACCTGAGAGTAACCCTTAGCTACCAACCTGGCCTTATACTTCAAATCAGAGCAATCAGATCCAATTTTGGTTCTATAAATCCACTTGCATTGCACTAGTTTCCTCTTGGGAGGAAGAGGGACCAAATCCCAAGTTTTGTTCTCATGGAGTGAGTTCATCTCCTCTTGCATGGCTGATTGCCATCTTGGGTCTGTACATGCTTCTGAATATGACATTGGATCAGATCCAACCATCAAATAACATGCCTCACTCAGATCAGAATTATTATGTGCAAAGGAATTGTGAAATTGAGATCTAGTTTTCCTAGCATCTTGGGGATCTCCCACTAGCTCTCCGGCACTTTGAATTGTTTTCTCTACCCACTTGGGCCTTGAGGGAGGGATATGTTCAGAATCCATATCAACATCATCTTCAGCAATATCAGAATCAGAAATATCAGAGAATGAATCACTACTTACTTCATCATCAAGACGAGGGAATGAGCATTCCCCATCACCTTGTTCACTAGCTTGCAAAAATTCTTCCTCTTCGAATTTGACACTTCTTTCAATGAAAGTTTTGTGAGTGGATGGATCAAAGAGCTTGTAGCCCTTGGAATCCTCTGCATACCCAACCATGATTGACTCCTTGCTTTGGGGCTGCAATGCCTTTCTCTTCTCCAGTGGAATTCTGGCCCAAGCCCTTGAGCCAAAAATTCTGAAATGTGAGACATTTGGCTTGTGGCCCATCCAAGCTTCAAATGGAGTGATTCCTTGCAATGCTTTGTGTGGTGCCCTGTTCTGAACATATGCTGCACAATTCATAGCTTCAGCCCATAATTTAGGAGACAAATCCCTTGCTTGCAACATGCAAGTTGCCATCTCTTCCAGTGCTCTATTTTTGCGCTCTGCAACACCATTTTGCTGAGGTGTGTAGGGCACTGAGTGTTGCATCTGAATGCCATGCTCTTGACAGAGCTGCTGCAAATTGTTGTTGACATACTCTCTACCATTATCAGTCCTCAAAATCTTCATGGCCTTCCCACTGAAGTTCTCAACCATGCTCTTAAAAATCTTGAAACAATCAAAGACTTCAGATTTTTGCTTAAGGAAAAATAACCAGCAGTACCTTGAGTAGTCATCGATGAAGGTGAGCACATATTTGCTGCAGCCATAGGAGGGTGTGGGGAGTGGCCCTATGAGATCAGAATGTACTATCCCAAGAGGTTGATCAGCCCTCCTAGCCTTCCCTTTGTCATACTTCCTTTCAGGATGTTTCCCAATCATGCAACCCTTGCATGTTCCACTCGAAAATCTGATTTGGGGCAGCCCTTCTACCATATTTTCTTTGCTTAAAACTTGAAGATATCTGTAGTTTAGGTGCCCATACCTTTGATGCCATAGCTTGCTGGTCTCATTCCCATGTGACAGCAACACACTTGGTGAAGAAAATTCGAGGAAGTGGGAGAACATGTACATCTTCATGTCATGGTCTGCAACACCCTTTGCAACAATTTTCCCGGTGGAAACTTCTGATATCTCCACTTCATCCTGAGTGAAGACCACCTTCTTTGCTGCTCCAGTATGTGTCATTTGGTACACAGAGATCAAGTTTGCTGCAAGGTTTGGCACATACAGCACATTGGAGAAGAAGCCATTCTCCATAGAGATTTTCCCAATGCCATGAGCAGGGATTTCTGAGTCATCTCCCATTCGAATTGAGAGACCACTGTAGGGAGCAAGTTCAGAAAACGAGTCTCTTGAGGAAGCCATGTGCCTTGAGGCACCTGAATCAATGATGAACAACGGTGAATGAGATGAGCTAGCCACCAAAGCATGGCAGCTCTCCTTGTCTTCAGAAGCGCACTCCTTCTTCTTGGAACTTTCAGGAAGAGGAATGTTATTTTTCTGTAGGAGATGTGTCATGGTGTCTATGGTTTTCTTCATGCATGAGCTCTCTGGATGAAAACCTCTTTGACAGTAGCTACATTTCGTCTTCTCAGCCTTCTTTCCCTTGTTCTTGACAGGATTCGAAACCCCCTCAGAGGATTTGGGCCTCTCATCCTTTCTCTTCTTCTCTTGAGGTTTCGAAACCCTGGGTTTTTGCTTGCTTCTTCCACATTTCGAATCTCCAGCTGCAAGAACTTGATCTTTTTGTTTGATGGAGCCCATCAAGACCAGCTTGTCTTGCTCTTGAGTTAGCATCTCCATGAAGTCAGCCAAGGATGGCATCTTCCAACCTCTGACTGTGAGCCTTGTGGAGTTGAAGGAAGACACAAAAACTGAGTATTCTGAACCCAATTTTGAGAGAATGGACAACACCAACTGTTCTTCTTTCTTCTCTATGCCACATTGTCTGATCTGCAAGACCAAGTTCTTGAACTTGGTGAAGAAGTCCTGGATGGAATCGAAATTCCCTGGGCTCAGTGAGACAAGCTCATTTTCGAGCTGGTGGCCTCTCATCTCATCAGTCTTTCCAAACAGTGTCTCAAGCTTGAGCCACACTTCATTTGGAGTTGCTAGACTTTCTACATGAAACAGGAGGTCTCTCGAAATGCTGAGACAAAGGAGGCCAAATGCCTCATCCATTCTGTTGAAAAACTTGGATTTCTCCACAGCTGAGTTTGGCTCAACCTCAGTGCCCATCGTGATTCTGTAGAGACCCTTGGATCTCAGCAAAATCACCATTTCTGCCTTCCAATCAAAATAGTTGAAGGGAGTGAGCACGTTTGGGTGAGATGGCTCCATTCTCCTCTGCTGCAATTCGCACTTGCTGACAATGCTGATCTTCAGTACCTGCAAACAACTCTCAAATCACTCTGGAGGGATCTACACTCACAGATTCGAACCCTGTATGGATAGTGGGTGCATTCGGGAGAGCATCACACCTGAGAGGAGCCACTAGATTTCTCCAGTAAGCTCAAGGCAATGGCCTCAGGAATTATGTGGTTTCTCCACTGTTTCTGGCAATCCACTACAACAGTCTGCTGGTTCGAATTCTAGCTCCAAGAGCTCTGATACCATGTAAAATCTCAAGCACAGTTGAATCTAGCTACTGTGGATTCCTCACTGGTGAAAGATTGCACAACATTTGCAAGAATTAGCATAAAAAATTTAAATGAATGAAGAACAATTACACATGAAATGGTGAATAATGTCAATATTATTAACTGTCCAACCTTAACAAAGGTTAAGAACACCCATATATACAAATCTGGAAGAATTCGAATCCATCTGGTGTGTTCACACTGATCTAGCTTAGAAAAAGCTCAAACCCCCCTAGGTTGACCAAAATATCCCAAACCATCCCAAACTGGTTCGAATCTGCAGTGTGAATGCTGGGAATGACTGGACAGGCCCATGTGACCTCACACATGTGAAGAAACTGGTTGGCTAGAGGTTTGGAGTCTAAAATTGGTCAAAAATGTGACAAAACAAGGCAAGATTGTCCACAAAGAGAGCAAATGCGCCCTAGGTAGAAGAGAAGCATGCTGAGTGCATTAAATGACCTGAGGAGGGCGCTCTAGGCATGCTGAGTGCATTAATTGCCCTGGGGAGCGCTCCACTTGGCTGGTTTGACTCAGCACTTGTTCACATTTGCCATCTAGTTCATGATAATTGACCATTTAGTAGCTAATCAACTTAGGGATGTAATCATTAATCACTTGGGCTAATTAATCATCATTAATAAATGATTAATGTACATAGGTGGAAAAATGTTCTAACACCCCTCTCCCTTCCAGTGTGGAGTCAAACTTTTTTCCACTTGTACTTAACCTGAAGTAGATGCCACCTTGTATTGTCAGCTTGTTGGTAGTCTCTTATACTTGACTCATTCCCATCCTGACCTTTCCTTTGTTGTTGGTCGTGTTGCCCGTTATATGCAAACACCTAATGAAAGTCACTGGAAAGCAGCTAAAAGAATACTTCGATATATTTGAGGTACAGTTCAGTTTGGGATTCATTACAGTACAGGGGGGAAACCTTTGTTGGTTGGTTTCACTGATTCAGATTGGGCTGGTGATCCTGATGATCGAAAGTCTACTACAGGTTATGTTTTTAGTCTAGGATCTGGACCTATCACTTGGGCTTTTAAGAAACAACAAGCTTTTGCTCTTTCTTTAGTAGAGGTAGAATATCAAGCCGCAGTTAATGCTAGTCAAGAAGCTTTATGGCTTCGACAGATCCTTTTAGAGTTTGGATTCGAGTAGCAGTAGCCTACTCCACTTTGGTGCGACAATCAAAGTGCCATCAAGCTTTCCAAAGATCTAGTCCTACATCAACGCAGCAAACACATTGAGCTACATATGCACTTCATCAGAAATCTTGTTCATGATCGTGCTCTTGAAGTGCTCTCTTGTCCTACAGATGATCAAGTTGCAGACATCTTCACCAAGTCTCTTACAGAAGTGAAGTTTTCTAAGCTTTGATCTATGTTAGGAGTTCATGAACTTGTCATTAAGGGGGGGTAGGCTCTAATGCCTCCTTCCTTTTCCAAATAATGTCACTTTTGTAAATCCTTCAATCCTATCCCAAGTTGTTCTTAAGGGAGGATGTTAGAATAATTAGACACTTAGGAGTTAGTTAAGATCAACTTGTGTGATAGATCCATTAGGTAAAGTGTGTTTCTTTAGTATGCATTTGTAAATACTTAATCCGATGGTCACGATATGTTCCTCACATAGAGTGATCCGACGGCTCAAACTCTCTTAGTCATACCTAGCCTTGATCTGTGGCTTAACACCCGATTGGTCCATGATCTCTATTTAAAGAGCATGGAGAGTCATTGGAAAGTTGATCGATTATGAGAAGCTCATTTGTAACTTTCTTTCTTTGCATAATAAATTGTCTCGTAGAAGCTATTTTGCCAGGGCCATGGAGTGTTTCCCTCACGAGGGTTTAAACCAAGTCAAAACATCAGTGTATCGATCTGTGATTTATTTGTGTGAAGTGGGTGCTCTAGGTATTCGGTCTTTTGGGAGTAACTTGTGTACCCGAACATAGAAGATGTCTTCTCTGGTAAGAACCCTGAAGTCAATGATCTCAAAATATTTGGTTGTCCAGTATACACTCATGTTCCAAAGGAAAAGAGGACAAAGCTAGATCCTTCAGGAAAGAAGGGCATCTTTGTGGGGTACAGTGAAAGCTCAAAGGCTTATAGAATATATTTTCCAGGGTTCAAGAAGATTGATGTCAGCAGGGATGTAACATTTGATGAAAACTCAGCGTTCATCAAATCAAGAAAGACACATGTTGAAGATCATAAAGAACCAAAGGAAAACAGATTTAAAGACATCACCATGACTGAATCAATTCCAGAATCAGATTGTGAAGTTGAAGATCCACAAATACCTATAGATCCACCCCGTGAGAATAAATCTCAGAAGAGGAAACTTGCATGGGCTAGGGAGCTCATCCAAGATGCAGAAAGATATGGCATTCTAGAAGAGGAACACAGAGCAAAGACGAGAACTAGATCGCATACCAGCTATATGGCTTTACTCTGTGATATTATGAACAAAGAACCTTCCAGTTATGAAGAGGCAGCGGAAAAGAAAGAATGGAAGGATGCCATGGTCAAGGAATACCAGTCGATCATGAAGAATGAGGTTTGGGATGTAGTCCCAAGACCTGAAGGGAAGTCTGTTGTGACTTCCAAATGGATCTACAAGATCAAGCATGCTGTAGATGGCAGCATAGATAAATATAAAGCAAGATTTGTAGATCGTGGCTTCTCCCAGAAAGAAGGGATTGACTATGAAGAGACCTTTGGCCCCATGGCCAGATACACTTCCATTAGATCAGTACTTTCTATGACTGCAATGATGAAATGGAAGATACACCAGATGGATGTCAAGACATCTTTCTTGAATGGTGTCGTTGAGGAGGAAGTGTATGTGGAGCAGCCACTTGGGTTTGAGACACATGACAGAGGGACTCATGTGTGGAAACTGAAGAAAGCCTTGTATGGCTTGAAGCAAGCTCCTAGAAATTGGTATGGTAGGATAGACAGCTTTCTATCTAGTTTGGGCTTTACTAAGAGTAAAGCAGATTCCAACCTTTACTACAAGGTTGAGGAAGGCAATCCTGTGATACGACTCTTGTATGTGGATGACCTATTTGTAACAGGAGAGGATGGATTGATTGTCGATACCAAGAGGAAGCTTGCTACTGAGTTCGAGATGAAGGACTTAGGTATGATGCACTATTTTATAGGCATGGGGGTGTGGCAGAGTGTAGATGGAATCTTCCTTGGACAAGGGAAGTATGCAGTATAGATACTGAAGAGGTTCGGGATGATGGACTGCAAGGCCATGGCCACACCTATGGCATCAAACCTGAAGCTTTTGTGTGATGCTTCATCTGATCCCGTTGATGTCACGATGTATCGTCAGATGATTGGGTCCTTGATGTACCTGACGAACACTAGACCAGATATTTGCTTTGCGGTGAACACATTTAACTAATTCCTGATGGATCCCAGAGGTGTTCACCTAGTTGCTGTAAAGCATATTCTGAGGTACCTGAAGGGTACAATTGATTATGGGCTAAAGTATGATGTGAATCAAAAGTTTAACTTGTAGGGTTATGTTGATTTAGATTGGGAAGGCAGTGCTGTAGATAGGAAGAGCACATATGCATGCTGCTTCAGTATGGGATCAGGTGTAATCTCTTGGTTTAGCAGGAAGCAGTCCTGCGTAGCACTGAGTATAGCCGAGGCAGAGTATGTTGCAGCTTGTTCGGCTAGTTGTGAGGAAGTATGGTTGAGGAAGCTATTGTCTGATTTATTTGATCTCCCATTGGATGCTACTGGTATCTTCTGTGATAAAGAGAGTTGTGTGAAGATACCTGAGAACCCGGTGTTCCATGATAGGTTGAAACACATTGAGATCAAATATCACTATATTAGGGATATGGTGTAGAGAGGAGCAGTGAATCTCCTGTATATTGCGATGGATGAGCAGGTTGCAGATGTGCTGACGAAACCACTAGCTAGAGTGAAGTTTGAGTACTTTAGGGAGAGGCTTGGTGTTCTTTAGATTGAAGACACTTCGAGGAAGAAGTGATAGACACATTTGCTGGAGCCATTCCAAACATGGTGAGAGGAGGATCCTTCACATGGCTGTGGATGTAAGCGCTGGATGATGAGCATCAGGATGATTCTCTAGTTACTGCTCTATATATGCATCATGTTGGATGCTTAATATATTTGTATATGCATCATGTTGGATGCTTGGACCATGTATCTGTTTATGTATCAGGTGGATATGTTGTATGATCAAGTAGATCATGTATGCTAATATATATCGTATGGATACATTGTATGATCAGGTGGATCATGTATCTATGTATGTATCAAGTGGATACATTGTATGATCAGGTGGATCATGTATGATGATATGTATTAGGTAGATACTTAGCATGCATTAGGTGGACGCATTGTATGATCAGGATGATCATGGATGACGAGCTTCAGGATGTTGCTCCAGATGACTTGCATCAGGACGATGCAGTGTTGATGATCAGGATGATCATGTGTACATCAAGATTATGTATGGTGAGTATCAAGTTGATACTCTGTGGCCATGGAACATGTTGTGCAGATAAGCATATAATACAACCTTGGGAGGTTTGCAAATATTCTTTCGAGGTTTTTCCTATGGCATGTAATGTGGCCCTAGGATATCTGGAAAACGCTCTTTCGAGGTTTTGCTTTGGGAGGACATATAATCCGACCCTAGGAGATTTGTAGATAGTCTTTCGAGGTCTTGCCTATGGAATGTAATTTGGTCCTGTGATATCTGGCAGATGCTCTTTCGAGGTTTTGTCCTATGGCATATAATCCAGCCCTGGGAGATCCGATAGGTTGAGCTGTGTGCTCGTAATCAGTCCTGGGATGCTCTTTCGAGGTTTTTCCATGACCACATGTAATACGCCCTAGAGATCTGGATAGGTTTTCCTAGTCACGTAAAAGTCCTTGGATGCTCTTTAGAGTTCTTGCTATTCAAGACACTCTTTAAAGGTTTTGTGTTAGGGGTCACATGTAATAAGTCTTGGAGATCTGGACAGGATGAAAAAGGCCTCAGATGCTCTTTAGAGATCTTGCTTGTCAAGACACTCTTTTAAGGTTTTGTGATAGTCACATATAATATAGCCCTGGGAGATCTGACAGGTAGAGCCATGTGCTCGTAACAACCTAGATTATCTTGCGAGGTTTTGTGATGCATGTAATAAGTCCTGAGAATTCTACAGTATGGTCAGTGATGATGAATACCTGCAGGTGGTGGGCCTACATCTAGTATGAAAAAGGACTAGCTCTGTAGAACTTCCTATGATTAGTAGATTCAGAGATTGATTGAGATAGCAGCAGCGATGATGATGATGATGATTCGAGGACGATGATTTGATGACAATGATCTAGAGAAGAAAACTTGTGCTAGAAGATCTGTGTTGAGAAATACCTTCCTAGTTAAGAGGGAGTGTTGATGTATATGTAACTTCAGAATGTATTTCACCTATGTATTTCATCTATGTATATTGTACTCCTATAGAGATGTTATTATTCATCTATACGGAAGTGTCATCATTTGTATTGACAAGTGTCGCAAGTGTCGTAACTTGCCGATGGGTTATTAGACCACCATGTGTGGGGTCGGCCCAGATTAAGTTAACCATGGGTTATTAGGCTAAGTTAGATAAGTCGGCCCCACTGGTTTATTGGGCAGGACAGGACAAGTATAAATAGAGAATCATTCACTTACTCACTCTTCCATCACTCGGAAAGTGGCGCACATGTGAGGAGGAGGATCAGCTGCTAGGAGAAGACTATCTCTTGTGCTTTAGTTGTACTTTGGTTGTATAATTGTTCTTTCTATCTCTGAGGAAGTTGTGGGGTTTTTCACCTTTATGGTTTTCCCCAGTGAAACTCTGTGTGTCTTTTGTCTCATGTGATTGCTTGGTGTGATTGATATGCATTGTTATACTTGATATGTTGTACATTTTATTCTCTCAGTAAAGATCCTAGAGTATATTGAATTAATACTAAAAAATTAACACATACTTTGCTTTGGCTGTACTCAGTGTCACACAGGACTACTTCCTGCTAAACCAAGAGATCACACCTGATCCCATACTGAAACAGCACCCAGAAATGCTCTTCCTATCTGCCGCACTGGCTACCCAATCTGAGTCAACATAACCCTCGAGGTTAAACTTTTGATTCGCACCATACTTGAGCCCATAATCAACCGTACCCTTCAGGCACCTCAGAATATGCTTTACAGCAACCAGGTGAACACTTCTCGGATCTGTCAAGAACTAGCTCAATGTGTTCGCAGCAAAGCAAATATTTGGTCTCGTGTTCATCAGGTACATCAAGGACCCAATCATTTGACAATACACCATGACATCAATCGTCTTAGATGAAGCATCACACAGAAGCTTCAGGTTTGATGCCATAGGTGTGGACATGGCCTTGCAGTCCATCATCCTGAACCTCTTCAGGATCTCTACTGCATACTTCCGTTGTCCAAGGAAGATCCCATCTGCACTCTTCCACACATCCATGCGTCGAAAGTAGTGCATCATACCCAAGTCCTTCATATCAAACTCGGTAGCAAGCTTTCTCTTTGTGTTGGCAATCAATCTATCCTCACCTGTCACAAACAGGTCATCTACATACAATAGTAGTATCACTGGATTGCCTTCCTCATCCTTGTAGTAAAGGTTGGAATCCACTTTACTCTTGGTAAAACCCAAACTAGATAGAAATTTTTCTATCCTACCATACCAAGTTCTAGGAGCTTGCTTCAAGCCATACAAGGCATTTTTCAATTTGCACACATATGACTTCCTGTCATGTGTCTCAAAACCAAGTGGCAGCTCCACATACACTTCCTCTTCGACTACACCATTCAAGAAAGTTCTCTTGACATCCATCTGGTGTATCTTCCATTTCATCACTAGAGCCAGAGCAAGTATTGTTCTGATGGAAGTGTATCTGGCTACAGGAGTGAAAGTCTCTTCATAATCTATCTCTTATTTCTGGGAGAATCCACGAGCTACAAACCTCGACTTGTATTTCTCTATGATACCATCTGCAGCATGCTTGATCTTATAGATCTACTTGGAAGTCACCACAGACTTCCCTTTTGGTCTTGGGACCACATCCCAAACATCATTCTTCATGATCGACTGGTATTCCTCAACCATGGAATCCTTCCATTCTTTCTTTTTCGTTGCTTCTTCATAATTGGAAGGTTCTTTGTTCATGATATCACAGAGTAAGGAAACATAGCTGGTGTGTGATCTTGTCCTTTTCCTTTCTCTGTGTTCCTCTTTTGGAATGCCATACCTTTCTGCATCTTGGATGAGCTCTCTAGCCCATGCAGGTTTCCTCTTGTGAGAGTTCTTCTCACGAGGTGGATCTACAGGTTCTTGTGGATCTTCTATCTCCCGATCTTCTTCAGGAGCTGCTTCATTCATGGTGGTGTCTTTTGTTCTGGATATTCTGGGTTCTTCATTGTCTTCAACATATGTCTTCCTCTATTTGATGTATGCTAAGCCTTCATCAAATGTTACATCCTTGCTTATGTCAATCTTCTTGAATCCTGGGAAGTAGATTCTATAAACCTTCGAGCTTTCACTGTAACCCATGAATATGCCCTGCTTCCCTGAAGGATCTAGCTTTGTCCTCTTTTCTTTTGGGATGTGTGTGTACACTGGACAACCAAATATTTTGAGATGGCTAACTTTTGGTTTGTTACCAGTGAATACTTCTTCTGTTGTTTTGTTGTCAAGTATCTTATGAGGTGTTCTGTTCTGTACATACACAGTTGTTCTTGCTGCTTCTGCCCATAAGTGCATTGGTAGATCTTGATCATGAAGCATTTCCTTTGCTACTTCCACGATTGTTCTATTCTTCCTTTCAGCAACCCCATTCTATTGTGTATTGTAAAAAGTGGTCAACTCCCTCTTAATCCCTGAATCACTGCATAGCTTCTTGAAGTCTCCTGAAGTAAATTCTCTGCCATTGTCGGATCTAAAGATCTTGATCTTCTTATCAATTTGATTTTCTATCAAGGCTTTGAATTCCTTGAACTTATCAAACACTTCATCTTTGTTCTTCAAGAAGTAAACCCAAGTCTTCCTAGAGAAATCGTTAATGAAGGAAACATAGTATACATACCCACTCAGAGAACTAGATGACATCGGACCACATACATCGGAATGGATGATTTCCAAAGATAATTTTTCCTTGCTTTCACTACTTGGAAATGTCTTCTTTGTGTTCTTTCCCTTTGCACAACCTCTACAAATGCCTTCATGTTTTGTTTGTATTTCGGGAAGACCTTCCACTGCTTTGATTGCAATTGGTAGTGCCCTATAATGCATGTGTGCAAGCCTTCTATGCCAAAGTTCACTTGGATCTACTGAGTCATGGACCAAGGCTTGTTCTAGTTGGCCCTTTAGTTTGTATAATCCTTCCTCTTGTTCTCTAATCACTATTGCATCATATATAGTTTTACCCTTTGGCCACATTAGGACTTGACCATCTACAAATGAAACCCTCATGCCTTTTGCATCCAATGCAGATATGGAGAGAATATTTTTCTTGAAACCTGGAACATATAGTACCTCTTTCATCTTCATAGGTTTTCCAAAGTCTAGCTTATAGGAGGCTTCACCAGTTTCTTTTATTGGATACTGGTAGTCATCCCTAAGTTTCACCTCATGGGGTGATTTATGTTCAGATAGTTTCACAAAGTATCCCTTGAATCCTGTCATATGTTTGGAAGCCCCACTATCTATAAGCCAATCATTGCTTCCTTGAGAAATAGTACCAGTGAGGGTAGAAATCAAAACATATTCTTCATCACTTAAAGAATCTTCACTTTCTTCCCTAGCCCTATTTTTGGGAGGTTCATCATCCTCTGCAGTGTGGGCATGATGTTTTCTTTTGATGTTCTTCTTCTTCTTGTGAGAACCATCTTTATTATTTCTGGGATAATCCCTAGAGTAGTGTCCCTTCTCATCACATGTAAAGCATCAGTCATTTGAAATGTTTCTCTGAGATCTGAAGCTACCCCTTTGGTTCTGATGGTGGTGCTTTTCTTTCTTACTGTGATGGTGTCCCTTCTTATCATCATACTTCTTGGAGTGTGTTGTCAGATCTTGGTCTTCATTCCCCATCTTCTCTTCTCGAGCTATAATTTGAGATTCTTCTTGTGAGCATTCTTCCCACGGCCTACTAATTGTGATAAGTTTCTTCTTAGCACAAACTCCTTGGATGAAGGAATCCCATGACCTAGGAAGGCCATTAAGAGTGGTCATTACCACTTCTCCATTCTCTATATCTTATCCCACAGCTTCAAGTTGTTGTTTTATCTGGGAGACCCTTGAGAAGTAAGACTACATGGTCTCCTCATTCTGGTGTAATATCCCGATTTTGATCTTATTGCATTAAAATTGTAAATGATGTAAATATCGTTATTAAATCATGGTGAGGAGCTCAAGGCCAAGGCCCCACCATCGATTTAGCGTTTTATGTATCAGAAATTAAAAATAGACGCCCATGGTTCTTGTGCTAGACAGGCATAATGTAAATTAAGACATCATATAAATACGAATTTTAATGAAATACCCACAACTAGCTATGCAATGCAACAAAGAGATGGGGGCATGATTTCAAAAGGAATAGGGAGATAAATTATTCAAACCCTTGAGCCAATAGTGTTAAGCCAAATTTCATGAGAAAACCCATAAACCACCAACTACCCATTTTGACTTATGTACCAAATCATTTAATTCTTCCAAGATTTGGTTGAGGTAGTTAATGCCTTGGGAATTAAGATGTATGGCATCCAATTTCATGCATGGGCAAGACATCAACCTGGGAATTCATATTTTTGCTTCTTGGGCAAGAAAACAACAACAAAATGGTGCCCAAAGCCATCTTTCACCCATGGCCTTCGATCTCTCACGCAGTCTGAAGTAGCTGGGATTTCTCCATCACATTTTTCATCATTTTCCTGCATTTTTCCATGGTTGGGAACTTGTTTTTGTATTACACAGTGGCTAGGAGAGGAGGACCATGATTTGGGGTTGTTATGGAGGTCATGTTTGCCCTGGAATGTCCATGGACGTTTTTCTGGAAACGGATTTGGCTTCCCAGGGTTGTTCCCTCATTTATCTTTTCGTTTTTGGTTTCCCACTTTTTTCTGAAACTGGTAGAAACCCCACTTTGGGAATCTCACTGTAAAAACATTCTCTTCATGCCCAGCACTTGTAATTTTGTTGTTTTGTTCATCTCTATTTTGGTTTGAACCCGTGAGTAAGAAATTAGAAGTGGAAGTGGACCTGATTTGGCTTGATAAACCTAGTGGGAAGATAACCTCTCAAGAAGATCAAAAGGGCTGGCTACTCTTCTATGCACACATTGAACAACACTAGAATGGAAGGTATGGCCTGAGGGACTATGCATTAGTGAAGGGAATACTTCCTTATGTGGGGTGTGTAGGCATTGTGGGTTCCAAGACAGATAGATCTTGTGGAGGCATCCTTGGATATGTGTTTAAGCTCACTAGCTTAGCAATTCATTCCCTCCCCTTTGCCTTAGCGGCCTGATAAACCGAACTGTGGATTGGCTTGGCTGATTTTGGTGTATTTTGGTTATGTGTGAGTCTGTTGTTCCCTTTTCCTTGTAGAAATCATGCCCAACTCGGGGGTGGCATTTGTGCTGAGAGATTGATGAGCACAATTAGCCTATGGTTGGGTGGAACATTGCAGTTGCATAGCCAGTTGCTCGGGATTACTTCGTTTTAAGATAAGTACTCTCTTTTATAAATTCTGCAATGTCTTTATGTAATGGATGTCATGAAAATGTTGAATGTATGTTAGATATTAAACAAGATTTTAATTCTGTTGTGTTTCTACAATATGCATATGTATATTTTTTATTATTATCAATTAGTTTTACTTGATAATCATGGGGCTAGATGCCCAGTTTTGGTGCCATGTTCTCTCCCTCGCTCGGTCAAATCTGAGGGGACTTGACATCTAGATCTTGATATTCTTCAATTAATTTCTCAAGGTCATCTTCCGATTTATGTTCTTCCCTTCAAATAGCTTGGTCAAAGAATCAAACATCTCCTTGGGTGTCTTCAGAGATGACACATGTGGTATGAGATGGTCTTTGATAGAATCAGCAATGATCCTCTTAGCATTAACCAAGTTCCTCTTGTGTAAGTCCTTAGCCTCATCTCCCTCTGGGACAGGGACCTCATCACTTATGTAGGTGTCCAATTCATTTTCTTCCAGGATTAACCCAATCCTATACTTCCATGATCGGAAGTTATCAGCCCCTTAAAGCTTATCCTCAAGCTTGGTGTGGTGAGACATCTTAATGAGAAACTCAAATGGAAATAGAAGATTTAGGTCTTACCACTTGATTTGCTAAAAAATGGATCTGGTGTTGGATTAGGGTTTGTCAGAGAAACCCTAAGAATTAAAACTTTGAATCCCAAACTTCTGAAAGGATAGAAGGATGTGCCTTGATGAGCTGATTAAGTTGGTATACTCAAAATTTGAAAAATGTAAAGTTTCACTGCTCAAAATTGCTTTTGAAACTTCTAGATTCACTAGGCAGGACCCTGAATTAGGGTTTGATTTTCTCGGAGCTTCACCCAACCAAAAAGTTCGATCTAAAGCTCTAAACTTTGATTTTTCAGAGGAGCTTCCATCCATGGTCTCGGATTTCAGAAATTCCAATTTTCGCAGAAACCATAATTTTTAGGTCAAAAACTGAATGTGCTCATAATTGAATTCTGTTTCGACAGAAAGATGTGCCCTTCCAAGTAGAGTCAATCTAGCCTCCTTCCTTTGAAGATATGTGGAGAGAAACCCAAAAAACAAGAAGCCCTAGATTTCGCAACCACACAGTGTCTTCTTCTCAGGTTAGCTCTGATACCATGTTAGATTTTGAGGATTAATTCAATATGATCTAGGATCTTATTTGAGAGAATAACAAGCATAGTATATCAATCACTAGAGACAATAGACACAGAGTTTCCTTGGGGAAAACCAAGAAGGTGAAAAACCCCAATAACTTTCTCATGGATAGAGATAGCAATGATAAAAAACCCAAGCATAAGAGATAGACTCCTAGTAGCTTCTCCTCCTCCAATAGTGTGCATCACTCAATGAGAGAGATAGATGATTATGTGAATGATCAAATAGAGTGACACCCTCACTCTATTTATACACAGCTTGACTTGCCTAATAACCTAATAGGGCCGACTTCTCTAGGAGAGTCTAATAACCCATGGTAACCTAACTCAGGGCCGACCCCACATTTGGTGGTCTAATAACCCATCTTGTATAAGTTATGACACTTGCAACACTTGTAAACACAAATGACGACACTTTTGTACAGAGGAGTAATAACCTCTCTGTAGGAATACAATATACATATATGGAATACATTCCAAAGTTACATATACATCAACATCCTCTACTCTGATACCATGTGAAATTATAATCACAATAGGATCCATTACCTAAGAATTTCCTCACTACACAAGAATTTGGCTAAGTATGCATGAAAACAATGTAAAAGAAGAACAATAACACAATGAATGGTGCAAATAACCGATGTTTCTATTACTTTCCAACCCATAACAGTGTTGGGATCATCATTATATTACATTTGGAGAAACATTTGAGCCTTGGAGGCATTTGAATGAGCTACAAGTGGTTGTCTTACATTGGACCTCAATCCCCCCTAGGTTGATCAATAGGTTCCCAAATCACCCCAAAAAAATATGAATGGAATATATGAACATAAGGATGGCATGAGTGGTCAATAATAATGGTTTCCCATGACTAGTGGAGAAAGTGGTGGAGTGGAGGTGGCCAGGATTGGCCAAAACTACCAAAAAGAGGTAAAGTGACCATGTGCAATGCATGTGCATCCCTTAGTCAAAACCAAATCCAAAAATTAAGGGATGAGGCATGTACTAGTGGCTTAGTCTCCATAAGAGAGGCTTAGTGTCCATAAACGAGCTTCCTTATCATCTGGTTGAGTAAATGTGGGCGCCAATCTGAGTGGATTTGGTCATAATGTGCATAACAACCTTCGGGAAACATCATTGACCTTGTTTGAACCAACAATCATGTATAAAATAATGATTATACTATGTTCCTAGGTGTAATAATGTTCTAAGATCATGTGAGTTACCACAAGAAGGGGAATGGTGGTTTGAATTGCAAGATATCAGTGCTCCAGAGTGCAATCATTTCCTATAGGAAGACCACATGATTCTAGATCGGCGTAAAGGCATATGTAGGATTGGGTAAAGATTGAATATATTCACCTTATGAGGATATTATAGAGATATATAATGAGATAAGGCGGGTATTCCACATTCCACCTCTACCATATTCTTTTTCTCTTGCACCTATATGGATTTTTAGCAATGAATTTACCTTTCTATTTCTTTAGAAGTCTGTCAAAAATGGTCACTCGTGTTCATAAATTACCAAATATTCAACACAGTGTTTATCATCAATCCCTCATTAAGTTTTTGATTTTGCAAGAGTTGGGAAAATTTAACCATCAATGGGAACGATTTCTTTCATCTTCTAAGTTCATAACCTTAGAAATTGTTAATATTTCTTCTGTCAAGATAGAACCTTAATAAACCTATGAAAATGATGAAGTTGATAGCTCTTTCATAAAGATGAGTGTAAAGAAGGAAAGTAAGAGTCAGGTAAATAGGGAATATAAGTTGAATGCAGGGCCTAAAAGACTTGTAAACAAGAGATTTTGGTTTTTCTCACAAGAAGAGCCAAGAAACCCTAGCTCTGAGTCGGTTAACTAAGATATTAAGAATGGACAAAACTGAGTATTGACTCAAAGGATGAGAGGGAATTTGAAACCACCAATTTTTGAAAATTATAGTCCACGGGAGATGGATGTCCATGATTTTACAATTGGAGAAGGACAAGTCAAGAATAAGAAAACAAAACAGGACAATCCTAAACCTTATCCACTCAAAAGACCGCGTACTAGGGCTTGAAACAAATTTAGGCTTAACTCTAAAGCTATTTTTTATCCTATTCTAAAGGAAAAGAAGGTTATGGACCTTGAAACTCCCCCAAAGGAAACTGAAAAAAGGCCTAAGAAGAAGAAAGATAAAGGCACGACCATGAGTTCTATTGAAAAAACAAACAATTTTAAAATAAGCAAAGAAAAAGAAACAGTCCATACCCAGGAGGCTTTTGATGGAGAGTCGGACTCATCAATGGAGAAAGAGAGGAAAGTTGCTCAGTTTTTATCTTTTTTGGAAGAAACTATTAATTACATCCCATTTTCTCCAAGGACTAAGCCTTTCTTTCCTATTTCCTTAGAAGAAGAACAGAAGAATGCTTGTATGGATTTTGTTACTAATGAAAATTCTGGAGTGGAAAGTCTAGTAGCACAAAATCCGTCACTTGAAGAGGATATCTTTCCCTGACCTGAAAATAATGAACATGAGTTTAATCAAAATCTCATAATAAGGTAATAAATTTCAAAAGTATGGTTAAAGAAATCAAACAGAAAAATGAATTGTTACAAAGTAAAGCAGACAGGGAAAATAAAAGGAGGACCAAGTTGATTATTAAGTTCAATAAATTGTACATGTTCTCCTAGAAACTAAAGAAAACTAATGAGAAGCTTCTCATCCAAACAAAGTGTTGGAAGAAAGAGTGACTCTAGAAGAGGAAAATGAACCTGGATAGTTATGAAAAGCTAGGAATTTTAACAGACCTTGGCACTCATGTTTTGCAAGATACCCTTCAGAGCCAAGCAACAAAAACCAAGTGAAGGCAGATATGTTAGAGTTTGTATTGTTCAAGTCTTAGCATCTATAGGAATCAATGTTGTAGAACCTTTTCTATAATTTTGATCTTTTAAAAATGTTATTGATATATCCTAAATTTTGTATAAATTCTCAAGATCGAAGCTATTTTGTATATTTTCTATTTTCAAAAGTGTGAAATTATAAACACAAGAGGATCTACTAGCTAATAATATCTTCACGAGAAGAGAATTTGGCTAAGTATTGCATGTAAACAGTGAAAAAGAAGCTCAATAACACAAATGAATGGTGTAAATAGCTGAAGATTGTACTGTCCAACCCAGAAATGTGTTCGGATCATGATTATATTACATTTGGAGAAAAATGATATCCTTTGGAGGAATTTGAATGAGCTACAAGTTACAGGCTTACATTATGCCAAAACCCCCCTTTGGGTTGAACAATAGGATCCCAAATCACACCAAATGCCCACTAATGGAAGATATAAATGCTAGGATGGCATGAGTGGTAAAACATAATGGTGTCCCATGAGTGGTGGATGAAATGGTGGAGTAGAGGTGGCCTAGGATTGGCTAAACTTGCCAAAAGAGGCAAAATGTCCACATACAATCCATGTGTGTCCTCCAGTCAAATCCACATCCATAAATTATGGTATGATGTGTGCCCTAGTGGGTTAGTTTCAATAAATTAGGTTCCTTATGCATAAGGTGGCTAAATGTGGGAGCCAATCTATGTAGAATTAGTCAAAATGCATCTAATAACCTTAGGAAAACACATTAACCAAGCTTGAACCAACATTCATTACAAAAATATGATGTTACTATGGTCCTAGATGGTGTTACAACGTAATTTTCCACCTTGTGAGCATGAGCACTCTTTGGCCTGCAGGATCCATTTTACTGACTCAGATCCACTTTATATCCTTTAGACACACTATTTTTCTTATTTTTTCCCTATAAGCTAGCTGCATCACTACAGCGGGCATACCGGCGAGTTGCATCACTATAGCCCACGGGTAGCATGCAAAATGGTAAAAATCACTAGTTAATTACTTTTTACTCCCAAAAAGCGGTCATAGGGTGACCTTTGGCCCTCCATTTGCCCCAAAACGTCTTGATGTGTCCTTTCACTTACCTTTGAGAGGACTATATATTGAGCAAATATGGCTTATGGACGGGAGGAGAAAGGAGAGCAAGAGAACTCTAGTGGATTTTTTCCCTATCTTGACTCTACACTCATTGATCCTTGCAGTTGTGAACCCTTTATGTTCACCTTCCAAACTCATATCATAGTTTGAGTTTTCCATTCCATGGAGGAATGAAGTGGTGGAGGCACAAGTGGAGAGACCCAGATCTTGGTTCAAATTGGTTGCCGACAAGAGGCCGTATCACATTGTACTTCTTGTTATTTATTAATAGAAATGCTCATATTCTCGTACATTAATGTTGTGAATGTTGTTTATATTACATTGGGTTGCATTTACTTATGATATCATGGACCATTTCTATTGATGATGTTAATGTCGTTTATATATTATATGTGCTTGTTGTATATTGGCTGTCAATACTAATTTGCAGGTTCAAGTGCATGGATTGAAAGCTCCAACGGGGATCTACATCAAACGTTTGGATCGAGGTTGGTTATGTTTTTCATTATCTTAGCATTGTCGTTTATATATCATAACATTGAGAATTGAGCTAATTTCTGGTAGTCATCTATCTGTTGTGGTCCACCCCAAGCCATAGGAAATTTTCTCCAATACAGAAATGGCGACTCCGCTGGGGAGAACATCCATTTTGGGGATTTTTGAGCATTAATCCTTATTTAGAGTTTTTGTGTGTCGAGTCTCTGTGTCATTGATTGTCCACTAAGATACTCTATAGAAATCACCCTTTTTCTGAGCCATTAGACTCTTTTTCTACTCATTTGCTTTTCCCTACCCGCGGGTGAGCATAGCTCTGCCCGCGTCTACCCGCCTCTGTCTGCACTATAGCCCGTAGGTACTCACAGGTATTCCTTCGACAGTAGCGTACAACTCCGAGGGTGATTTGTTTATGGCCTTTGGTTGTTGTTGAGTTGGTTCTGAGTGTTCGTGAGTCTTCTTTGGCCCTATTCCTGACTGTTCCAAGCCTTGTTTGTGACCAGAACTCCTCTTTTCTCTTGGTTTTGAGCCTCATTGGTTTTCACCCATTTTTACTTTTTAAGCTCATTCCATTGGCTGAGTCTTATTATTTAGGATCTGCTAGGTTGTCTGAGTTATTTCCTTTGCATTTCTATAACTGAATAGTGAGATTTTGCTTGCATTTTTCATTTTATTATATTGAAAAATACAAAAAAATAGTTTTGCATTTTCCTTTTGCTTATAAGTGAAAATACAAAAAAAAATTACTTTTATGTATTGCATTTTGCATTTAGTGCTTGCTGCTTTCATTTAGGTTCTGCTTGTGCATTGAAAATATAAAAGAGTTGCATTTTTATTTCGAAACTGTTGGACTGATTTTGCATGTTAGTGGCATTATTTTTATTGGATAGATGAGTCTAGAGTTGGACAATTTTGCATACTATTGAGTCATATACATCACTAGTTTCACGACTATATCCTTTGAGTAACCACAACCATTAAAATTAATGCTTAATCTAAAATTTATTAGAAGGATTTTATTTATAGGGTACACCAACTAGCATAGGTTTAGAGTCTTGGAATAGATAATTGTGAGTAAACAATCGAAGAATACTAGAAAAAACATTATGTGTATAACCAGGGAGTGGTGAAATCCATGGTATACATCAGTGTTCTCAGGAATCTCTACTCAAACCAGAGTTCAACATGAGGTCACCAGAGGTTGGTTGCAGAGATAGCCCTCCAATACCGGCTGAACATGGGAGATATTTCCAGGGTTTGTTCGTATCTAGGGACTCTTGGGGGATTTGACCCTCTTGAGTTTCGGGCTTAGCTACCCTTCCCATACGACGTATCCCACCTACGACTATCCCCCTGAGCATTAGTTATACTGCGGTGACCATAGTTTCCTTACCTAGGTATCACACAAGGTGCTTCTAGTGGTTATACTGTTCGTATCCTGAGTCAGATAGGAGTTGGACAACACAGTTGTCATAATATAGGGACTTGATCCTATGCACGCAGTGAAGCCTGGGAACCTCTATAACTGATTATGTTACCTTTGGCTACAGTTTGGGAGTCTCAAGCCTCTCCTAGGAGAGACATATCGGCTCTAGTGTCGGGAGCTCATTTAGCCACTCTGTTTGTCTGCTCTTAGCTGTAGTTTCTCTAGGTGTGTGCTTTTGATTTAGTATTTTTAATCGATAGTTGGCCATTAGGGGATGTTGTCATTTTATATTCTCTCAGGAGATATCATCGCACAGAGTCCTACTCTTCGCCGATCCCGTCGGTTGGCTTGTTTACAATTGGCCGAGCTTTCACGTCGTGTTGCTAGGGGACGGTGGCAGGCTCCCTCCGAGTCTTTGGATTCTTAGGAAACATACGTCCTAGACGTCATGACTGTTGCACACTCTGACATGGGAGAAATCCCTATGACTCCATCGGGTATAATTGATCACACTTCAAACACCCCTACTCCTCGTGAGGCGTGGGGGGATGATCTACTTGAGACCCAACCTAGTTTGTTTGGTCCGGATCCACCCGAGACTCAACCTAGTTTGTTTGGTCCAGATCCGTCCGAGGATGAACCGTTCGATCCTTCGTTTCCACATAATTATATATATGGGATGCCAGAGTCACATGATGACACAGGTCCTACGATCAACCCTACCGGGTTCTCTTTTGGTATGCCTAATTACAACATAGTTGATCCTTCCACTTCTTTTGGTAGTCATGCTGGCACTAGTCACGGTGTTAGCAACACTGCACCCACTGGGGGAAATACCCTTGCTAGGGGCACCATGTTGTCCACTCACACACATAGTATGGGGACTGGTCACATTCCTCCTAACAATGCTAGTGTTGGAAGACGACCGCCTCCTAGGACTACCAAACCTAATAGGAACACTGTTCGTAACCCGACTCGCCATCCACCACTTCTTACACATGCCGCTACCTATCAACGTATGACCCCTTTCGCAAATGTTAACGCTCCTCCCAACCATGGAGGTGGACATATACTGCATACTTTTACATCCACTACCTCTACTAGTAATGCAAATGTAGGAGGTGGGAATATACCTTATCCTCATGGTAATAACACCACCATTCCTGCTACTAGTAACACCAATGTTGGGGTTGGGAATACATCTCATACTTATGGTCACCATTCAACTGCTCATGCTAATCCTAATGCTTTCACTGGGGGTGGGAACATACCTTACCATCATGGTCATTACAACACGGTTCTTGCTACGAATAGTATGTATATGCCCCATACTTATGGTGGCAACCCTTACTACAATACAGTCAGTGTTGGTCACCAGTACAACCCACCTCAATATGGTGCTCAAAGCACATATATACTTGCTTACTCTCACATGGGTTAGGTCGGAGGAGGTTATCAACCCTATGGCCATGGTCACGCTTATGGTCAGACAGGTCCATATAATCAGCAGTTTAATGCTCATGGTCAAGCATTTGGTCCTTCTTATCCTTTAGGTTCTTACAATAAACCTTTTATGGGAGCTTATAATCAAGCTTTCCAGCCGCAGCTCCCGTTCCTTGCACATTTGAATCTTCCAGATATTTCGAAGCTCATGAATGTTCCTGTGTGTCACGAACCTAGTTGGACTTCGGTTCCTACCAAGCTTCCTTTGGAAATTCCTAAGTTCGAGGGGAAAGGTGGTGAGGCTCCAGGTGATCATGTCACAACGTTTCACCTTTGGTTTTCTTCCAACTCGTTGAATGACAATTCCATTAGATTGCAACTATTTCAACGCACCCTCACGAGGGAAACTGCGAAATGGTATGTTGAGTTTCCTGGGAACACTTATAGGGGATTCAATGAGATCGCTTTGGTTTTCTTGGACCATTTCCAGTTTCCGGTTTGTTACGATATTGGTACTGAAATTTTGTCTACCTTTCGTCAGAATAAGGCCACACATATTTCTGACCACGTTCAAGAATGGCATCGGCGGAAGAGGTTAGTGAAATCCAACATTCCTCCAAAGTTTCTGTTGGAGTCGTTTCTCAAGTCTCTACTTTCGTATATTGCTAAGGATGTTTCGATGTCCAGTATTATGACTGAGGAACAAGCCATTTTAAAATTCTAGCAGTTAGATTTACTATACTCTCAGTCTGGCATTTTATATGACATTATTCCTGACGCACCGTGAACACGACATGAGCCAAAGACAGTTCCTTGAGCGCATGCCGATGGAATCATGGGATCCACAAGTACTCGCCCTATAGATTTGGTGGCTAATCAAATGAAAAATTTGTCACTCAATCAGTCTACTCCTAGACAGGTTCACACCTTGTCAACTTCCACCCCATCGTCCAATGTACACACTATGCAAACAACAAACCCATCGAGTAACCAGTAGCCTGGTGGTAAGAAGAAGGGGAGAAATAACCATAAGGGTGGAAACAATGGGAACAATAATAGCAATCACAATACCCCTCGTAAGATGAATGCCAACCCTCCTCGGGAAGGGGGAAATGCTGGTAAGGGCTGTAAACCTAGGCGTAAGGTGAAATTTCCTTGTAAGCTTTGTGGGGAAGATCATCTTACTCACTTATGTCCTCGAATCGAAGAAGCATTCAAGCATCATCATCAAAACATGGCTTTGCATGCTCCTGTCACTGGTTATGGACCTAATGAGACTGAAACGTCTTCTTCCAATACTAGTGGTTATGAATGTGTGAATATGGTTCAATCGGAGGTTACTGTTGCTACTCGTCAATGCGATTATGGTGCACCGCAACCTAATATGGGGATTGAGCCTCCCCCTCGTCTTGATAATTCCTTGCATATTAAGAAGCCCTCTATTGTGTCGTGGATATCGAAAGGTGTTCTTAAGCGCTCTACGCATAATCCCAATGCCTGAGCCGCCCATAACTACTCCATTTATAAAAGATTTGGGCCAAACTCCATGTGCCATGACAGCTCTTGAAGTTTCACAAGCATGTCCTTCTCAATGGCATGCCCTTTTGAGTGCGTTAGGAGTTAAGGATGGGGGGAATCCCAATGTTATCAAGTTTGGCACTACTGATGTTCAACCTCGCTTACCTTACCACATGGATTTTGAAATCCATGTGGAGTGCCTTAATAATTTCGTCAAGAGAATGGTGGTAATGAAGGTGCTTCCACATCAGTGATGTCGTTAGCTTGTTGGAAAGCTCTTGGCTCTCCTCCTCTACTCATATCTAGGACCATGCTCACTGCATTTGACAGTCGATCATTTAAGCCGCATGGGATTATCCATTCCCTTGTTGTCCACTTGGGAAGTAAACCTGTGCCTATGGAAGTCAAAGTGGTTGATGTACCCATCGACTACAACCTTTTACTGGGTCGGAATTGGATGTATGCTATGAAAGTTGTCATGTCTACTGTGTTCAAAATCATTTGCTTTCCACATGAAGGCAGGATTGTGACCATTGATCAACTAGATTTCGTTAATCCTCCTCCCACAGCATCCATGGGATCAGTAATCCCGTAGGCTACAGATTCTCAGCCGGAAACTGGGAACATGGGTGTTGGTGTGTACCCTTCGTTGATGGGATCTTATGATTTCCCTACACCCATGAATTTTATTAGAACCATTTCTGATAATGTGCCTCCTCCTTTGCATAATGTACCATTCCGGACATCATATTTTGATGATCCATGGACTTTACCGTCCACAATTTCTATGTCTGGTGACATTGCGCACATCGGGATATCTATGCCATTGTGTGCTATTGAGCTTGCTTATTAGGATATTCAACAATCCACTACAAAGCTGAATCTCCCCTCTCCTCGGATAGATGAGGAAGATCCTGTTACGCTGCCAGTTTGGGCAGTCAACTCATCTTGTTTGAACGATTTCCTTGATATTACTTTACCTTCAGATGAAGCTATTGTCGAGGCCATGTGTGGTAGTGAGAGACCTTGGGAGGATATGCATCATCGCTCTTATTTCCTTCCCAACATCGATCTCGTCAAGCAAGAAGAGCTCAGGATGACTCTTGCAGAGATGGTTGGTCACCTTTTGGCTCTTTTGGGCTCACATGAGATTTATGCGCAGGGGAATATGGCTGATATTTCCCTGACTCAACCAATCAACATCTCTCGTACTCCTGGAAAGGTTGAGAATGTTTACATCGGTGACGATTGCTCTTATGAGGAGGTTGCCATCTACACCGAATTGTTTACTGAACTTCAGGAAGCTTTCACCTAGTCATATGAGGAGATGCAAGGAAAAGACCCTAGTATTGTCGAACATGAGATTAGAATGTATCCTCATGCTAAACCGGTTCGACAACGTCTTTGTGCTGTTAACCCTAGGAAGGCAGCCGCTATCAAGGGATTGGTGGAGAAACTGCTCAAAGATGGTTTTATCTACCCCATTCCCCTTACCGAATGGGTGTCAAACCTATTCCTGTGGATACAAAGCAAGGAACAATCCGTGTATGCACTGATTTTAGAGACCTGAATCATGCATGTCTGAAAGACAACTTCCCCACGCCATTCATTGATCAGATCTTGGATGCTTGTGCGGAAGTGTTATTTTTCGTTCATGGACAACTTTTTGGGGTGTAACCAGATTCAAATAAAACCCGAGGACCAACATAAGACTGCTTTCATTTTTCCTTGGGTACGTTTGCATATCAGAAAATGCCCTTCGGCATTAAAAACGCTGGAGCTACATTTCAGTGTGCCATGACCTATGCCTTTCACGACCTTAAAAGTTAAATGGAGGTTTTCTTGGATGATCTTGCCAGCCATTCTTGTAAGAGAATGGACCACCGCAAGCACCTTCGTTGGATTCTCGAACGATGTATACGCTACAAGATTTGGTTGAATCCCAATAAATGCATCCTTGCGGTGAGGTCAAGTCGCTTTCTAGGATTCATAGTTTCGAAAGAGGGTATTAGAGTCGATCTTCTTAAAGTTGAGGCAATACTTCGGTTTCCTCCTCCATGCAACTTGTTTCAACTTCAGAGCCTCCAAGGGAGAGCTACTTTTCTATGTCACTTTGTAGTCAATTATGCTAATCTTACCAAAGGTTTCGCATGCTTGTTGAAGAAAGATACACCATTTATCTAGGATGAGTGAGCCCAAAAGTATTTCGATGCCCTTAAGAAAGCTTTGGTATCAGCCCCTGTGCTTAGTCCACCAGACGTCACATGAGATTGTATACTTTATGTGGTTGTGTCTCAAGAGACGATTGGCATGGTCTTGGTTCAGGTTGATGATGTGCTTGTCAAGCATGTTATCTATTACCTTATTCGAAATCTAGTAGACGTTGAAATGAGATATACTCATGTGGAAAAGATGGCACTTATGACTGTCCATGCAGTCCAATGGTTACGACACTATATTTTGCTTAGAACAACCACAGTTGTAGCACATATCAATCTATTTCAGTTCATTCTATCACAACACCTTATAGGGGGGAAGTATAATAAATGGATTGTGATCCTTCAGGAGTTCGATCTCGATTTTGCTTTAGAAAAGTTGGTGAAATCGTTGGTGTTTGCTGAGCTTATGTTGGACCTTACGAGACTTGATGAGGATGTCATCCATGAAGATTCCTTTGTGGATGAACCCTTGTTTCTTATCTCATTAGAGGACCCTCCTTTGTGGATGAACCCTTGTTTCTTATCTCGTTAGAGGACCCTTGGTATGGGGATGTCATTGTATATCTCCAAACTTTGAAGTTTCCTTCTCATTATTCACGGGACGAGCGACGACGTGTGAAACATCACACTAAATATTATATTATCGTCAGTGACACTTTGTATCACCGAGGAAAGGATTCTATTCTCCGTCATTGCTTGACTCACGAAGAAGCAGAGTGTGTGCTTAATGATTGCCATGCTGGGGCGTGTGGCGGTCACTTATCCGGGCTTGCTACAGCCCAACATATTATGCAAATTGGTTACTTTTGGCCTTCAATCTTTAAGGATTGTATAAACGCTGTGAAGAGATGTCACCCTTGCCAGGTGTTTTCTCGGAATATACACTCGCATCCAGTGTCCCTTCATGTGGTTGTCACCGTCGGTCCCTTCACCAAGTGGGGGGTGGATTTCATGGATTGCAAACTAGCTTCGGCTGGGGGGAATCACCATATTATAGTGACCGTGGACTACTTTTCCAAATGGGCTAAGGCCATGCCTACCGTAAAATCCAATGGTGCTACAACAACCCATTTTGTGTTCAATCAGATTATCACTTGGTTCGGTATTCCAAAAGAGATTGTCACTGACCATGGCAGACATGTTCAGAACAAAATGATGGAGAATTTGTCTCTCAAGCTTAGGTTTCGTCAAGAACACTCATCTTCTTACTATCCCCAAGTGAATGGTCAAGTTGAAGCAGTAAATAAGTCTTTAAATACCATTCTCCAACGTACCATCCAACAAAGCAAGAACAACTGGCACATTATGTTATATCCTGCTTTGTGGGCATATCAAACCATAGTCAAGACTTCCACCAGGTTCTCATCGTTTCAGCTAGTACACAGTGTGGAGTTGATTTTACCGATTGAATTCAAAATCCCTTCGCTTAAACTGGCCATAGAGCTCCTCCCTTATACGATGGGTATTGAGCAACGTTTAATCCACCCTGAGAAACTTGGAGAGCAGCGTCGAGATGCCGTCGTGGCTATAGATTCCAATAAACGTCATGTTAAGGTTCAGTATGATAGGTCTGTCCATCCCCAACAATATGCTGAAGGTGACTTGGTACTCTTATATGACCAAGCTAAAGAACCCCAGGGGGCAGGCAAGTTCAACCCCATGTGGCACGGTCCTTACATCGTGAGGCGTGTCCTGGAAAAAGGAGCCTATGAATTAGAGGACTATGAGGGAAATGTCTTGAAGGAGCCTAGAAATGGGCTCTACCTCAAGCAATATTATGCTTGAACTTCTAGTTAGAGCTAATACTTTTGTATACTATTGTATAGTTATTTCTGTACATAGTTTAGCTTGCTTTTGGTTTTTGGGTCTACTGATTCGCTTCCATTTGATTGACAGATGTCAGCAGAATTTCTTACATAACTGCGATATTTATTCACATGACCACCTAGTTGTGTCCTCAGGTGGTGCTAGTCTTGGTCCTACATCTAACAATGTGGCTGAGTATAGTGCCATGATTGAGCTTCTTCGTGATGCTATTTCACATGGTATCCAGTATTTAGATGTCCGCCTAGATTCACAACTAGTTGTGTCTCAGTTGAATGGTCAGTACTGTGTGAGGGATCCTACGTTACTATGGAAATTCTTAAGGGTAAGACTCTTGGAACTACATTTTGTTTCAATTACATACATTCATGTTACGAGAAGTTTTAATCATATATATGATGCATATGGTAACTATGTATTAGATTGGAACTTGTCACATTCACAATGAAGCACACAAATAAAACATACATTCATACATTTGTACATACACACATATAGTAGAATCGGAGAACCATAGTTTTTTATAAATATATGTCCAAAATGGTAGTGTCATAATACAAAACTAGAGCCCATAGCCCAAAAAATATACATATCGATAATGGGAATTTGAGAGAGGAGGCCTAGCTTCCACCCCGACAGGATGTGTTTGATAGTAATACTGTACTACATTTGCTATACGCTGCAGTAGTCGTACCCAATTACCTGATACGCCCACCACATGGCACTGCATATCCTCTAGTAGCCGCACTACCTCTACCTGTGGTACCCTAGTGATCATCTGTGATAGGTTGACCTACAGAGTCTGTAATGTATGCTCTGCTGTAGCACCCACTACGTCATCACCCCTGCCTCGATGACGATGTCTTGGGAAGCCCTCGGGTCTCATTGGGCCCTTGTCTGCGAGAAAACAGTGAAACATTAATATGTGATACTACCCCCCAAAATATTTTTGCATTTACATCTATAATAAAAAATCCATCAAAATTTAATACACCAAAAACCTAAAAAGAGTACTCACCAATGTCTCTAAACGTTTCATCTAGTGGAAGTGGCATGTCACGATCCTAGCGGAAGTCTATCCCTGCATAGGGGTAGTCCTCTATAGCTATGACCTATCGGTCCCACCAGTGAAAGGACTCCTTTGTGTATGGTGATGCCTGACGGCCACCACCCTGTCGCGTCAAGACCTCTGGCCACCGGGTCATGGCTGGGTTGCGGAGACTATGAGGAGGGACGTCAACCCTTGGACTGAGCCCCAGAACTCACTCAAAGAAGAAGTTGCATAAGATACTGCCGCATCCAAAGTTTTTTTCCTCCCCTTGCTTGCACTTTGTCAGCTGGGTCTTCATGGACCCTAGTAGCGTGGTACACTAGTCAAATATCATGGGTTGCATACACTGCGATGCATAAAACATCACTGGCCTGGATGCCTGGTGAAGAGCTTTTGAACCAGTAATCCGCACTAAGGTAGCCACTATAACCTTCATGCTCAGATTGACTATGGCTCTGATGGGCACCTGACTCCCCACTGCCTAAATATTTGGAACACAATACCACTCTATATAGTCGGGGATGGTGATCCCGCCACCCACATAATGAGATCGAAGGCTTGCCACCTCACCTCGGCGGGACAAACTAGTAATGAAGTAGATATCTTCCACTTCCAAAGAGAGTATTTGCCCATCTAAGTTGAAGTTCTGTGCATCGATGTCCCAGTAATCTATCAAATGGTGGAGTAATAGGTTTTGGGCCCTTAAACCCCCTATGCTCCAAAATTTGTATAGCCCACATGCTTGTAGCGCTTGCTGTTCATGCACATCATTGCAGACGGCCTCATCCACTAGGTCATGTTCCCTCTCTCTCCACTCTAGAACCATTCTGGAGGGAGAAAAACCAAAGAGTTTAGTCAATTTCATTTAAAAAACTAACTTCACGGCCATACCTGCGGGAAATTGTGCTTACAGAGGTGGGTACCCGTGGTCAATGCATGCGTTGACTGCGAGTACCCAACCCTACCCGCGACCGACATAGTTATATCCCGCGGGTAGTGCCGTGACCATGTAGGGCATGGCCAAACAAAAAATCCAATCGATGAAAATTGAAATGAAGGTATGGATGAGACTACCAACCTGCTCCTGACGGTTAGATGATCGGACGCCTGTAGCTCCCATAATTAGCAGTTGAATTTTGAGGTGAAAACTAACCACAAAACTCCAAATGGGTGAATAGTAAAAATGAATTGTAAATTGTAATTTTTTGTTACTATTTATAATTTTCAAAACACACTTGTCTATAGTTTTCACCATTATATGTTGTTTTGGACTAATATAACGTCTTGGAGTAGCATTTTTTGACTAGATTTCTTCGGCGATATTTTTTTTTTAGCGTTTCGCACCTATGGTACGTATATTTCACACCTGGCATATAGGTTAGATGTCATTTTCACATGCATTATGCATTTGACCTTTTGACCATTTTCATAAACCCTAGGTGCAACCCTGCTTCTTAACCGACACAAAGCCTTCACACTATTATAGAACCCCCATTTGCATTATGGTGCCCATGCCGTTGTTTGTCCTTACGATCGGGAGTCCTTTGTAGTTACTCCATGACGTTGCGATAAAAACTCATACTCTACTTTGTCTTATGCTGGCCATCTCCCATAAGGACTCCCCCATTTATATCAAGCTGTGATTGTATTGCATCATCCTGCTTACCGCTTGAGCCTTGTGCTGGCTCCCGCTTACTCAATTGTTAGCCTAGTGTCTGAGCACTTTCCCTGTCGAGCCTTGCCAAGCTTACATTTTCCTTTCATGATTTGATGACCTTCTGACCCTGAGGAAACACCCCCTCGAGTGTCCACATCCTGCACACGCTTCCTCACATTGATCAAAGGTATGTTCCACTGCTTTGGACTAGTCTGCTCACTATTTGACACTCGCTCCCTCACTTGTTGTACTATAATCAATTTTATTCTTTCTCAAGCTTTTCCAAATATGAAAAAGGCCAAAAAAATCAAATATTCCAAAACACCAGATGAGATTATGGTTACTACTTCTAGTTGGCAGTTGTTGTGTCGCCTTTGAACAGAGCATTCATTTCACTCCATACATTATGAATCGAGACTATAGTTGGACCTTAGGAGCTGTACTTGTTTATCAGTTTACTCCATCGATTGGTTAAGCTTCCAGTCATTATGGATCCCTTTGTGGTGCCTCCTGCATCACACAGTTGATATTGAGTCTATGCTGCTTGAGTCTATCCATCTGCTCATGCTCTTGTTCAAAGGAATTCCTAAAACCAGAGTCAGCCACTCCTCATATCTCTTGACTATTGAATGTCGGCCATCCTTATTGAGTCAATCCATTTCACCTGGGTTCTTCCAAATCTTTCAGCGTAGTTGGTACCTCGTGCTGGTTTATGGGGGATGCCTTAATGCCCTCCTTCCAACGCGTCTCGTTCCGTCAACTTCAACCCATTTATTCCGGAACTTGAGGCTTATAGTTCGGTCGAGTACCTTGAGGCTTGCAGTCATTAGTAGCTGGTTCTCTTGCAATCGACAGTTTTTAGAATACATCAATGTACCCTGATCGATGGATTCATATTAGTGTTCAACTTCAACACATCTATTCGCACTCTGATGATTGTGCTCTGTGCCTTGATGCCCATTTTCATTATTGGTGGTTTATCTCACGTCTATTAACGGTATACATCATTGACCAGTAATCAGACGATGTCGCATTAGGTTCGATGTCAACTCCTTTTTCACTTGATGGGACTTGCACTATCGAAGAATTGTGTAGAAGACCCCAGGCGATAGTGGAATTCATTATGCTACTTATGATTACAACTTTACATCTGAGATATCACCTCTCAAATATAAGCAGTTTGTACCTCCAGTTTGCACCAGTTGTTTCCTTTTCAGCAGGAAACCGTATCTTACTGTAGAGGGATCATGGTCGTGATCACTTATGACATGTATTCACTATGTACTACCTATTCATGGCCATTGTATCAGATTGTTGTACTACCGACATGTACTCAGGGATACTATTGTATTATGATGAGTGAGATGCTCCTTCCACTTTCGTTTCCATCACTCCACTTCTGAGATTTATACTGTATTTTGGCCATCGTAGCATCAGTCTTTGACCTCACACATTAGGGGGCATCTGTTACAACGTAAATTTTCACCTTGTGAGCATCAACACTCTTTGGCTTGCAGGATCCATTTTATTGACTCAGATCCACTTTATATCCTTCAGGCACACTATTTTTCCTATTTTTTCCCCTGTATGTTAGCTGCATCACTACAGTGGGCATACCCGCGAGTTGCATCACTATAGCCCGCAGGTAGCATGTAAAATGGTAAAAATCACTAGTTAATTACTTTTTACTCCCATAAAACAGTCATAGGGTGACCTTTGGCCCTCCATTATCCCCGAAACGTCTCAAGGTGTCCTTTCACTTACCTTTGAGACGACTATATATTGAGCACATATGGCTTATGGACTGGAGGAGAAAGGAGAGCAAGAGAACTCTAGTGGATTTTTTCCCTATCTTGATTCTATACTCATTGATCCTTGTAGTTGTGAACCCTTTGTGTTCACCTTCCAAACTCCTATCATCGTTTGAGTTTTCCATTCCATGGAGGATTGAAGTGGTGGAGGCACAAGTGGAGAGACCCAGATCTTGGTTCAGATTGATTACTGACAAGAGGTCGTATCACATTGTACTTCTTGTTATTTATTAATAGAAATACTCATATTCTCGTCCATTAATGTTGTGAATGTTGTTTATATTACATTGGGTTGCATTTACTTATGATATCATGGACCATTTCTATTGATGATGTTAATGTTGTTTATATATTATATGCACTTGTTGTATATTGAATATTAAGACTAATTTGTAGGTTCAAGTGCACGGATTGAAAGCTCCAATGGGGATCTACATCAAATGTTTGGATCGAGGTTGGTTATGTTCTTCATTATCTTAGCATTGTCGTTTATATAGCATAGCATTGAGAAGTGAGTTAATTTTTGGTAGTCAGCTGTCTGTTGTGGTCCACCCCAAGCCATAGGAATTTTTCTCCAACACAAATGGTCATAATTCTCTAACACTCCCTATTAAGCCTTACTTATGTTTCCAAAAATATGAAAATGATCCATTGGCAACAAAGGACGAAGACACCTCTTACATTTTTATTAGTCTGTGTAACTGAGGTAAGGAGGAAAACCAAATGGGACTAAAACCTCCCCTAAAATATGGACATGAAGAAAAATATAAAGCAAATATCAATCTTCACCATGTATCACCCACCCCAAGGAGTGATCTAAGGTAGATGAAGGTCTTTTCAGTAAAAATCGGGTCATGCACCAAAATCCTAATGTAGTGCATGTGTATATCTTCTGTATTTGTACTAGATATGTAGATATTTTTATGGCACTTTTATTATCACACCATATGATTGTAGGTGAATCAAAGGAAAAACCAAACTCCCCATGAATACCTTACAGCCATACACATTGTGTCATTGCATTCACCGCTCCTCTATACTCGGCCTCAGCTGAAGATAAGGAAATTGTGTGCCACTTATTTCTAGACTAGAAAATAGGAAAATGTGAAAGAATAAAAACATAACTAAAATAGCACTTCCGGTCGGTGCTATCTCCATCCCAATATGAATCAGTAAATCCAACAAGTTCAAGCGAAGAACTAGCTCCATAATGAATCGCAAACTACTTGGTTCCTTGCACATAATGCAATATCTTCTTGGCATACTTCCAAATTACTAAACCTATGTCATCAATATAAATTCTAGTAATCAAAAGATCATAAAAATACAAGACTATTATCATAACAGAGTCACCAAAATGATGCATATATACAATAGGATCTTATTTTCATATTTCAAATCCTTGAGACAGAAGAAAGTTGTCCATCTTTGCATACCAAGCTTTAGGAGATTTCTTGAGGCCATAGAGATATTTCTTCAGTCTACACACAACTAAATGATCTTGTATGAATCCTTTAGGATTCTGAATATAAATCTCCTCATGAAGGTCACCATGAATAAATGCACTCTTCACATCCATTTGGTGCACCTCCCATCGTTTGGATGCAACAATGGATAAAACTAGCCTAATTGAGTCCATCTTTGCCACACGCAGATTTTTTTTTGTGTATTCTACTCCATGGAATTGAGTGAATTCATTAGAAACCAATATATCCTTATACTTCACTTCAGAACCATCAACATCCATTTTGGACCTATACACCCACTTGCATTGCACCAATTTCCTCTTGGGGGGAAGAGAACCCAGCTCCCAGCTCTCATTCTCTTGAAGAGACTTCAACTATTCTTCAATGAAAGGTTTCCACCTTGGGTCATGTGATTCTTACTCATATGATTTTGGATCATATCCAACCATTAAGAAAAACTTTCTAGGAATATTCATATCACAAGTAGAGAATATATTGTGAAACTAAGACCTAGTCTTCCTAGTGTCTTGTGGATTTCCTACAAGTTCACTAGTAGGCTTGTATGGTTTTCTCAACCCATTTTAGCCTTGTAAGAGGATCATGATATTAATGCATGTCCTCATTTTCATCTTCAGTATCAGAATCAGAAAAATCAGATTGAAAAACATCACTTACATCATCAACAAGTGGGGGATTTGAGCATTCCCCTTCTTCTTGGTGAGTTGCTTGCAAAGGCTCTTCTTCAAATTGAGCACTCCTTTAAATAAAGGTCTTTTGATATGAGGGATCAAAGAGCTTGTATCCCTTGGCATATTTAGCATACCAAACCATTATGGACTCCTTTCTTTGAGGTTGCAAGGCCTTTCTTTTCTCAAAATGTATTATATCCCATGCTCTTGAGCCAAACACCCTAAAGTGAAACAAATCAGGTTTATGTCCCATCCAAGCCTCGAATGATGTCATGTATTCTAAGGATGTCTGCAGAAATATTTTTTTTAACATATGCAACACAATTTGTGGCCTTAAATCCTATCTTAGGAAACAAATACTTAGCCTCCAGCATGCAGGTACCATCTCCTTCAATGATCTATTCTTGTGCTCTGCCACACCATTTTATTGAGGTGTGTAGGGCACAAAATGCTACATGTGAATTCCTTCCTCTTCACATAGTTGATGCAAATACTTCTTGAAATATTCCCTTGCATTATCAGTACTTAGGACCTTGATCTTCCTCCCACTAAAGTTCTCAAAATAAGCTTTGAAAAAATTGAAAGTTTGGAAAACTTCATATTTTAACTTGAGGAAGAATACCCAAGAGTACCTTGAAAAATCATCAATGAAAGTTAGGACATACTTTGATTTTCCATAGGAGGGTTTGGGAATAGGTCCTATCACGTCTAAGTGGACCAACTCAACAGGTTTAGAATATCTCATTTCCTTCCTCTTCTCAAACTTGTGCTCTGGATGATTCCCAACAATGCAACCCTTGTAGGTTCCTTTGGAAAATTTGATGCTTGGAAGTCCTTCAACCATATTTCTTTTCTCAAGGATTGAAGATATCTATATTTGAGGTGTCCAAACCTCTCATTCCATAGTATAATAACCTCATTATCATGTGACACAAGAAAATTAGGTGGAGAGTAAGGAAGAAAGTGTGAAAACGTGTACACCCTTGAATCATGATCTACAACACCAACTACAACCACTTTTCCTAAGTGGAAAATTTAGAAATTTCCACATCTTCTTGAGTGAATATGATTCTCTTGGTCGAACTTGTATGATTCATTTGGTAAATAGAGAGAATATTTTCTTCAATATCAGGCACATACAACACATTGTTGAAGTACCATTGTCAAGATTGATCCTTCCAATGCCTTTTGTTGGGATCTCTGAGTCGTCACCCATGAGAATAACAGGGTCATTATAGGGTTCAAGAGCAGAGAATGACTCTCTCATAGAAGCCACATTCCTTGAAGCACCTGAATCAATGGTGAAGGAGGAGGATTCATAAGTACTAGCTATCAATGCATGGAATCTCTCCTTTTCTTCAGAATTCGAACTACCATCCTTCTTCTTTGCACCATCTAGAAGAGGGATATTGTTATTCTGTAGGAGATGTGTCATCATGTCTATGGTTTTATTCATGCATGCACTCTCAGGGTGCGAACCTGTTGTAGTTGCAACCTGATCCTCAAAATTTTGTAAAAATTGTAGGGCCCCTGCTTTATTTTTTAATTTACTTAGTGTTTTGTTTCATCTTTATCTGCTTACATTTCTTAACACTTAGATTTTTTTTGAAATCAAAAGAAAAACGAGTTTCTTGAATCAAGAGATATTTTATTTTTGGCCGAAATGGTCAGAAGAGTTTTTTGTTTTTTTGCCAAAACAGTCAGAGATATTTTCAATTTTACACCAAAACGGTAGGAAGAGTTTTTGTTTTTACGCCGATAAGGTCGGAGGATATTATCATTTTGCACAATTTTTTGAAGAAAAGTATGTTTCGGAGCAAAATCATTTTTCACGCCGAAGTGTTAAAAAACGGTTGAGCTTGAACTTGATTGAAGAAAAATTAAATTTGCGTCGAAATGGTTAAGCTTGGGCTAAATCGGAGAAAAAGTGATTTTTACACCGAAACGGTCGGAGCAAAACCATGTTTCCTTCCAAAATGTTTCGACACACTAATATTTTTTATCTGATCTATCCTCACCAATTTGTTGTTCCGCCGAATTTTGTGTTAGAAAAACAGGATCACAGAGCAATAACAATAAACAGAAATGCAAATATAATCACACAAACACATTACAAGAGAGACACCAATATATCGTGGTTCACCCAAGATGGGCTACGTCCACACTGAAATTGACAATTCTTATTATCATACCATCCAAAAAATAAAGGGATGCAACCTGCAGCACATCCGCTACACTTCCTCTTCACTCTCTCATAGTCTCTCTTCACGATCTTACAGATCTTTACATTGCATAATACCTAATACATTTCTTTCCCTAGCCGTATTATAATGTCTTTCTTTTATAGGGGAAATACAATTGGAAATTACCATGGGATACCCAAAACAATGGGCCCGAAATATGTTGGCGAAACAACCCAAGGTTGGGGAACGAGTGTACAGTAAGCCTAGGGTACAAACACAACTGAATAACATCTCTGAATTTGGAAGATCAGGATCCACAACCAACAATCTCCCACTTGGAGACTGATCACAACAACTCCACCGTTGCTGCACTTATTGGACTTGGACTTGGAAAATTTTGCGTCTTCACCTTCATGCTAGAAGACCAACTGAAAGCGAGCAAGAACTCAGTTTCTCTCTGGTCACTACCTTTGCGACCATGTCTGCAGGATTCTAGCTAGTATGTATCTTTTCCAGCTTCAACAGTTCATCTTCCAGAACAGAGCGTATGAAATGGTACTTGAGATGTATATGTTTAGTATTGGAATGGAATGTTGAGTTCTTTGCAAGATGAATGGCACTCTGGCTGTCACTATACAACCGGCTATCCTTCTGCTTCTTACCCAATTCCTCCATAAACCTCTGCAACCAAATCATCTCTTTATTAGCCTTTGTAACAACAACATACTCTGCTTTCATTGTTGAAAGTGCAACAAAATTTTGCAGTTTCGAAATCCAACTTACTGTTGTTCCACCTACAGTAAACACATACCTTGTGGTGCTCTTCCTTCATTCTTATCACCTGCCATATCTGCATCAACCTATCCCTGTAGAACAGTGTCTGAACCTCCAAAACATAATGCCTGAGTGGTAGTACCTCTCAAATACCTGAGACTCCATTGTACTTCCTTCCAATGTTCTTTACCTGGATTGTTCGTATATCTGCTCACAACTCCCACTGCATGTGCAATATCTGGTCTTGTGCACACCATGGCATACATCAAGTTGCCAACTATTGATGAATAGGGAATCTTAGACATGTAATTTGTCTCTTCCTGTGTCTTGGGACACATTTCCTTACTTAGATTGAAATGGCTGGCCAAAGGTGTACTAACTGGTTTTGCATTCTGCATTCTGAACCTCTCCAACACCTTTTGTATGTACTCACCCTGAGATAATGTCAATTTGTGATTTTTCCTATCTCTTGTTATTCTCATACCAAGGATTTGCTTTGCAACAACCAAATCCTTCATCACAAATGAATTAGCTAGCTTCCTTTTGAGAACATTTATATCTTGCATGTTAGACCCTGCAACAAGCATGTCATCCACATACAATAACAAGATAATATATCTTTCATTGTCTAGCCTCTTGAAATAAACACAGTGGTCAAAATGACATCTACTATAACCTTGTTATGTCATAAACCTATCATATTTTAAATACCACCGCCTTGGAGCTTCAATGAAGCCATACAAGCTCTTCTTCAACCTGCATACCAGATCCTCCTTCCCTTTGACCTCATACCCTTGTGGCTGCTGCATATATATCTCTTACTCCAAATACCCATGGAGAAAGGTTGTTTTTACATCTAACTGTTCAATATGCAAATCTTCTACCTCCACTAGACTTAAAATAGTCCTAATTGAAGTCATCTTAACAACAGGAGAAAATATTTCATCAAAATCTAAACCTTTTCTCTGTGCAAACCCATTTACAACAAGTTTGGACTTGTACCACTTCTTACCTCCTTCTTCTTCCTTCAACCTGTAAATCCATTTGTTCTGCAATGCTCTTTTACCAGCAGGAAACTAAACCAAATCCCAAGTCTGGTTTCCTACCAATGAATCGATCTCCTCAATCATGCCTTTCTCCCACCTCTTTCTAGTTTCCACCTGCATTGCTTCTTCATAACATTATGGTTCACTAGCATCAGTCATCAATAAATAATACATTGAAGGAGATTATCATTCAGGGAGTCTACTTAACCTAGTATGTCTTCTTACACTTGCAGGAGTTTCAGGTACTTGTTGCTGTTCTTGATTTTCTGGCACCTTCGGAACTTCATTTTCTTTAATTCCATCAAGCACTGTGTACTCTGCGTTTTCTTTTTCCTGTTTCTTTCCCCGCAACTAATCTTTATACATGACCTTTTCATTGAACATTACATCTCTACTCCTAATGATTTTTTTATTTTCATAATCCCATAAATGATAACCAAATTAATCAACCCCATATCCAATAAAGGTACATTTCTTGGATTTAGCTTCAAGCTTTGTTCTATTTTCTTTATCAATATGGAAAAATGCTTCACAACCAAACGTTCTCAGAAATGAGTAGTTTACCTTTTTATCTGTCCATGCCTCCTCTGGATACCACCATCCGAAGGTCCTCTATTTATTAAGTAAACAACAGTATTTACAGCATCCACCCAAAAATGTAAGGGAAACCCTGCATGCAGTCTCATACACCTTGCACGCTCCATGATCGTTCTATTCATCCTTTCTGACACACCATTTTCTTGTGGTGTTCCTAGGACTGTCTTCTCTCTACGAATCCCATGGTATGAATAGTAACTATCAAACTCCTTGCCACAGTACTCACCTCCATTATCAGATCCGAGACACTTCAACCTTTTTCCTGTCTCATTCTCAACCAAATATTTCCACTTCTTAAAAGTATCAAACACATCATATTTCTATCTAATGCAATAAACCCAAGTTTTCCTAGTTGCATCATCAATAAATGTAACATAATAATGAGAGCCACCAAGAGATTTTACCTGAGCCGGTGCCCATACATCTGTATTCACAAGCTATAGTTTTTCATTCTTCTTCTGTTTCCCAACCCTGAGAAATCCGACTCTCTTCTGTTTTCCATAAACACAGTTCTCACAGAATTCCAAACTTACCTGCTTCAAATCTGACAGCAACTTCCTTGAGTGTAGAATCTGCATCCCCTTCTCACTCATGTGGCCAAGCCTATGATGCCACAATGTTGTATCTGTTCCTGTGGAAGCTAAAGAGATAGAATGGTCAGTATTATGAGGACATAAATACAATGCACCTACCCTATCTCCTTTTGCTATCACCATTGATCCTTTAGTGATATTCCCCCACGTTTCTCCAAACGTAGATAGACAGCCGCCATCTCCTAATTGGCTTGTTGAGATCAGATTTCTTTTCATAGCAGGAATATTCCTTACATCTTTCAACAACCAATCAGTTTCATTCTTAAATTTTATTGATACCTTACCCATTCCAACAATTTTACATGGATCAGCATCACCCAATAAAACATGTCCATAATCGCTTGGAACATAATCATACAAATATTTCCTATGGGGTGTAGCATGACATGAAGCCCCTAAATCTACTACCCAATAATCACTAGTACATCACTTGCTACATTTGCTTCATGGGTAGTTTCCTCCTATCCATCTCCTTTCTTCTTTAGAGATATGCAGTCTTTCTTCATATGTCTTTTCTTTCCACAGTTCCAACACTCTATTTTTCTCAGTCTGGACTTGGATATTCCTATTTTAGATGTGCCATGATTACCTTATCTCTTTCCTCTCTCCTTTAGTCTTCCCCTTCTCTCCATGACCATGCCATTCCAACTTTCTGGCAATGAATACAAGATTAGAAGATCCCTAACCTCATCATCAAATTTCACACTTACAGAACTTAGTTTATTTGTAACCATATTAAATTCATTTAAATGATCAACAACATATCCACTTAAATTCATTTAAATGATCAACAACATATCCACCTTTAGCCATCTTCATATTAAATAAATCTTCATTATAAATACCTTATTGAATGCCAAGCGTTTTTCATAAAACTTACCCAATGCTCTCATCAAACCCTCCGTTGTATTTTGTTTTGAGATATTGAAAGCCACCAATGAAGCCAAGGACAGTCGTATTGTTCCCAGTGCCTTTCTGTCAAGAACCTCCCATTCTTCGTCCTTCATAGTCGTCAGTTGCTTTGCTTTTCCTCCCAAAGGTAGGAATAGATCCTTCTAGTATAGATAGTCCTCCATTTGCATCTTCCATAACTGGTAGTTTTGGCCATTAAATTTCTCGACCTTAAAACTTTCCTTCTTCTGCCATTGCTCCCACTCGAACTAGAAACCCTAGTTTCCTGAGGGTTTATCTGCCAAATAGACCTTTGGCTCTAATACCAATTGTTAGAAAAACAGGATCGCAGAGCAATAACAATAAACATAAATGCAAATATAATCACACAAACACATTACAAGAGAGACACCAATATATCGTGGTTCACCCACGATGGGCTACTTCCACACTGAAATCGCCAGTCCTTATTGTTATACCATCCAGCAAATGAAGAGATACAACCTTAAGCACATCCACTACATTTCCTCTTCAATGTCTCATAGTCTCTCTTCACGATCTCAGAGATATTTACAATGCATAATACCTAATACGTTTCTTTCCCTAGCCATATTACAATGTCTTTCTTTTATAGGGGAAATACAATGGGAAAATACCACAGGATACCCAAAACCATGGGCCCGAAATCTGTTGGCGAAATAGCCCAAGGTTGGGGAATGAGTGTACAGTAATACTCGGGTACAAACATGACTGAATAACATCTCTGATTCTGGAAGATCAGGCTCCACAACCAACATTTTGGAATGAAACCAACCATGGACCGAAATGGCTCGGTGATGTTTGATAAGAAGGCTCAGCGCCAAATGAAAAGATGATTCGAACCAAAATCGGTGCCTAATGAGTTTTCACCTGAAACAGTATCGATGCCCAATGATATTTCACCTGAAATCATTATCAGTGATAAGAGAAAGATGATCTGAAATGAAATCGGTTCCTAATGAGAATTGCTTTGAAACAGAATCGGCAGAAAAGGTGAAGGCGCTCCGAAATGTGTTGATAAATAAAATAAAATTTAATTTGGAGTCACATTTATTTGTAGGGTTGGATTTTATTTTTTTTATATATAAATATTTCAAAGTTTTGCGACATTTTGTAATGCCGTTTCGAGTTGAAGCTATTACCAGACAACATAAAGCTGTCTAACCCCGTGGAGCACTACAATGGACCACCTGTGTGCTGCTAGGTAGGTAATTTTTTCCGCCTGGCTTATTATTTATAAACGAAGTTCTCATCATTGTTTAAAAGGGTTTGCAAACCAATGTTACTGCCCTATTTGCATTTAAATTGAAACCCAATAGTTTATAAGGACAGATCTTTCATTTTTTTGCTTATGCTTCTAAGCCGCTTATATGGTGCGAGTATTGGATATGACCCTCGCATAGGGTTTTGTTGTTCATGGAATAATCTCCCTTTCCTATATCCCTTGGATGAACCATTAGTTGAATACGAACTTGGATTTCGGGAAAATGCTTCCGGCAGGCTCACGGGAACATGTTTCCTTATCCCAGGGCGGGATTCTATGGATACCGTGGCCCGAGTTTATTTAACTATAGAGAAACGATGTAGTAGGGAAAGGTTCTTCCCTCATCAATATTTGTGTCGGTGACTACCAGTAGGGTTTGGGTAAAATGTGAGTCTTTGGGAATGCTCTTAACTTGACCTCCTTGAACCAATGTCATCTCTAGGGTCGGGGGGGTTCCCAATACCTTATATACGGTTACTCAACGTGCTTGGTCATGTGAAAGTAAATATACATAAACTTAAGGATTGACAACCACAATTGAATGAGAAATGGATTTCTTCGGTCTTGGTCATTTCATTACTCCCACCATTGGCATTTTTCGTCGATAACTTGTCTCTCATTGGATTGATGAGTTGATAGTGAAATCCTGATTAATAGGACCGCATTGTTGATTTTTTTTGGTACCGACCTTGACAGAACCGCTACTTCGCTTAAATGTTATACATACTTGCTTAATGGGTGGTTGGTGACACAAAAGGATTTTAGGTCATAAGAACCAACTGTTTTGATATTATGGTGCCATGAGTAAGATAATAGTTGCATTCCAGTCCCAATAATCTACCCATACCTTGCACTAAGTAAAATAGAGTTTAAGCTTTTAACTAAGAGTTCGATTATTTAGGCTAATGGAAGAATGAAGAAACTCATCTAACAATGCATTAGCGAGTCATCAAGACAGTCATTCAGGATCAAACACACTTGACATTATGGAAGTATGAATCTCCAATTTTTGTTCTTTTTTCTAAATAATACTGACAAATCATATATCTGCAATTTATTTTTAGAATATTATGCTCCTTATCATTTTTCTTATTACATTAACTTTATTGTTCACCTTGAGACTCAGAAATGCAAAGAATAGCTTCTAAGTGTAAGTCCAAGGTTGTAGAATCTGATTCTGGTATTGAAATCATCTCAGAAACCACAATGGAGACCTTGTATGAAGACACTAGAGCTGTAGCAAGGATTGTTCATGAATATAGATGGGGTGAACTATATCACCTCATCCGAGATCTAAACGTGCCAGATGCATCCATTGAAGAGATGATGGTGTATTAGAATCTTAAAAAATCAGGTCTTCATAAAGCTACCACCCATCCAGATATTTTCCCATGTTCAGAAGTAATTGGGTGGATTTTACCTCATGTGGATGTTGGCACACGAATCATAGCTAGTGCGAATGGAGAAGGATTCGTGTCATTTCATCCCTCTCATATTAGCGCACCATATAAGTTATCGCCCCCAAAGATCATGATGTAATAAGATTGGATTAAGGGAGTCAACATAGATCACTCTGAGTATGCTAAGAAAATGTTGATTCTTGGAAAGCAGTTGAGGCAAAGGGAAAGCGAGGAACAAGATGCCCAAAATTTGAAAAAACCATTCAAGATCATAGCATTAATGTTAAGTAGAATATTCGGTAGGGAAAACATGAATATCTACAAGCTTAGTTGGGTTCCCCTCATGTATCATGTCACCCCCCATGGTACCATCTTCAATTGGGAAGACATTATCTCAGAGAGTATGGCATCAGCAATAGCAACAACCCAAGGAGGGATGACCCAAAAAAAAATAAAAATTCTTTATGTCTTCCTATCTTATTGACTACATCTTAATTAGACACCCATTCCAAAAGTTGGGGTGTTATTGGGTCCCAGCTGAGACACCTCCATATGTGTCCTACCAAATAATGTGGGCTCATAAATATATAAGCTTCTACATGCTTATCTGTGAGAAATTCATAATTCCTTTTTATTGGTTAATATTTAACAAAGAACCCAATTGCTTGTCGGATAATGCATTGGTAGTTATCAATGAATATGGATACTTCTAATTTACCCTAGAAGGCACGTATATCAAAATGTATGGGGGAACCAAAGATTTGTCTCTAATTCCAAAGTGCGCTACATATTATGTAGTACACAAGGAGGCTGTAAGACAAGTTTTCATCAATGGAGTTATCCATTTTCTAAACAAGAATAAGAACGCCTCTTACCCTTCGCTCCCCTTCACCATTGCAGCATACAAATTCATTAAGGTTAAAGGAGCTGAGGGGTTCATAAAAGACTTGGAAGCATTTCATTTTGGGGAGAATATTTTCATTAGAAACGATAAGTTGCAGAAAGCCGCCTAACATTGTTCGCCTTGTAAACTTCACTTTGAATACATGAACCACTTCCTAAAGGATGAAGAGTTCTATTGAAGAAAGAGTAATATGACATATTTAAATAAAATATTTGGCCAAAAATATTGCACGGGGTCAAGTCATACTATGGATATTGCTAAAGAGGCGGAACTGCAAAAGCCTAGAGAGGAAGCTATGGCAGAGGAAGAAGCAAGATTAAAAAAGAAGTAAAGAAAGCATAAGAAGAAGCAAGACAAAAGGAGGAAGAAAAGAATAATAAATAAGAGCAATAAGTAGTGGATAAAGCAATAGATTTGGACAAACAAAAGGAGGAAGAGGATAAGCTCAAGAAAGTTGTGGAAGATAAAGAAGTCCAAGAAGAAGACCATGGTCTTCAAGACATGGACATAGATCCACCCGACGTCTCTGGAATCCTGCTTATAAGAGGACATATTCCATTTCTTGAGCTCAGGATCACAAATTTTACTCCTTCGAAGAAGCAATCAGTATAAAAACTAGATACTGTAGATTTTGACCTCAAGCGGAAGAAAATTTTAAGGAGAACAGAGAAAAGGTTGATAATGGGCACACATCCAGATGTGGTAACTATTTAAGAAAGTACCTTAGTGGAAGGTACTCACAAGGATCCCAAGTTCATCGCTTCAGTAAACATAACATTTTCTCAAGAAAATGCCGACAATGTTGATAAATTGATGAACGACCTGGATCAAATCAAAGAAAAAATGTTGAAGCTGAAGGATAACTTGGTGAAATCAAGAGGTGAAGGAATTGATTTGAAGAGGAAACATGATGCAGTAGAATCTGAAAAAATAAATTACTGTTGGATTATCAGAACTTGGAAAATGAAAAGGATGCTTTGAATGTGCAACTTGTGATTATGGAAGGTGAGTGAAGTGATCTCTACTCTTGCATTAATGAGTTGGAAGAAAATGAAATGAATTCAAACCAACAGGTGGAATCTTTAATCACTAAAAATGAATCTTTACAAGTGAACATAGATGAGATGATAGTTGAGAAAGAAGCTTTGCATTTCCAGGTGGACGAGTTGGTTAGAGAAAAGGAATATTTGTTGGAATAGGTCAACATGGCTCAAAATCATAAGCGGGATATGACCACATTTTATGAGCATGCTTGTAAATTACAGGAACAAATCTGCCACTCACAAGAATTGTTAATTGAAGAAATTTAAAAAATGAAACAGATGATAGACAGAATGCAAGATATTTCTGTAGGCACTTTTATTGTAAGACATAAATTAGTCAATACTTTTAAAAACTTGAAAAGTTTGATGGCCTGGAAGGGAGAAAATCCAAACTTCCATGATCACCTTCCAAACAAGATAGTTGCAGAACTCAAGTTAGACATATCTCTTCTAGACAGTTGCAGGAGATTTTCCAGTAAGATACAAGTAGAAGTACCAAAGTCTATCACTAAGTGTGAAGAAATTTACAAAGAAAATTTTTTAGTACACGAGAAATGCCCTATCTCGATGGTTCCAGATATGTATGAGTTACCCACCAAAGATCAACATCTAACGGAATTGAAAGGTGGCTTGAAAGAAGACCTGGAGTACACCAGGAAACTATATGTGCTTAATGAAGAAGATCTCAAGCAGGACATAGGACAAGCATTTGTAAATGCTTATTTCCTAGAGGAAAGTTATAAAGCAACCACTAAAGGAGTAATAAGTGTGGGAAAAGAATTATCCGTTCATGAAATATCTTTAAAATTATTGGAGGCTATACAATGTAATATAATATTTCATGAAACTGACTTGTGGGACAGTTATATTTTCAGCTTAGAGGTCCCACTAGAAAGATAATTTAATTTGTAAATAATTATCTATTTTTAGTTGTGCAGGCACAAAAGAATTTTTTTAGCAATCCAAGGGTCATAATGTAGGTGAATCAATTAGTCATGTAAAGAAAAATTCTCTTGTAAAATAAATAGAGGGGGTAAGGGATTAGAAATAGAATTTTTTTGGTGAAATAGAAGCTGGAGACATTTTGTAAGAGAACTAATTTTTTGCTAATGAGAAAGACCTATTTGATGGGAAAAGTTTGCATGGATTTTTGCGTGGAAGGTTTTGGATAAAAAATAAGAATGATTTATTATTGTGTTCATATTCATGTTGTGATATATTTCTAACTTTATTGAATTATTTCGATAGTAAAGAATGATTTCACTTGTCTATGCAAATGTCTATGTGATATCAAAGTAATAAATGGATATAAATGTTATCAAAGCTATATTTGTATGTTTTTGCTGTGAATGTATATACTTTATCTAAATAGCTATCTTTTCGATTTGTATAAGCGTTCTCATATTAATACTCTCATTAAAAATCACTCTTTGCAAGGATAGATTAGTTAAGTTAGAATACGGTTAGCTAATTGATAAGGTAGAAGTGATAAGACAAGAGGTAAGAACCCGTGCATCACTTATGAGGATTCTTCCTATTAGTTATAGGTCATGCATCAATTAGATTAGAAGCACTTGCATACTCATAATTTAAATCTTAAAATATAAACGGTGGGCCGGGCTGCAACTGGTAAATTCAACAAACATACCTACGTTAGCCGTACTGTTAACCGAATGGATTCCCTATTCCAAATAGTGAATGATCTAATTGGGATTATTCATTGGGGAAAATCCCTCCTGTCGATGCTAGGATTTTCTAGGCATCAACTATTTTGGCGCTAGAAGGACAACATCTAGTGCATGGCTGATAAAGGAAACATGTTTTCGCGAGGAAATTTCTCTGGGTCTCCGTTAGAAACAACCCAACCAGAAGAATTGATTTATGAAACTGATTATCAAGAAAAGTTCGATTCTGAAATTGATCGTACTGAACATTTCTGTGATGTTCCTTGTATAGAAGTATGTAATTTCAGGATACACACTAGATCGTACGTGAGAAAATGTGGAGGATTATTAGTGGTACCTTTGCTGCCTAGAATAAAATATTGTATATGACAAGTTGTGCAAACTAGGGATTCTGTACTTGTGTAATATTTGGAAGAATTAGTTTATTTATCATTACAAGATATACCATATCCCATTAATCAACTGAGGCCTAATTCCTTGGATTCGATCACTTCTCCACACATACAAACACTTTCACCAACACTCACACCCCCACATTCACCCCGAATTCCTAGGCTCATTAATAACATGGCTCACAATGCCAATCCACCTCCTGCATGAAGAGCCAGAGGACCACTCAACTTAGCTTCTCCTTTACATGATTTTCATAAGCATATGGAGCGAGGACTACCTAAGTTCGATACTGGAAAAGGAATTTTTTTTATGATCACCTAAAGAGATTTTACTTAGCCCTAAATCTGCTCAATGTAGAACATGAGGATGTGGTGTGTAGACTGTTCCTGTATACTTTTGAACCTATGGTCTCATCATAGTTTTTTATCCTACAGAATGGTTCTATGGCAGATTGGGACATCTTTGAAAGTATTTTTCTGAATAATTTTGGTAACCAAAAGACTCTGGCTTCACTTATGAAAGAATTATAGTCTATGCGAATGGAAAAGAAGGAGAAAGTACAATATTTTAATCAAATATTTACTATGATTTTGAATATTTTATGTGTTGCAACGAAACATGCTAAATATTCATTGGTATAATATTATACTACAGTGCTTCTCGCATCCATAGATATGTTCATAAAAAGGTATGTTAAAACTACTCTAGCAGAAAATTTTGAAGAGACGAAGAAGGTAGAAACAAACATAGACAATATTATGAAACATTCTCTGGATCTGGAAGTAAAACCTATAGTAAATAAGAATCCTTTGATTTTGACCAGACCTAAATAATATTCTTCAAATGAGTTAGAAAATGTGGTCAAAATGGTTCAAAAGTTGTCAAATAAAATAGTAGATATGGAAAAGGAAAAGGATGCTAGTTCTTCGGTAATAAAACAATTTAAACCTTTCTATTAAAAAAGGAAGAAAACACACAACCACCATCAAATAATTCTGTTGTTTTTAATTTGAATGAAGTTGGTATGAATTACTTTTTCACATTTCATCAAGAACATTATTCTGAAAAAAAAAATTCCCACAGTGGATTAATTCAATGACTCTGGTAATGAATCAATTATTGGATACACAATTAATAGATAAGGAAGATCAGGAAGAAGACCAATCTAATGAACTAGAAGATCGAAATGAAGAAATCACATTAGTATTATGGGTTTGGGCTGCAAATTTGGGTTTATATGAAGAAGAAAAGGTGGAATAAATACAAGTATCATCCGTAGATTATGCTACCATAAGTAAGGGATGAGTAGAAGAGAAAAGTATGGTATTACCCAAAATGAAGACAACCAAAGAAAACATAAAAAGGAATAATAGTATAAATCAGTCACAACCAAAAGTAAATTCACGGTTTGTAAAGGAAACAAATCCGTTAATCAATAAACAACTAAACCATGTAGTCAGAAAACCTGATATTGGTGAAAAAACTGGGGGAAATCATAATATGGGATATGATATTGTAGAAGATATCAAGAAAACAAAGGAAAACATATCTCTTTTTTAAATGTGTAACCTGCCAAAACAAAGGGAAAATTTATTAGAATCTTTTGATGTAAAATCAAGCAGTACAGTAGACAAACAATCAGAAAGGGTTGATTCTGATACCGAGATTAACGAAGCAAGTATCGGTGGAAAATCGAAATATCAAACTCTTCCTTTCCTTTTTACTTTTGAAATATTTATTTATAATGTGCATACCTTCTTGGTAGACTCGGGGGATTCATCTAACATCATGCCACTATCTATTTGTAAAAGTATTAATGGACAACCCATAACATCCCCTTCTTAGATTATACAACTAGATAGATCTGATGTTGAAGTTATGGGTTAATATTGAGTAGATATTGGTCAAATAAGTTGAATGATTATTTCACAACATATTGGTCTTGTTTATGGTTTCCATATCAGAATAAGAAAAACCAAATAAAAGTGTTGAGGGAACCTCATATGAAGTATAATGTGCTTGAATTAGAAGGAAAAAATGATCCAGTGAACTTTTTATCTTCGGTTTTGGGAAATTATTTTTTAGAAAATGAGCTAAGGAAATATCAGGCAGAAAATATTGTCCATGATTCAAACACACAGTTCGATCTCCTTCAATTTGCATGGGTTGATGATATTGACTGTAATATAGTAGAGTTAGTTACTGACATAGGTGATCATACTAACATAGTTGAATAAGATGATAATTTTTGGACTTTATACTTTGATGTCTCCAAGATACAAGAGGGAGCAGGAGTCGGTTGTGTTCTTGTTGATTCCCAAGGAAACAAACAATTTCTCTCTTGTAGACTAGAATTTGAATGCACAAATAATACTGCTGAATACGAAGTTAAAGTTCAAGGTTTGAAAAAATCCATTGATTTAAATGTTAAGAATTTAAAATATTTTGGTGATTCAGAGATATTTCTTAGGCATATAAGGAACACCATTCATTTTTTATCTCCACACTTGAAAGGGTATCAATCTGAGGTATGGAATTTAATATCAAATTTTAATGCTTTTAACATAAATGCCATTCCTAAGTTACAAAATGTTCATGTTGATATACTAGCCACTTCTGCTTCATGTCTAGTACCAACAAATAACAAATGTTCCATTGAATTGATTTTCAGGCCCTTTGTCCCTGATAACATTACAAATTGGAGTTTTTTTATGATGATGAACAAATTATCCACTTTTTGACAGATGAAGATACATTCAAAGGATCTATTATTGAGGAGGACGAACACCGGTCATAATTGCAAAATATGGATATCATTAAAGGAAATTTTATCCCAAAAGGAGTACATACTTTAGAAAAGTTATTTGATCTACAACATAAATTCGGGAACCCAAAAAACGTCAAAACAAACAGATCCTCAATGCAATACAAATTGGTGGACTTAGGTATAGAACATGAACCTAATTATGTCAATTTGGGACAATGTTGCTAACCTGGCAAGAGATGAAAATTTTATAAACTATTTCAGTAATACAATGACATTTTTGCATGGACATATGAGGATTTGAAGACTTATGATACACACATCATACAACATGTGATACTAATCAAACAAGGCACACAACCATTCCAACAGCAACTTCGGAGGATGAATCCTACGCATGAAACTTTAATACAAAAGGAATTAAAGAAGTTGCTTGATGATAAAATTATTTTTAAAGTTCGACATTCTAAATGGGTGGAAAATTTGGTACCCGTACGAAAAAAATCAGAAGAAATAATATTATGTGTCGAATTTTGAAATTTAAATAAAGCATCGGGTAAAGACAACTATCCAGTTCCACCAATGGAACAAATTTTACAATTGGTTTCAGGCTTAGAGATGTTCTCCCTATTGGATGGATTTTTAGGTTACAATCAAGTATTAGTGATTGAGAAGGATCGACTCAAGACTACCTTTCGCAAAAATGGAGGACATTCGCTTACAGAAAAATTCCTTTTGGCCTTATGAATGCTGGAGCCACATTTCAAAGGGCCATGGATATCGCATTCCAAGGTTTAGTCGGCCACAATGTTGTTAATTATTTAGATGATGTGACAGTATTTTCTAATAAAAGAGAGGATCATGCTTTTCATTTAAAACATATTTTTTATCATTGTAGGAAGTATGGCATATCTTTGAATCCTAAGAAAATCATTTTTGTTGTCCTCGAAGGAAAACTGTTGGGACACATAATCTCTAGAAAGGATCTCTATTGAACTAGAAAGAATTCAAGCCATAACCCAGATTCTTGTGCCCCATAATAAAAAACTATGCAATCATTCATCATGATACAATAAAATTTGTTCAAAGGTTTGTACCAGATTTTGCACAAATTGTAAAACCTTTGCAACAAATCGTGAAGCAAAGTGTGTAGTTCAAATGGATTGACATCGAAAAGAATGCGTTTAAGGATATAAAAAATTACATTGCTCATGTGTCTTCATTAAGTAGTCTAAATTTTGAAAGGGATTTCATTATATATACATTTTCTTCGGATCATTCTCTTGCAGCAGTAGTCACGCAGAAAGGAGAGCAAGGAGATATCTTTTATGAGCACTGGATTACAGGGAGCCGAACTGAATTACCCAGCTGTAGACAAACAAGCATAGGCATTATTTAAGGAAGTAAAACATTTTAGACCTTACATTCTAAAAAATAGAACAAAGGTTATAATACCTCATTCGACTGCCAGATCTTTATTTGAACAAAAGGGGTTGGGAGAAAAACGTGGAAATTGGGTGACTGCATTACAAGAATATGACCTAGAATTTAAACCAGCTAATATTATCAAAGGTCAAGGGTTATGCAATTTTCTTACTGAACATCCAACCGATGGAGATCATGGTTGGGAAAATGAATCCGAAATTAATTTAATTGAAGCATGTTCCGTTTTTACCACTCCAAAGTCTTGGTATAGAGCTTTAATTCATTATATTCAACATGGATATTTTCCAGAGAAATGGAATTCTAAGCAAAGCAGGGCCCTCCAATTGAAATCAACATCATATGAAATAATAGATGGAGTAATTTTTAGACAGAATTATGATGGAGTGTTTCTCATATTTCTTGAAAGAGATTATGCGAAGAAGGTGGTTAAGGAGTTGCATGATGGTCCTGCAGGAGGACATTATTCCAAGGACACTACTGCTGATAAAATATTGAGAGATGGATATTACTGGCCCATTATTTTTAAAGATGTTCATGCTTACGCATGGAAATGTGATATATGTCATAGGAGTTCCAGTACACTATCAAAATCAGCAGGACCATTACAACCAATCAACATTTTAGAACCATTCGAGCAATGGGGTTTAGAAGTCATCGTGGAAATCAATCCCAACTCTTCGTTACAACACCGATATATTCTTACCGCCACTGATTATTTTACAATATTGACTGAGGAAATTCCTTTGTGCAAAGTAAATGAAGATGTGGTCATCAAATTCTTACAAGAGAACATCATAACCAGTTTTGGGGTTGTAGTTTCGTTAGTCTTTGATAATGCATCTTATTTTTATTCTTTTAAGTTGAGTACATTTGCTATTGAAAATGGAATTAAATCGAATTATTCATCTAATTACTATCCTCAAGGGAATGGGTTAGCAGAACCCACTAATAAGAACCTCATAGGAATATTGAAGAAAATCGGTATTGAAAATCAGAGAAATTGGCATACAACTCTTCCCATGATTTATGGGAAGATAGGGTTACTCCGAAGAATTATCTAGGGCGTTATCCTTACACCTTAGTCTATGAGAAATAGGCTACTCTTCCCCCAAACATACTACTCCCTTCCCTGCAGTTATCTCAGGCATATCGAGGGTCAAATAGTGAAATCATGCAGTCATGCATTAATACATTGCTAAAACTTGAAGAAGAATGACAAAAGGCCAAGGATAGGTTAAACCATCACCAAGATATTGTAAAAAGGTGGTTTGATAATAAAAAAATATGGAAAGAAAATTTTTGAGTAGGATATCTAGTTCTAAATTGAGATCATCCTCATGAGGAGAAGGGAAAACACACCAAGCTCCAACAATTGTGGCTTGGCCCTTATCAACTTGCGGAGAAGCTTGGCCCAACAACTTATAATTTACAAGATCTACAAGGGGAGAAGGAAAACTTCCCTATCAACTGCCTAGCACTCAAACAATACTTTTCATAGGTTTAAGGAACCTTTGTACATAAGTATTTTTTGTCTTTCATTTTGTTTTGTTTCATTTTTTCAAGTTAGTTAGTTTTAGCCTTTTCGATTTTTCTTTTCTATGAATTTATTTGCTTGATTTTTTGTCAAATAAATCCCAGCTCAACTTTCAGAGTGATGTGCAAAAATACATACATTTGAACACTCTCATACGAAATTCTTATAATCTCAGAAGGATTAGAATTGGCTTCATAACAAAATAATTTCTTTTTGTAACAACAATGTCACTAATGATTTTAATTGTTGCTTTGTTTGAAAGTGGAAACCTGATTCTTGTTTCATTTTTTTTCAATATAAAGCTTGTAAAATAACCAAGATCTATGAATTCTAAATTATTATGACGGGGCTCCACTCACTTACACATAAATAACCTTCTCAGGTGGCCTACTATAACTGACCCATGGAAAGGAAGCAAGTCTTGCAAATGTGTGGCAATTAAAATGATCCTATGCTATGAGAAATTAAATCCAAAAGGCTCATAAAGAATAGTCAAAATTCTTTGAGAAGGACCATATCCATCAAAGAAATGGATTGTGGAAAATAAAATACATCCAATCAAGAATATTTTCTTGATGTTCGAGAAGGTTCTTCTCCGTCCATGAGTATGACAAACCAAAATGAAAATTCATCACTCACACAAAAGGACATTATGGATGGAAGAACCTACATCAAATGTTTGAAGAATGACAAAATATATTTAAGAGAAGGACTAGATGACAAAACTCGTCAAAGAAAGCATCCAAAGAAATGCTAGTAGCATGGGAATAAAGAACACAGGAATACATCTGTTTGATATTGTTACGATACCGTGGAGTCATATTTATAGGTACCCAAAAGACAGAACTAATAATGGAATCTATATTATGCCCTCAGGATAGTAGTCAAGAAATTTGGTCTAGGTTTCCCTACTTCCCAAAATAAATAACCAATATGATTCAAGAAGCTCCTCTCCCTGCCTAAAACTTTAGACTTCTAAAATATTCATAATAAAATTTAAATCCATAGTTTTACTATTAGAATTAATGGGTACAAGCAATTATGATCTTCAGTAAGAGTATTGTTCATATATCTGTGTTGACCAACCAATCGCCAATTGTTGCAGTTGCAACCTGATCCCCAAAATTTTGTAAAAATTGTAGGGCCCCTCTATTTTTGAATTTACTTAGAGTTTTGTTTCATATTTATCTGCTTACTTTTCTTGACACTTAGATTGTTTTTAAATAAAAAATAAACACTAGTTTCTTGAATCTGGAGATTTTTTTTATTTTTGGCCGAAACAGTCGAAAGAGTTTTCATTTTTTCGCCGAAACGGTCGGAGATATTTTCAATTTTATGCCAAAATGGTCGGAAGAGTTTTCATTTTTACACCGACATGGTCAGAGGATATTATCATTTTGCGCTATTTCTTGAAGAAAAGTCTGTTTTAGAGAAAAATTGTTTATCACGTCGAAGTGGTCGAAAACGGTCGAGCTTGAACTTGATCGAAGAAAAATTAAATTTGTGCCAAAACGGTTAAGCTTGGGCTAAATCGGAGAAAAAGTGATTTTTATGTCGAAACGGTCGGAGCAAAACCATGTTTGCTTCGGAAACGTTTCGGTGCACTAATATTTTTTACTTGGTCTATCCTCGCCGATTTTGCGTTCCGACGAATTTTGGAAGGAAACCAACCATGGGCTGAAATGGCTCAGTGATGCTTGATAAGAAGGATGGATTCCAGATGAAAAGATGATCCGAAATGAAATTTGTTCCTAATGAGTTTTCACCTGAAACGGTATCGGTGCCCAATGAGATTACACCTGAAATCATTATCGGTGATAAAATAAAGATGATCCGAAACGAAATCGGTGGCTAATGAGAATTGCTCCGAAACAGAATCAGTGGAAGAGGTGAATGCGCTCTGAAATGTGTTGATAAATAAAATAAAACTTAATTTGCAGTCACATTTATTACTAGGGTTGGGTTTTTTTACATATATATATAAATATTTGAAAGTTTTGCAACATTTTGAAACATAGTTTCAAGTTGAAGCTATTACTGGACAACGGAAAGCTTCCTAACCCTGTGGAGCACTACTTTGGACCACTTGCGTGCTTCCAGGTAGGTCATTATGTCCATCTACCTTATTATTTGTAAACGACGTTCTCACCATTTTTTAAAATGGTTTGCAAACCAATGTTACTGCCTCGTTTGCATTTAAATTGAAACTCAATAGGGTATAAGGCCAGATATTTCATTTTTCTGCTTATGCTTCTAAGCCGCTTATATGGTGCTGGTATTGAATATGTCGCTAGCATAGGGTTTTGTTCTTCATGGAATAAGCTCCCTTTCCTATATCCCTTGGATGAACCATTCGTTGAATACAAACTCAAATTTGGGGGAAATCCTTCTGTCATTCTCACGGGATCGTGTTTCCTTATCCCGGGGTGGGATTCTATGGATACTGTGGCCCTATTTTATTTAACTATAGAGAAACGACGTAGCATGGAAACATCCTTCTGTCATCTATATTGGTGTTAGTGACTACCAGTAGCGTTTGGATAAAACATGTTTGTCTTTGGAAATTTTCTTAACTTGACCTCCTTGAACCAATGTCATCTCTAGGGTCAGGGGGGTTCCCATTACCTTATATACGGTTGCTCGATGTGCTTGGCCATGTGAAAGGAAATATATATAAAATTAATGATTGAAAACCACAGTTGAACGGGAAATGGATTTCTTCTGTCTTGGTCATTGCATTACTCCCTCCATTGGCATTTTTTGTCGATAACTTGTCTCTCATCGGATTAATCAGTTGATAGTGAAATCATGATTAATAGGACCCCATCGTTGATTTTGTTTGGTACCAACCTTGACAAACCTGCTACTTCGCTTAAATGTTAGACATAATTTCTTAATAGGTGGTTGGTGACACAAAAGGATTTTAGGTCATAAGAACCAAGTGTTTTGATAGTATGGTGCCAAGAGTAAGATAATAGTTGCATTTGAGTCCCAATAATCCACCCATATCTTGCACTAAGTAAAATAGAGTTTATTCTTTTAACTAAGTTTGATTATTTATGTTAATGGAACAATGAAGAAACTCATCTAACAATGCATTAGTGATTCATCAATACAGTCATTCAAAACCAAACACACTTGAAATTATGGAAGTATGAATCTCCTGTTTTAGTTATTTTTGTAAATAATATTGACAAATCATATATCTATAATTTCTTTTTAGAATATTATGCTCCTTATCATTATGATTATTTCATTTACAATTCATTTATGTGCATTAACTTTATTGTTCACTTCAGGACTCAAAAATGAAAAGAAGAGCTTCTAAGCATAAGGCCAAGGTTGCAGAATCTGATTCTGATATTGAAATCGTCTTTGAAACCACAATGGAGACCTTGTACCAGATTAGCAACGAGGATTGTTCCTAAATACAGATGGGGTGAACTATATCACCTCTTCCAATATCTAAACGTGCCAGATGCATCCATTTAAGAGATGATGGTGTATCAAAATATTAAAAAATCATGTCTTCATAAATCTACCACCCGTCCAGATATTTTCCCATGTTCAAAAGTAATTGGGTGGATTTTACCTCATGTGAATGTTGGCATGCAAATCATAGCTGGTGCGAATGGAGAAGGATTCGCGTCATTTCATCCCGCTCATATTAGCGCAACATATAAGTTACCGCCCCCAAATATTATGATGTCATAAGATTGGATTAAGCATGTCAACACAGATCACTCTAAGTATGCTAAGAAAATTTTAATTCCTGGAAAGCAGTTGAGGCAAAGGGAAAGTGGGGAACACAATTCCCATAATTTGAAAACACCATTCAAGATCATAGCATTAATTTTAAGTAGAATATTCGATAGGGAAAACACAAATATCTACAAGCATAGTTGGGTTCCCTCCATGTATCATGTCTCCTCCCATGGTACTGTCTTCAATTGGGCAGACATTATCTCGGAGAGTACGGCATCAGCAATAGCAGTAGCCCAAGGAGGGATGACCCATAAAAACACATAATTCTTTATGTATTCCTATCTTATTGACTGCATCTTAATTAGATACCTATTCCACAAGTTGGGGTGCTATTGGGTCCCATATGAGACCCCTCTATATGTGTCCTACCAAATAATGTGGGCTCATAAATATACAAGCTTCTATAAGCTTAGTTGTGACGAATTCATAATTCCTTTGTATAGGTTAATATTTAACGAAGAACCCAATTGCTTGTTGGACAACACAATGGAATTCATCAATGAATAGGGATACTTCTACTTTACCCCGGAAGGCATGTATATCAGAATGCACAGGGGAACCAAAGCTCCATCTCTAATGCCAAAGTATGCTACAGATTATCCAGTAGACAAAGAGATTGTAAGACACATTTTCACCAATGGAGTCAGCCATTTTCTAAATGAGAACAAGAAGGCCGCTTACCCTCTACTCCCCTTCACCATTGGAGCATACAAATTCACTAAGTTTAAAGGAGTGGAGGGGTTCATAAAAGACTTGGAATCATTTCATTTTGGAGAGAATATTTTCATTAGAAACGATAAGTTGTAGAAAGCCTCCCAGCATTATGCATCGTGTAAAATTCACTTTGAATACAGTAACCACTTCCTAAAGGATGAAGAGTTCTATCAAAGGGAGAGTAATATGACAAATTTAAACAAAATATTTGGATGAAAATATGGCACAGGGTCCATTAATACTATGGATATTGCTAAATAGGAATAACCACAAAAATCTAGAGAGGAAGCTGTGGCAGCGGAAGAAGCAATATTAAAGAAGAAGTAAAGAAAGCATAAGAAGAAGCAAGACAAAAGCAGGAGGAAGGAAAGAAGAAGAAATAAGAGAAAGAATCAGTAGATAAAGCAGCAAAGTTGGACAAACAAAAAAAGGAAGAGGATAAGCTGAAGAATGCTGTGGAAGACAAATAAGTCCAAGAAGAATACCATAGTCTATAAGACATGGACATAGATCCACCCGACATATCCGGAATCCCACTTACATGAGGTCATCTTCCATTTGTTGAGCTTGGGCTCACACCTTTTACTCCTTCAAAGAAACATTTAGTAGAAAAACTAGATACTATAGTTTTCGACCCCAAGCGGAAGACAATTTTAAGGAGAAGAGAGAAAAGGTTGAAAATGGGCACACAACCAGATGTCATAACTATTCAAGAAAGTACCTTAGTGGAAGGTACTCACAAGGATCCCAAGTTCACTGTTTCAGTAAACATAGAAGCTTATCAAGCAAATGCCGACAATGTTGATAAATTGATGAACGACTTGGATCGAATGAAAGAAAAAATGTTGAAGTTGAAGGATAATTTGGTGAAAGAAAGAGGTGAAGGAATTGAGCTGAAGAGGAAACAAGACGCAGGAGAATCTGAAAAGAATAAATTACTATTGGATTATCAGAACTTGGAAAATGAAAAGGATGCTTTGAATGTCCAACTTGTGATTATGGAAGGTGAGCGAAGTGATCTCTACTCTCGCATTAATGAGTTGGATGAAAATGAAATGAAGTCAAACCAATGGGTGGAATATTTAATCAGTAAAAATGAATCTTTACAAGTGCACATAGATGAGATGATAGTTGAGAAAGAATCTTTGCAGTCCCAGGTGAATGAGTTGGTTAGAGAAAAGGAATCTTTGTTGGAATAGGTCAACATGGCTCAAAATCAAAAGCAGGATATGACCCCATTTTATGAGCATGCCAGTAAATTACAGGAATAACTATGCCACTCACAATAATTTTTAATTCAATAAATTTATCAAATGAAAGATATGATAGACATAATGAAGGATATTTCTGCAGGCGCTTTTACTGTAAGAAGGAAATGAGTCGGTACTTTTAAAAAATTGAAAAGGTTGATGGCCTGGAAGGGAGAAAATCCAAACTTCCCTGATCACCCACTAAACACGACAGCTGCAGAACTCAAGTTAGACATATCTCTTCTAGACAGTTGCAGGAGGGCTTCCAAGAAGATACAAGTAGAAGTACCAAATTCTATCACTAAGTGTGAATAAATTTACAAAGAAGTTTGTCAAGTACATGAGAAATGCCATATCTTCATGCTTCCAGATATGTACGAGTTTCCCACCAAAGATCAACTTCTAACAGAATTGAAAGGTGGCTTGAAAGAAGACCTCGAGCACATCAGGAAATTAGATGTGCTTAATGAATAAGATATCAAGCAACACATAGGACAAGCATATGTAAATGGTTATTTCCTGGAGGAAATTTATAAACAATCCACTAAAGGAGTAATAAGTGTGGGAAAATAAATATCATTTCATGAAATATCTTTAAAATTATTGGATCTTATACAATGTCATATAATATTTGAATAAAAGGACTTGTGGGACAGTTATATTTCTAGCTTAGAGGTCCCATTGGAAGGATAATTTAATTTGTAAATAATTATCTATTTTTAGTTGTGCAAGCACAAAAGACAAATTTTAGCAATCCAAGGGTCAGAGGGTAGGTGAAGCAATTAGTCATGTATAGACAAATTCTCTTGTAAGATAAATAGAGGGGGTAAAGGATTATAAAAGGACTATTTTAGGTGAAATAGAAGCTAGAGACATTTTGTAAGAGAACTAATTTTCTGCTAATGATAAAGACCTATTCGCGAAGAAAAGCTTGCATGGATTTTTCCGTGGAATGTTTTCGATAACATATCAGAATTATTTCTTCTTGTGTTCATATTCATGTTGTGAGATCTTTGTAACTTTATTGAATTATTTCGATGATAATGAATGATTTCACTTTTCTATGCAAATGTCTATGTGATATCATAGTAATAAATGGATATAAATGTTATCAAAGCTATCTTTGTATGTTTTTGTTGTGAATGTATATACTTTATCTAAATATCTATCTGTTGGATTTGTATAAGCATTCTCATATTTTTACTCTCATTCAAACTCGCTCCTTGTAAGGATAGATTAGTTAAGTTAGAATAGGGTTAGCTAATTGATAAGGTAGAAGTGATAAGACGAGAGGTAATAACGTATGCATCACTTGTGAGGCTTCTTCCTGTCATTTATAGGTCATGCATCAATTAGATTAGAAGCACTTGCATACTCATAATTTAAATCTTAAAATATAAACGGTGGGCTGGGCCTCAACCAGTAGAGTGAACAAACATACCTATAGTATCCGGAACATTAACCAAATGGATTCCCTATTCCAAACAGTGAATGATCTAATTCGTATTATTCACCGGGGATAATCCCTACTATCGATGATAGGATTTTATGGACATCAACACAACCCTTGTGACAGTAGTTTCATTTCAACTTCTCCTTCTTCTTCCCTTTCGCCTTTCTAGTATTCGAAACCCCTTCAGAGGATTTTGGATTCTCCTTTTCTTTCTTCTTCTCTGGTTGCCTCGAATCTTTGGAATTCTTATTTCCCTTTGCTTGCTTCGAGTCACCAACAGTAAGAACTTGGTATTTTGATAGCTTTATGGTACCCAGTTCGACCAACTTGTCTTTTTCTTGAGTAAGAGACTTGATGAAGTCTGCCAAAGATGGCATTCTCCATTTTCAAGTTGTTAACTTGAGGGAATGGAAGGTTGAAAAAAAGTCAAAATACTCAGGCCCCAACTTCAAAAGTATGAAAAAAATCAGCTGCTCCTCCATTTTGTCAATGCCACATTGCTTGAGATGAAGAACCAAAGCTTTAAAATTGGTGAAGAAGTCTTGAATGGTTTCAAAAATTCTAGGGATCAAAGAGATCAACTCGTTCTCAACCTGATGACCACTCAACTCATTAATATTTCAAAACAATGACTCTAGCTTGAGCCAAACTTGATTTGGAGTGATAAGACTGTCAAAATGAAATAAGAGGTCTCTTTAGATACTAATACAAAGCATGCGATAGGCTTCATCCATCCTGTTGAAAAAATTGGAGTTCTCAACGTCAAATTTTGGCTCATTTGCTATCCCCATCTCGGCCTTCCACTCAAAATAGTTGAATGGAGTGAGCAAGGTGACATGAGACTGCTCCATTTTTTGTGTTGCACCATTGGTGACAAAGAACCACTGAAAAACTCCAAATAAAAGCACTCAATCACTCAAAATAAAATCCTAGATAGCCAATTCAAACACTGCATTGATAGAGGGGACATTTAGGAGCATGTTACACCTGGGAAGGGCCCCTAAGGATGCCAATGCACAGACCCCATAACTTATGTGGTTGTTCCACTACTTCCGGTGCACCTATGAATTAGTCTTGGTTTGAATGGGAGTTCCTTCATCTCTGATACCATGTGAAATTATTAACACAACAGGATCTACTAGCTAAGGATTTACTCACAAGACAAGAATTTGGCTAAGTATTTCATGCAAATAGTGAAATAAAATCTCAATAACAAAAAAATATGGTACAAATAGATGAAGCTTCTATTACTATCCAACACAGAAATGTGTTGGGATCATGGTTATATTACATTTGGATAAAATCATTAGGATTTGGAGGCATTTGAATGAGCTACAAGTGGAAGACTTACATTGAGGCAAAATCCCTCCTAGGTTGACCAATAGCCTCCCAAATCACACCAAACGACCCCAAATGGTAGAGATAAATATTGGGGTGGTATGAGTGGTAAAAACTAATGGTGTCCCATGAGTAGTGAAGAAAATGGTGGAGTGGCGGTGGCCTATGATTGGCTAAAATTTCCAAAAGAGGAAATATGTCAACATGCAATGCATGTGCTCCCCCCATTCAAAGCCACAACCATAAATTATGGGATGAGGTGTTCACTAGTGGGTTAGTAGCCATAAATGAGGTTCCTTATCCACAAGCTGGCTGAATGTGGCGCCAATCTTTGTGGAATTAGTCAAAATACATCTAATAGCCTTATGCAAACACATTATCCAAGCTTGAACCAATAGTCCTTACAAAAATATGATGTGACTATGGTCCTAGGTGGTTATAATGCTATAACAAAAAGTGAGACGTTTCATAAATATCCTAGATCTGATTCATTCATGTTAATTTAGTTAGTTGATGTGTCCCTGAAAAAAAGGAACTTTTAACTGACTCATGTTACGAGTCATCTATTTGACTTTGAAAGGGTTATTATTAGAAAATAAATGATCATCGAACCTCTAAAATAGGATCTAGATGGAAAAGTGTGGGATACTATATATTATAAAAATTAGTAGATGGAAGGGGTTCGATTTTGGAGGAATCCAAAGAAGGATGGTGGAACATTTGTAAGACTTTTTATATCCACTAATCTATGTATGTTTGAAGATCATTTATAGTTATGGACAAACAATGTACCTCTTTCTAATTTTATTATTATAATATTTTGAAAAAAGATTTTTTCAAGCGTTACATAACCAATAGAACTTAGATCTAATGGAATTTAAGTTTTAACTGTACATTTCCTATGTTGCTTCCCTATTTTCATTAAATTCTTGTTATAACATTGTTATGATATGAAATGAAGATGTGTGAATGTGTGGATGAGAAGTGTTTCTTTCATGTGTTTACATATTAGCATTCATGATATATTTTGGGTTCATGTTTGATTCTTAACTGTAAAGACTTTAAGGTTATATAGTTTTATTGTTCTTTCTCTTGTGCCATTGATCATTTCACCTAAACCAGAGTGGCTCACTAATTTGAAAACCACTTACCAACAATTTCAAAACAACAATCTATCATAGACTAATATTCAAGTGTCCTAGCTTTTCCCTTAGCAGTCCGTAAGCAAACCTTATCGATAACATTTTCCGGCATCGTCTCCAAGGAGCGAAGTATTGAACTTATCTTCCATGGGATATATTTATTGGTTAGATTTGATTTTTGAGGTGAACATAAGATAGACATTTTTTATGACTACATTTTCACATGGCGATTCTATTGTGTAACTTTGGCTTCCAAAAATATTGGGACTCGAGAAAACCCATTCTCTCCTCTTATCCCAACTCATTTTTACTGAAAGCAAATTTTGGGAGAAGCCATAGCTCGATAGAGATATGGATATTCATCTTCATCATATATGATAATGTTTCAGCCTCCTTTGTGAGAGGTAACTTAAATCAATAAATCAATTTTGAATTTCCCACCAAAGAACTATTATCTTCATAAGAAAATGATAAAAAAACTAGTTCCCTCCATCTCCATTCCTGAAATTGAAGTGTTAGAGCATGAATGTGAAAATGTTGATTTTAGCGTCTATACCAATCCCTTACCTTCAAGATAAGTGAAAGACGAAATCCTCAATTCCGATAAATTTGAAATTCTTAAACCTACCACACTTGTACTCTTTACACACCTCTTACCAGTCGGATCAAAGTCCAATTTTCACCTAAAATGGCTCACCAATAGCCCAATAGAATGGATTCCATTGTATCTGCAAGACATGCTCCTTTAGTTTTATCACATCCATTGGATGCGTTGACTGGAGGTGATTATCTCAAGTATCTCCCTAGGTTTAATGGATAGGGAAAGGTTACAGTTGAGGAACACTTGAATGCATACTACAACTATGCAGACAATCAGAATATTGAAAATGAGGATGTTTGGGTGATATTTTTTATGCAAATCTTGAATGGTGAAGTTAGAAAGTGGTTCTAGGAGTTACCTGCCAATTCAATTAATGCAATCAAAGCATTAGAAGAGGCTTTTATGAAACAATGGGGGGATACAAAGGATTATCTTTATTACATCACATAATTTGGAGCACTCAAACGAAAACCTGATGAGTCCGTTGTAGATTTCAGTAAAAGGTTTAACAAAATGGATGGAAAATTTTTGGATGAGATTAAACCCAAAAAAAATCAGCCAAACTTACTTTTTCTAATGCATTTGATGCATATTTTTCACGATTACTGAGAGAAAGAAGGGTTGTGAATATTGTAAATATGCAAGAAGCCACTCTAGAAGTAGATTCTAACCTTATGGTAGTTAATGGACTTAGGACTAAACCGTAATATCAAGAAGTTGATAAAAATAAAATAAAGAAAGTATTAGGACCCTTAACTTCTGGCTCAAAGTTTCAGAATCATAAGATTAATGAAATGGGAAAAATGATTAAGAATTTAAATTGAAAGTTAACCAAATTGGAAGTTGATAACAGAACTCGAAATAGGACTGCACAAGAAATGCTTAACAGAAATCCAAATCTGTTTCATCAGCCTTTTAAACCATAGTTTTTTCGAAGAGAAAGAAGAGATATTGAGGACCAAAAAATTCGGGCTCAACCATAAAATTTGGTAGATGATGAAGTCAATGAATCATTAAATGTAGAAGAAGAATAATTAGACCCAGAAGTTCATCTTCTTGAAGAAGATCAATCTCTCATTTTCCTTACTCGAGATGAATATGAACAATCTCATATGATCGATCATGTATAGGAAATTCCCTACAATGTTTTCCAAGATAATCAGTCAAAGAAATATGACCTTAGACCAGTAAAAAAAACAAATTCCCAGACATATGAAAAGAAGGTCATGATTCCAGATAGGCAAGCATTGACTAGGGAAGCAAAAAGAAAGCAACAATTGTTGGGAAATAAAGGTAAGAACTTAGAGGTAAAGAGATAGATAGAGCTTCTGGCTTGTTTAGTTTCAAGCAAGAAATTAATAAAATAAAAATACCTACCCCCTTGACTAAACTTGTTAAAAATAATCCTTTTAAAGAGTCAATCCTCAATATTTTGTTGCCTCCTATTGATCTTCCCTCTTCTGATACTGTCAACCTATAGGATGATAATACTACTATTAATGCCTAAAGTTTGCATACATGCAACATTTCAGCGATTCTTGCAGCAAGGCGTCATAAAAACAAAGAATGCAGTTCACCAAAGGAATCCTCAACAAATCCAAAAGACAGCATGAGTCCAAAAGTTCCCAAAACCTGTCAAAAGAAGGGGTCACATGGCTAAACCACGGTTGACCTATGTTGTAGCGTGTGTTATCAGTACAATGCTCGCTCGACACCCACACAACTATTCCTTCGATAATCATGCTACTATCAAAATGGAAGGACCACCTACTTCCCAAGGTGCATTGAAGGCTCCATCACCTCCAAGGATACGAATTTCGCTCCTCACACATTTGGTGGCATTAAAAAGCCCTCTTGGTGTACCTTGGAACTAGTTCATGGACGATATGAGTTCACATTTGGATCTAGTTGTTTGTTGGCCACCTTTTGGCCTATATAAGGAAGCCATTGGAATGCATTTTATAGAGAGAAATAAAGAGGAAGGTTATGCTATTGGATTTGTGTCGGAGATTCCTCATAGCCCACCTCTTCCTATCATTGTAAGCATTCCCAAGATCCCTTTCCACCTTCCTTCAAGGGGAAAGAGTTCCTCTACATTGTTCCACCATTCACTTAGCATATAGTTTGGATAAAAAAGGCCTCCCTAAGGGATATTGTTGGCTTCCCTTGAATCCCACACCTCCTAGGTGTTGTACAGCTTGACCCTTGGGCAATACAAAGTGGTTTTGCATACCTTGGATTTTTATTAGAGTTTGCATTATCCCCCCATCTCCTTTTATTTTGCATTCTATTCAAGTTTCTTTGTTTTATGTGAATTCCACTAACAATTTATTGTAGGATCACTTGGATTACAACCAACCACCCACACAGGGACTCCAAGGATTGAGGCCTTACTGCATCCTATAAGGCCTAGCCCCTGTTAGCAGGTGGTTTGAGGAGGACGTGTCATGGTACCGCCGACGTTGTGACATGTTGGATAAAGGCACGAAAGGAGTATTTTGTACCAAAGTAGACCGCAGTTGGCGGGTTTTGGGTCATTTGGACCATGTATTTTGTAATATCGAGTCAATTGTACTGCAGTATGCAGGTTTTTGGGGTCATTTGGACCAAGTTAGTTATATAATGGGTCAATTGTGCATAGTGTCGGTTAGGAAGTTAGTTGTAAGTGGACAAATATTGTAATGGAAAAATCCTATAAATAGATGAGAGTTGTAAGTGTTAGAAAAAAAGGATGAAGAGGAGAAGATAGCGAGAAGTGGAGAAGATGTATGTTTTTCCTCTGGTATTTTGACCACAACAGTAATACAATGATGTTCTGGTGCAATTTATGTGCAATAGTGCGATATATAGTTGTTGTTTAATGTAATATCTGCTTACTATTGTTGAAATGACAATTGATGCGATTAAATGATCTGTTTCATATGGAATATGAATGCAGGGATTAGTTGAAATGTTATAATTCTGTTTGAATACTGCAAGATAGATAGTCTGCACAGCCACAACTCTCCTCCTCCCTCAGTGGAAACATGGTTCCGTCTGCTCTTCCTGGACGCCTTGGGTGAGACCTCATCCACTCTGCGGGTGTTGCTAGGTGGGCTCAAACCTGCCCAGGCTGGTGCCAAGGGAGACTGTGGTATGTGTTGATAGTTGGTGAACTCTTGTCGACTATGAGGCCAAGATTTGGTCAAAAAATGGTTCTATTGTTGGGACCGTGTGCAGAATAGAAGGAGGTCATGTTGTGGAACCCGACGAAGCCGTAGATATAGAAATGGTTCGATCAGAAGTTGCGGGAGTTTGATGAAGAAGAAAGTCAGAACACGAGACTAATAGTAGATCACTGGCTAGGGAGATATATTCATGACGGTCCACATGAATGGTTTTTCTGTGAATTTCTAGTCATTTTGTATGAATGGTTTTCAAATCTGACCTTCCAGAAAAGGAACTTCCAGGGTGGTGAGCCAATGGTTTAGACCCCGGAATTGATTTAGGAACTACAGGAAGTCGATAATAAGGCATCACGGGTTGTCGAAGTCTAGCTTGATAGCATCTTGGAAGGATACATTACTTAATTTGCGGTTGACACGAAGAAATCCTATAATGAAGCTGAAAGACACTTCTTTGACGGACCGAGGGGAAGGTTTTTGCTGTCACTCCAACTGTCGATTAAGATGCTTACCTGCGAAAAAGGTATATTGAAGATGCACCTTGATTAGTAAGCAGCCTAGTGGGCGGAGGCTGTGGGTATCACGACTGTCGGGGGGCGGTCGAAGGAATGGTAAAGGGGTAGATGGGTGCAGACCATGAGGAGACTGTGAGTTAAGCCAAGGAAGAAAGTATCCTTACAAGGGGAGGAGCAAGGTTCTGACAGGAAAAGAGGTAGAGGATAGGAGAATGTCCTGCTGCAATCGGACTGCAAAACCATGAAGGAAGGCCACACGGGATGAAGTGACCTCATAGTCCTGACAGGGACAACCAGGCTACACTAAGGACAGAGGCCAGACCAAACCCCGACACAAACATACCCACCCCTTCGCTCACTAACTCTCAACCAACAAGAAATACTACTTCGACACCGCTGATTTCATCAATTCCATAGAAGTTAGTTGGTAGTAGTAGCATAGCGATAGGAGGAAGGACACCCAAGATGGTGGGCGATGATGCTAAGTTACCATTGTTCTATGGTAGTGCGACAGACAACCCGGAACAATACTGGTTTTTGTGTGAAGCAGTATGGACCATGAAACAGGTCACTGATGATAATGCTAAGAAAGGGAAGTTGGCCACGACATTGTGAGGTCGTGCATTAGACTGGTTCATGAATTTTATTTTGGTTCCTACAGGAACACCAGAAAAGTCCCTGGATGAGATTCGAAAAGGACTGATTGTTGAATTTAGAAGGCCTAAGTCGGAGGCTCAATAAATTACTGAACTGAAGGAAATTAAACAGTATCCCAATGAGACAGTGTGGGATTTTGATCAACGATTCAAGACAATGATGGCAAAGGTTAGTTTCAATATGAGCGCTATCCAACATAAAGAATAGTTCATTGCGGCACTGTTACCCCACATTCGGCTGCCGCTGATGCAACAAAACATTTCAATGCCTAGCGAAGCTCTAGAGATCACAATGCAATTGGAAGTGTCACCGATTGGAGGTAATGCAGCCAGGATGTTGTAGATACAGACACAGCTCGCCAACTTGACTATACAGTTGCAAGATTTGAAGAAGAACAAGAAAAAACACAATGAAGAATGGTGTACATGATGTCGACGAGAGGGACATACAAAAGATGATTGCCCAGATTTTTGAAATTATTTGGTCTCCAATGCGCCCAATCCGTTGAATGGCAGCAGTATGCCATGGTGTCATGTTTGCCAAGTGTTTGGGCACAGTCACGATAATTGCCCATATATGCAGAAAATGGTTACAACTCCGTGGAATCTATATTGCACCTTCTGCAAGTCGGTAGGACATGATGACAAGGATTGTTGTGCATATGGGTTGCTACAGGAGAGAATGTGTGATGCATTCTATGTCAAAGATGATCAGCACGCTGCACTGCTACAGCCATAGGTAGCTCAGCCGATACCTCAACCAAAGATGCAGTTTGTACCGTAGTAGTAGCAATCGCAATAGTTTGTACCGCAATATACACCGGTGAACCCCCCACAACCTCAGTACGTGCAACAACCGTAGTGTGTACCACAAGGGAATGGGATGCCGCCAGCACCTGCGCAGCAACATTTCAATCAACCTCAGTACCAGCAATAGGGCAGATACTGAGGCAGACGTGGTGGCGGATTTGGTCGTGGAGGAGGAGGCCGAGGTGGTCATGGACCTGTTCAATGTTACCACTATGCGGTATGGGGGCATTATCAGCACGACTACCCACTGCTACAGAATCAGTGTACGTTTTGTTTTTGTAATGATCATACAGTAGAGAATTGTCCACAGTTGATTGCACGATGGCAGGTTGGGACCGCTCCACACCTACAGAATCAAGCCCAACCACAACAACCAGTACAGAACTCGGTATAGAAACCAGTGTAGAACTAACCCCCGTGACCATCGCTGAACGCCAATCAAAATATCAATCAACCAGGGAATCTACAGCAGAACCAGATGCAAGGCGCACATATTGCGACCATTTCTATAGAACGGCAACAACAAGATGCTTCGGTGGCTGTTGTCACTCGTGGAGGCAAGAGGACTGGGGAAGATGGTTTGCGACCACTGATTCGTTTGGCTAGTCAGAAGACGGTACCCTTTGACATTGATACGGACCGAGAGACATTCCTGGAAGCACGTCACACGTTGGAGAAAGACCATTGTAAGGCTATTGTTTGCAATATGCCACCTGGCTTTGATGCCACATCAGACACCGACCAACCACCACCAAGGACATTGCAGAAGTTCCTTGAAAGTTGTATGTCATTGGCATGAGACCCAGCTGCCCTAGTTGAGATTGAGGGATGGTTGTAGCGATTCCCGAAAGGACGGTAGGAGTCGGCAGTAAACTCCTTACAGCGATAGAAGATTGGCAAGGAAATGCGAATGAATATTCAACTTGGTGACTATGATGTTGACTCTGTGATTCTTGACCTTGGTTTGGATGTTAACATCTTAACCAAGCAGGTGTGGTAGAAGATGGGGAGTCCCCCATTGAGCTGGTCACCTGTGCAGCTTCGGTTGGCTAACCATGCAAAGGTTACACCTATTGGGCAAGTTCTGTGGCTCATGATTGATATTGAGGGCATGAAGACTTATGTTGACTTTGATGTTATTGAAGTAGTTGAGGGAGGAAGATCTTATCCGACGCTCATGGGGATCAAATGGGCTAACGACAGTGGAGCTATAATCAACTTCAAGAAGTGCATGATGACCTTTGAGAATCACGATTTTAGAGTCATAGCCCCATTGGATCTGGCTGAAGGATGCTGATATGTTGAACCTGTAAGAGCTGATGACACCGTTAGATAGGACCACGCATTCAACATTTCAGAAGATTATATTCATCCCACTATCTATGGTGATTTGGAGTGGCGCAGCAAGAGCTCTGCGTCTTCCAACTCTGATGATGCATTGGAACATTGGCAGAATTGAATACATGAAGTATCAGTCCGGAAATGTGTCATGTTGCAACAGAAACGATCACATTGCCTGTCTATGACGGGTTTCCTGGCCTAAAAACCTTTGTAGCAGAGTTTGAAGACCGCGTTCTAGAACCACAGCGATTGCTGGCTTTGGAGGAAGCACTGAAGGCTGCTCCAGCACGCTGGTGGGTGACACATAAGAAATTCATTAACGATTGGTCACAGTGCTGAAGGTTGATGATGGTTCAGTTTGGGGATACTGAAGTTTATCATGCTGGCAAGTATGATAGCCGAACTGATCCCGGTGATCATGTGATAGAGTGCCAACGATTGTGGGTAGCGTGACCTAGAGATGAGTGGGTTCATGCTTTTGTCCATACTTTGGAGGAGATACCGCGCTCGTGGTAGACTGTAGTCGAGTTGTGCCGTGACATTACAACATGGGGGGAGTTGACGATCTGTTTCACTTATACATTCACGTTTACGGATTCCAACCTAGATGTTCATAACGCCCTGCAGCTCATCTGCGACGTGATATTTTAGGTTGTTCCAGCAGCCTACCCTGTCGATCCGCACACCCACTGTCAGATGCAATCTCTCATGGAGTGCTTCAACATTAGTGGTGGCCCGGAGGACGATGATGATCCTCGAAATGTTAACATTCCTGAATCTGGTATTATCGAACCTGTGGAAGAATCCGAATGGATCATTCCTATGGTGGTGCAGGACAAGAAAACAGGTGAAGTGTGCATTTGTGTCGACTTGCGGAAGTTGAACGATGCCTGCTTGCATGACCCTTTTCTAACCCCATTTACTGATAAAGTCCTTGAAGGAGTGGGTGGCCAGGAGATGTACTCTTTCACTGATGGATTCTCTCGCTACCATCAGATTCGCATTGCCAAGGAAGTTCACCATAAGACAAATTTCGTTACTGAATGGAGTTGCTTTCAGTACATAGTCATGCTGTTTGGTTTGAAGAATGCACCTGCGATATTCTCCAAGGTCGTTGTTGCCGCATTCAAAGATTTTATTTAGAAGTTTCTGCAGGTATATATGGATGATTGGACCATTTATGGATTGATTCGCGATCATCTGGCCAATATGTAGTTAATGCTCGAGTGATGCCGACAGCACCAGATATCGTTGAACTTGAAGAAATGTATTTTTTCTGCGCCCTTTGGAATATTGTTGGGTCATATCGTGTGTAAGTAGGGATTGTTGGTTGATCTAGCCAAGATTGCACTTATTTTGGGATTACAACCATCGACCATTGTTAAGCAGTTGCATGCCACCTTAGGCCATACAAGATATTACCGCAAGTTCATTAGGGGTTATGCTGCGATTACTACCCCTATGGAAAAGTTGCTGAAGAAGGATGCGACATTCCAGTGGAGCCTGGAATGTCAGGATAGCTTCGAAACGCTCAAGGCAAAGATGGCATCGGCACCGATTTTGGTTTTTCCGGACTGGAGTAAGGAATTCCATGTCCATGTTGATGCCTCCTCGGTTGCATTAGGTGTTGTATTGGCTCAACCAGGAGAAGGTGACATTGATCATGCCATTGCTTTTGCCAGTCGGAAGCTGTCCTCTGCAGAACGCAATTACACTACCACAGAAAGCGAAGGTATGGCCATGGTTTATGCATTGCAGAAATTCAGTCATTATTTGTTGGGTGGCCACTTTAAAATGTTCATTGATCATTCTGCATTGAAATACTTGGTGAATAAGCTTGTGTTGGGGGGGAAGATCTGTCGGTGGCTACTTTTGTTCCAGGAGTTTGATTTCGAAGTCATTGTGAAGCCGGGGCGGTTGAATGCTGGACTAGATCATTTGTCATAGATTGATACAGGGGAGGAACCGACTAATATCGAAGACGGGTTGCCAGATGCCCAACTATTTCATGTTACCGCTACTGATCACTATTTTAATGACATAATTCAGTTTCTGGTGACCGAAACCGCGCTCGATGACTTTACCACTACTAAGAAGAAGCAATTGGTTGTTAAGGCTGCTGACTTTCAACTGATCGCAGAAGAGTTGTATAAATTGGGTGCTCATGAGATATTGCACAGATGTGTCTTGCCTCATGAGAAAACCAAGATATTGGCTAAGGCACATGGTGGAGTGGCAGGAGGACATTATGGTGGTCGGGTGACTTCCCGGAAGATATTGCGTGCAGGACTTTGGTGGCCCACATTACACAATGATGCGACAGACTATGCGCGGTCTTGTGATGTTTGTCAGCAAACTAGCAAGCCGTCCAGACGAGACAAAATGCCCTGCTACCTCAAGTGACACTGCAAGCGTTCAAAAAATGGGCTATGGATTTTGTAGGACCGATTCATCCACCAGGGAAACGCATAGGTGCGCGGTATATTATCATAACGATAGAGTACTTGACCCGGTGGGCTGAAGCAGCACCTAAAGTTGATTGCTCCGCTGTGACGGCTGCTCGGTTCTTGTTTGATCACATTATCACTCGATTCGGCTGCCCTAAGATATTGCTAAGCGATTAAGGTAGCCACTTTTTGAATTGCACTATCAGTGCATTGACAGACGAATTGCAGATACAGCATAAGAAGAGTACACCCTATCACCCATAGGCAAATGGAACGGTGGAGGCGTTTAACAAGGTATTGGAGCACGCATTGACAAAGGTGTGCAATGCGAACTAAGATGACTGGGATTTAAAGGTTCCAACAGTATTGTGGGCCTATCTTACCACCTGTAAAAGGTTGACTGGTCATACACCTTTCAAGCTGGTATATGGGAAGGAAGCAATTCTGCCTATGGAGTACATTGTTCCAAGTCTACAAATTGCGGCTGTTATAAGCATGGATGATGTTGTAGCATTAGATGAATGTCTAGCATAATTGATGGAACTAGAAGAGGATCGCTTTATCACTGGCTTTCACCAAGGGGTGGAGAAGGACCGCTAGAATTCATGGCATGATCGCCACATTAAAAATTAGTTTCAGCAAGGCGACTTGGTGCTATTGTATGACAGAAAGTTCATGAAACATCCAGGGAAATTGCAGATGCATTGGCTGGGTCCCTATCGCATCAATAGTATTACTTTGGGAGGAGCGGTTTAGTTGCAGTGATTAGATGGCGGGATGTTCCCCAAGCTGGTAAATGGTCACAGGTTGAAGCCCTATCACTCGAGCTTGGAGCAGTGCGATGTCTAAGTCGCATGGGAAAAAAAAAATTGTTGATGATTGTTGCAGGTTGCTTGGTGGCAGATGGCGCACCAACGGAAGAGGGTATGCATAAGTGGAAGAGGCTTGTGCCACCAAATTAGAGTAGTCAGAGACTCATGGCAGTGTTCTTCTCAGGCTCGATGACAGATTTTGCATGACGGATTTGGGAGAGTACGGTGAAGTGCTATGATTACTGGCCACCCTCTCTACACATGATTGCCCCTGTCTGATTTGGCTGGGTTCACACATGACAATGGCATGTTTTGCATATAGCACGCTAGGCCGGTACGATTAGAACAATGTGAGGAGATTACTCACAATTTGGCATGTAGGATCTTCGATGATAGTATGGTCACCCCCCCCCCCCCCCCCCCCGGGTTGTGTCAGTTGATAGGTTCACACACACAGATGAGAGGTAGTGGGACATCATTTCCACCGTCGTGACCCGGGAACGGTCCGGCTATAATTAGTCGAGGCAGCTGGTAGTTTCTATAATGAAGTTGTTCTAAAATAGCATGGTTATGTTGGTTGATCAATTTATGAGTTAAGTTGTGAGGAATTCCAAGGAGGCTGTGGAAATGCTTCACTTCGTTTCCCGTGGCTGCACCACAGGGGCCCTGCGAGCCCGAACGACTAGTGTCCCTGAGCGCCTTGATATGTCGGGTGCACTTACCTTGTGTATGCCTAGGATGGTGCCAGGGCGACTACGGTATGCGTCGATAGTGAGGTCGACCCCTGGTTGGTCCTGCATGATTCAGTATGCAGTAGTTGTTCAAAGGGTTGTGCTATTTTCGATCAGAACGCTGGTTGGGGTGGTAACTCCCTGACTTCAGTAGAAGCTGGGGGCTAGCATGAAACAGATGTGCCAGAGTCTTCTGCCACTCCTACACCTTGGTACTGTTCATCCTCTTTTCTTTTCTGTCTGCACTATTCCATGTGACTAGAGGATGACTTTGCGACGCACCTGATAGCGAGTCGGGGGTTTCCTACTATCATGTAGGGCTTACAAAATTGGTAGTTGAGGATCTGTACAGCCGAAGGAAGGCGACAACATTGCGTGATCCAGACAACACAAACAAATGTAGTTGATGTGGCTCGAGGGCAAGCCACAAGATTATGTTGGGGGCCTGTTGGCAAGTAGTTTGAGGAGGACATGTCGCGGTACCACCGACATTGCGACACGCTAGATAAAGGCACACAAGGAGTATTTTGTACCAAAGTAGACCACAGTTGGTGGGTTTTAGGACATTTGGACCATGTATTTTGTAATATCGAGTCAATTGTACTGCGGTATGTGGGTTTTTGGGGTCATTTGGACCAAGTTAGTTAGATAATGGGTCAATTGTCCATAGTGTCGGTTAGGAAGTTAGTTGTAAGTGGAAAAATATTGTAATGGCAAAAGACTATAAATAGATGAGAGTCGTAAGTGTTAGAAAAAAAGGATGAAGAGGAGAAGATAGCGAGAAGTGGAGAAGATGTATGTTTTGCCTCTAGTATTTTGACCACAACAGTATTACAATGATGTTCTGGTGCAATTTCTATGCAATAGTGCGATATATAGTTGTTGTTTAATGTAGTATCTACTAAATGTTGTTGAAATGACAATTGATGCAATTAAATGATCTGTTTCATATGGAATACGAATGCTGCAATTAGTTGAAATGTTATAATTCTATTTGAATACTGCAAGATAGATAGTTTGCATAGCCACAACTCTCCTCCTCCCTCGGTGGAAACATGGTTCCATCTGCTCTTCCTGGACGCCTCGAGTGAGACCTCATCCGTTCTGTGGGTGTTGCTGGGTGGGCTCAAACCTGCCCAGGCCGGTGCCAAGGGAGACTACGGTATGTGTCGACAGTTGGTGAACCCTTGTCAACTGTGAGGCTGTGATTTGGTCAATAGCCCCTTACCAAGTGTATGAGTGCACACTTGTGAATTTTTTTCCATGACACCTACCATTTTATTTGCACCCCAAGTCGATAGAAAAGTTGATTTGCCTCCCCCTTTTTATATTACTTTATTTGTCCATGACAAAATGCTTCACAAGTGCCTCCTAGACTCTGGTGCATCGCACAATTTAATTCCAAAAGTAGTTATGGAATATTTCGGTCTCAGCATAACTAAACCTTTCCATGATTTGTATGCTTTTGATTCAAGAGCTGTTAAATGTCTACGAGTCAGTAAGGACTTGGTAGTCAAGCTAGCCTATTTACCTATGAAAAGAGTTATTATGGATGTAGTTGTAGCAGATATTCCTCCAAAATATGGTATGTTATTGTTGTTTGTTGTTGTGTTGAAGTATATGTAACTTCGGAATGCATTTCACTTATATATTTATTGTACTCCTATAGAGATGTATTATTCCTCTATATGGAAGTGTCATCATTTGTATTGACAAGTGTCGCAATTGTTTTAACTTGTCGATGGGTTATTAGACCACCTTGTAAGGGGTCGGCCTGATATAATGTAATATGAAGTTATTGTATGTAGCTAGACAAGTCGGCCCCATAAGGTTACTGGGAAAACAGGACAAGTATAAATAGAGATCGGGAGATCTCTATTTGGATCACTTCAGAACTCACACTTCCTTCACTCGAAAAGTGGTGCACATGTGAGGAGGAGGATCAGCTACTAAGAACAGTCTATCTCTTGTACTTTGGTTGTGCTATTGCTCTATCTATCTCTGAGGAAGTTGTGGGGTTTTTCACCTTAGGGTTTTCCCCACAAAAACTTTGTGTGTCTATTGTCTCTCATGATTTTGCTTCTTGTGATGATTGACATGCTTGTTATGATTGATATGCATTAATATACTGTATATGTTATTCTCTCAGTAAAGATCGTAGAGTAGTGTGAATTAATGCTAAAAATTAACATGGTATCAAAGCTAACCTGAGAAGAAGACATTGTGCAGTGACAGAAACAAGGGTTTCTTGTTTATTGGGTTTCTCTGCACAGATTTTGGAAAAGTAGTATAGTCGATTGACTTTACTAATCAAGGAGAATCTATCTGTCCAATCAGAATTCAGTTATGAGCACTTTCAGTTTTGGCCCTAAAAAATAGGGTTTCCTAAAAAATAGGAATATCTGAAATCTGAAGACATAGATAGAAGCTCCTTGAAAAAATCGAAGTTTAGCACTTTGAATCGATATTTTTGGCTGGATAAATCTCCGGGAAACTCAAACCCTAATTCAGGGTCCTCCCTAATGAACCCGGGAAGACTAAAAGGCATTTTTGAAGGGTGAAGCTTTGCAGATCTCAAATTCTGAATACACCAAGCTGCTCAACTCATCAAGGCACATCTTTCTATCCTTTCAGAAAGTTGAAATTCACATTTTGAATTTTTAGGGTTTCTCTGACAAACCCTAATCCGGGACTAGATCTAGTTTTCAACAAATCAAGTGGTAAGACCTAAATCTTTTCTATTTCCATTTGAAGTACTCTTTAAGATGTCTCACCACACCAAGCTTGAGGATAAGCTTGAAGGGGCTGATAACTTTTGAGCTTGGAAGTATAGGATTGGGTTAATCCTCGAAGAGAATGAGTTGGACTCTTACATAAAAGAAGAGATCCCTGTCCCAGAGGATGTAGAGGCTAAGATATTGCATAAGAAGAACTTGGTCAAGGCAAAGAGAATCATTGTTGATTCTGTTAAAGACCATCTCATTCCGCATGTGTCATCCCTAAAGACACCAAAGGCTATGTTCGATTCCCTAACCAAGCTATTTGAAGGGAAGAACATAAATTGGAAGATGACTCTGCGGAATCAATTGAAAGGGGTCAAGATGTCGAATGGAGAGACCATTCAATCTGATTTCTCCAAAGTCTCTGAGATCAAGGAACAACTTGAAGTTGTAGATGAAATGGTGGATAATGGTGAAATTGTTATGACCACTTTGAATGGCCTACCCAGGTCATGGGACTCCTTTATCCAAGAAATCTTTGCAAGAAAGAAATTGATCTCATTCAGTAGACTATGGGAGGAATGTTCTCAAGAAGAAGCAAGGCTTGTGGCACGAGAAGAAAAGATGGGGAATGAAGATCAAGCTCTCACAACACACACCAAGACAGGAAAGTTCAAGAGGGATCCATCCCATCAAAAGAAGAAATCTTCTCATCCATATCACAAAGAAAAGAAAGATCCGAGGTGCTTCAATTGTAATGAGAAAGGACACTTTGCCTCAGAATGTCCCATGAAAAGGAAAGAAGATACCAACAACTTCAACAAGAAGAAGAACAACAATAAAAGAAGATATCATGCTCATGCGGCTAAGGATGATGAACCTCCCAGGAATAAAGCTAGAACAGAAATTGATGATGGCTCATCAAGCGAAGAAGAGTTTGTTCTAATCTCTGCTCTCGCAGGTACTATATCTCATGGTTGTAATGATTGGCTTATTGACAGTGGTGCTTCCAAACACATGACTAGGTTTAAAGAATCTTTTGTAAATCTATCTGAACATGAATCACCCCATAAAGTGAAACTTGGGATGACTATCAATACCCTATGAAAGGAAGTGGTGAAGCCTCCTACAACCTAGATTCTGGAAAGTCCTTGAAGATGAAAGAATTTCTCTATGTACCTAGACTCAAGAAAAACCTACTCTCCATATCCGTATTGGATGCAAAAGGTATGAGGGTTGCATTTGTGGATGGCCAAGTTCTAATGTGGCCAAAGGGAAAGACCATAGATCATGCAGTGGTGATTGTAGAGAAAGAGGGAGGATTGTACAAATTGAAGGGACAACCTGAACATGCCATAGTGCATGTTTCCATGGAGCCAAGTGAACTTTGGCATAGAAGACTTGCACATATGCACTCCAGAGCATTAGCAATTGCAAGTAAAGCTGTGGAAGGTCTTCCTGAAATCAAGACCAAGCATGAAGGTGTTTGCAAAGGATGTGCAAAAGGAAAGAACATAAAGAAGGCATTTCCAAGCAGTAAAAGCAAGGCAAAAAGTATCTTGGAAATTATCCACTCCGATGTATGTGGTCCGATGTCATCTAGCTCTCTGAGTGCGTATGTTTACTATGTCTCTTTCATTGATGAATTCTCTAGGAAGACTTGGGTTTACTTCTTGAAGAACAAAGATGAAGTGTTTGATAAGTTCAAGGAATTCAAAACCTTGATGGAGAACCAAACTGGTAAGAAAATCAAGACTTTCAAGTCCGACAATGGTAGAGAATTCACTTCAGGTGACTTCAAGAAACTATGCAGTGATTCAGGGATTAAGAGGGAGTTGACTACTCCTTACAATCCACAACAGAACAGAGTTGCAGAAAGAAAGAAAAGAACAATCATGGAAGCAACAAGAGAAATGTTGCATGACCAAGATCTACCTATGCATCTATGGGAAGAAGTAGCTAGGACAACTGTATATGTGCATAACATAACACCCCACAAGATATTGGAAAACAAGACACCAAAAGAGGTCTTCTCTGGTAAGAAACCTGAAGTCAACCATCTCAGAATATTTGGTTGTCCAGTATATACTCATGTGCCAAAGGAAAAGAGGACTAAGGTAGATCTTTCAGGAAAGAAGGGTATCTTTGTGGGTTATAGTGAAAACTTGAAGGCTTACAGATTATACTTTCTAGGGTTCAAGAAAATTGATGTCAGCATGGATGTAACATTTGATGAAAATTTAGCATTCATCAAATCAAGGAAGACACCTGTTGAAGTTTATGAAGAACCTAAGGAAACTAGATTTCAAGACAATACTATGACTGAAGCAATTCCAGATGTTGATTGTGAAATTGAAGATCCACAACAACCTATAGATCCACCCCGTGAGAATAACTCTCACAAGAGAAAACTTGCATGGGCTAGAGAGCTCATTCAAGATGCAGAAAGATATGGCATTCCAGAAGAATACAGAGCAAAGAAGAGAACTAGATCACATACTAGCTATTTTGCTTTACTCTGTGATATCATGAACAAAGAACCATCCAATTATGAAGAAGCAGTGGAAAAGAAAGAATGGAAGGATGCCATGGTCGAAGAATACCAATCAATAATGAAGAATGATGTTTGGAATGTTGTCCCAAGACTTGAAGGGAACTATGTTGTGACTTCCAAATGGATCTACAAGATCAACCATGTTGCAGATGGTAGTATAGAGAAATACAAGGCAAGATCAATACTTTTGCTCTTGTAGTTAGGTACACTTCCATCAGATCAGAACTTGCCCTGGCTGCAACAATGAAATGGAAGATACACCAGATGGATGTCAAGACTGCTTTATTGAATGGTGTAATTGAAGAGGAAGTGTATGTGGAGCAGCCACTCTGTTTTGAAACACATGACAAGGAATCATATGTGTGCAGATTGAAGAAATCCTTGTATGGCTCGAAGCAAGCTCCCAGAAATTGGTATGATAGGATGGACAGTTTCCTATCTAGTTTGGGCTTTACCAAGAGTAAAGCAGATTCCAACCTTTACTACAAGGTTGAGGAAGGAAATCCTGTGATACTACTATATGTGGACGACCTATTTGTAACAAGAGATGATAGACTGATTGCTGATACAAAGAGGAAGCTTGCAACCAAGTTCAATATGAAGGACTTAGGGATGATGCACTATTTTCTAGGTATGGAGGTGTGGCATAGTGCAGATGGGATATTCCTTGGACAAGGGAAGTATGCAATAGATATCCTGAAGAGGTTCGGGATGATGGAATGTAAGGCCATGGCCACACCTATGCCATCGAACCTAAAGCTTCTGTGTGATGTTTCATCTAAGCCGGTTGATGTCTCTATGTATCATCAGATGATTGGGTCCTTGATGTACCTGACGAACACGAGACCAGATATTTGCTTTGCGGTGAACACAGAGCCAGTTCCTGACGGATCCGAGGAGTGTTCACCTGGTTGTTGTAAAGCATATTTTGAGGTACCTGAAGGGTACAGTTGATTATGGGCTCAAGTATGATGCAAATCAAAAGTTTAACCTACAGAGTTATGTTGATTCAGATTGGGCAGGCAGTGTTGCAGATAGGAAGAGCACATCTCGGTGTTGCTTCAGTATGGGATTAGGTGTGATGTCCTAGTTTAGCAGGAAGCAGTCCTGCGTAGCACTGAGTACATCCGAGGCAAAGTATGTTGCATCCTGTTTGGCTAGTTGTGAGGCAGTATGGCTTCGGAAGCTACTGTCTGAGTTATTTGATCTCTCGTTGGATGCTACTGGTATCTTCTGTGATAACCAAAGTTGTGTGAAGTTGTCTAACAACCCAGTGTTCCACGACAGATCGAAACACATTGAGATCAAATATCACTATATCAGGGATATGGTGCAAAGAGGAGCAGTAAAGCTCTTGTATGTTGCGACGGATGAGCAGATTGCAGATGTGCTGACGAAGCCACTAGACAAAGTGAAGTTCGAGTACTTCAGAGAGAGGCTTGGTGTTCTTTAGATCGACGACAATTCGAGGAAGAAGTGATGGAGACATTTGCTGAAACCATTCCAAGCATGTTGGAAGGAGGATCCTTCACATGGCTGTGGATGTAAGCACTGGATGATGAGCATTAGGATGATGCTCCAGTTACTGCTCTATATATGCATCAGGACGATGTTGGATATGATCAGTTGGATCATTTATATGTATATGTATGTACGCATCATGTTGGATGCTGGATATGATCAGTTGGATCATTTATATGTATATGTATGTACGCATCATGTTGGATGATGGATATGATCAGTTGGATCATTTATTTGTATATGTATGTACGCATCATGTTGGATGCTGGATATGATCAGTTGGATCATTTATATGTATTTGTATATGCATAATGTTGGATGCTTGGACCATGTATCTGTATATGTATCAAGTGGATATTGTGCATGATCAGGTGGATCATGTATGATTGATATATATCAGGTGGATACATTGTGTGGATCATGAATCTATGTATGCATTAGGTGGATACATTGTATGATCAGGTGGATCATGTATGGTGATATGTATCAAGTAGATACTTGGTATGCATTAGGTGGATGCATTGTATGATCATGATGACGAGCTTCAGGATGTTGCTCCAAATGATATGTATCAGGACAGTACAGTGATGATGATCAGTATGATCATGAGCATCAGGATAATGCTTCGTGCGATGATGATCAATTAGATCATGAGTATCAGGTTGATACTTGGAGGTTAGAGATGATATGTCACAGGTTGTGCAAATAGCATGTAATCAGTCCTCAAAAATCCAATAGGTTGAGCTGTGTGCTCATAATCAGTTCTGGGATGAGGTGTTACTATGTAGTATGTAATCAGTCCTCGGAAATCCAATAGGTTGAGTTGTGTGCTTGTAATCAGTCCTGGGATGAGGTATTACTACAGAGACATGTAATCAGTCCTGGAGATCCGATAGGTTGAGCTGTGTGCTTGTAATAAGTCCTGGGATGCTCTTTAGAGATCTTGTCGGTCATGCTACGACACATAAATATTCCTGGGATGCTCTTTAAAGGTATTGTCTATTCACATGTAATTAGTCCTAGAGATCTGAGAGGTTGAGCTGTGTGCTCGTAATAAGTCCTGGGATGCTCTTTAGAGATCTTGTCGGTCGTACTGCAGCACATGAATGTTCCTAGGATTCTCTTGTCAGGTATTGCATCAGCACATAAAATTAGTCCTGAGAGACCACCTCTATCAGACCATTCGCACAGATGATGAAGACCTACAAGTAGTGGGCCTACATCCAGTATGAAAAAGGACTGGCTCTGTAGAACTTCCTATGACGAGTATATTTAGATATTAGTTGAGATAGCAGCAACAGTGATAATGATTCGAGGACGAGGCATCGATGATGACGATCCAGAGAAGAAGACTTGTGCTAGGAGATCTGTGTTGAGAAATACCTTCTTAGTTAAGAGGGAGTGTTGATGTATTTCACTTATATATTTATTGTACTCCTATAGAGATGTATTATTCCTCTATATGGAAGTGTCGTCATTTGTATTGACAAGTGTCGCAAGTGTGTTAACTTGTCGATGGGTTATTAGACCACCTTGTAAGGGGCGACCCGATATAATGTAATGTGAAGTTATTGTACCTAGATATACAAGTCGGCCCCATAAGGTTATTGGGCAAACATGACAAGTATAAATAGAGGTCGGGAGATCTCTATTTGGATCACTTCATAACTCACACTTCCTTCACTCGGAAAGTGGCGCACATGTGAGGAGGAGGATCAGCTGCTAAGAAGAGTCTATCTCTTGTACTTTGGTTGTGCTATTGCTCTATCTATCTCTGAGGAAGTTGTGGGGTTTTTCACCTTGGGGTTTTCCCCACAAAAACTCTATGTGTCTATTGTCTCTCATGCTTTTTCTTCTTGTGATGATTGACATGCTTGTTATGATTGATATGCATTGATATACTGTATATGTTATTCCCTCAGTAAAGATCCTAGAGTATTGTGAATTAATGATCAAAATTAACATGTTGATCCCAATCTTCCTTATTCAAAGGTCATGTTTCAGCCGTGTCTGGATCTCATCCCATGACGGTGGGGTTTAGGGGGCACTCCCCCCCCCAAAAAAAAAAATAGATGCCATGGGGGGTCCAGGGAGATGGCGACGACTTTTAGGAGGATTCCCTTAGTAGGGGTTCATGGGCAGTGGCCCCGTAGTGAAAATTTCAGAAGAAAAAAAAAAAAACTTTTAAAATGTTGTAATTTTATAGTCATGACTTGGTTGATAATGGGTGATTTATAGGCCCATGGTATTGGGTGTTCCATATTATTTTCCCATGCTAATCGCTCTTTAAAAGGAAGGAATTGTAATACGATTGTGTATTGCAGCATTGAAAGATCTTTAATTGTGTAAGAGATACTATGGGAGAGTGAAGAGGAAGTTGTAGCGAATGTGTTGCAGGTTGTATCTCTTCGTTAGTTGGATTTTTCATAATAAGGACTAGCAATTTTTTGTGGATGTAGCCCATATTGGATTAACGACGTTATATTGGTGTCTCTCTTGTAATGTGTTTTATGGGATTTAAATTTGCATCTTGTTTATTTTATTGCTTTGTGATCCTGTTTCTCTAGCTATTGGTATCAGATCCAAAGGTCTATTTGGCATATAAACTCGAGGAAAGAAGGGTTCCTGGTTCGAGTGGGAACAATGGAGGAAGAAGGAAAGTTTAAGTTCAATAAATTTAACATCCAAAACTACCAGTTATGGAAGATGCAAATGCAGGACTATCTGTACTAGAAGGATCTATTCCTACCATTGGGAGGGAAAGCAAAACAACCGACGACTATGAAGGACAAAGAATGGGAGGTTCGTGACAAAAAGGCACTCAAAAAAATACGACTGTGCCTGGATTCGTCGGTGGCTTTCAATATTTCAAAATAAATGACAATGAAGGGTCTAATGAGTACATCGGTTCAGTTGTATGAAAAACCCTCAGCCTCCAACAAGGTATTTATAATGAAGAGTTTCTTTAATATGAATATATTAGAAGGTGGATCTGTTGTTGATCATTTAAATGAATTTAATACAGTTAGAAATCAACTAAGTTCTGTAAAAGTGAACTTTTATGATGAGGTTAGGGATCTTCTAATATTGAACACACATTTCATTAAAATTGGCAAGATTTTATTATAAGAACAACCACAAAATTGAATTTTTTGGTTTTTTGTAATTCTAGAGCCACTATTTTATTCTAAATTTAATGAAATATGTGTTATTATGTTCATTTCCAGAAAGCTGGAACGGACATATGAAGAAAGATTGCAGATCTCTAAAGAAGAAAGGAGATGGACAGAAAGAGACTACTCAGGAAGCAAATGTAGCAGGTCATGAGTTACAAGATGGTTTGATTCTTGCATTAGATAATACTAGTGATTACTGGGTAGTAGATTCAGGGGCTTCATGTCATGCTACACCCCATGGGAAATTCTTTCATGATTATGTTTCAGCTAATTTTGGACATGTTTTATTAGGTGATGATAAACCATGTAAAATTGTTGGAATGGGTAAGGTACAGATAAAGTTAAAGAATGGTGAATGGATGTTGAAATATTTAAGGCACAGTCTTGTTATAAAAAGAAATTTGATATCAACAAGGAAGTTGGGAAATGGTGGCTGTTTGTCTACGTTTGGAGAAACGTGGTGGAATATCACAAAAGGATCAATGGTTATAGAAAAAGTAGACAAGATAGGTACATTGTATTTATGTCCTCATAATATTGATTTTTTTTCTCTTTAGCTTCCACATAAACAGATACAGCATTATGGCATCATAGGCTTGGCCACATGAATAAGAAGGGGATACATATTCTCCACTAAAGGAAGTTGCTACCAGATCTGAATCAGGTAAGTTTGAAATTCTATGAGAACTGTGTTTATGGAAAATAGAAGAGAGTCAAATTTCTCAGGGTTGGGAAACAAAAGAATATTGGAAAGTTAAAGCTTGTACATACATATGTATGGGGAACGACTCAGGTACAATATCTTGGTGGCTCTTGTTATTATGTTACTTTTATTGATGTTGCAACTAGAAAAACCTGGGTCTATTGCATTAGACATAAATTTTGCGTGTTTGCTACTTTTAATAAATGGAAATATTTGGTTGAGAATGAGAAAGGAAAAAGGTTGAAGTGTCTTAGATATAATAATGGAGGTGAATACTGCGGAAATGAGTTTGATAATTATTGTGCATACCATGGGATTCATAGAGAGAAGAAAGTCCTAGGAAAATCACAAGCAATTGGTGTGTCATAAATGGTGAACAAAACAATAATGAAGCATACAAGGTGTATGAGATTGCATGCAAGTTTTCCCTTACAGTTTTGGGAAGATGTTGTAGATACTGTTGTTTAATTAATAAACAGAGGGAGTTCAAGTGCTTTGGATGGTGGTATTCCAAAGGAGGCATGGACAGGTAAAAAGTTAAACTACTCTTTCCTAAGAACTTTTGGTTGTGAAGGAGTTGTCTATATTGGTAAAGAAAATAGAACAAAGCTTAAGGCTAAATCCAATAAATGTACCTTTATTGGATACAAGGTTGATGATTTTGGTTATCACTTATGGGATTATGAAATTAAAAAATTTATTAGGAGTATAGATGTGGTATTCAATGAAAAGGTCATGTATAAAGATCAATTGCATGGAAAGAAATAGGAAAAATAAAACACAGAGTACACGGTGCTTGATGAAATCAAAGAAAATGAAGTTCCAAAGGTGCCGGAAAATCAAGAACAACAACAGGTACCTCAAACTCCTGCAAGGTTTAGAATATCTACCAGGTTAAGTATACCCCCTAAACGATTCTCTCCTTCACTGTATTATTTATTGGTGACTGATTCAGGTGAACCAGAATGTTATGAAGAAGGAATGTAGGTGGAAACATTACTGTAAGAAATGAGATGGACTCATTGGTAAGAAATGAGACTTGGGATTTGGTTCAGTTTCCTGCTGATAAAAGAGCATTGCAAAATAAATGGGTTTATAGGCTGAAGGAATAAAATGGAGGAAAGAAGCAAATACAAGGATAGAGTTGTTGTAAAGGGGTTTTCACATAAGAAAGGTATATATTTTGATGAAATATTTTATCCTGTTGTTAAAATGACTTCAATTAGAACTATTTTAAGTCTACTGGTGGTAGAATATTTTCATCTTGAACAGTTAGATGTAAAAACAAATTTTCTCCATGGGGATTTGGGGGAAGAGATTTGTATGCAGCACCCACATGGGTATGAGGTCAAAGGGAAGGATAATTTGGTATGTAGGTTAAATAAGAGCTTATATGGCCTGAAGCAAGCTCCAAGGCAATGGTATTTTAAATTTGACAGGTTTATGATAGAACAAGGTTATAGTATATGTCATTTTGACCACTGTATTTATTTCAAGAGTATAGATAATGGAAGATATATTATCTTGTTTTTGTATGTGGATGACATGCTTGTTGCAGGTTCTAACATGCATGATATAAATTTGCTCAAAAGGAAGTTAGCTAAATCATTTGCGATGAAGGATTTGGGTGTTGCAAAGAAAATCCTTTGTATGAGAATAACAAGAGATGGGAAAAATCGCAAATTGACATTGTTTCAGGGTGAGTACATACGAAAGGTGTTGGAGAGGTTTATAATGCAGAATGAAAAACCAGTTAGTACACCTTTGGCCAGCCATTTCAAACTAAGTAAGGATATGTGTCCCAAGACATGGGAAGAGATAGATTACATGTCTAGGATTCCCTATTCATCAGTAGTTGGCATCTTGATGTATGCCATGGTGTGCACAAGACCATAAATTGCACACGCAGTGGGAGTTATGAGAAGGTATATGAACAATCCAGGTAAAGAACATTGGAAGGTAGTACAATGGATTCTTAGGTATTTGAGAGGTACTACCACTCATGCATTATGTTTTTTAGGTTCAAACATTGTTCTACAGGGATATGTTGATGTAGATATGCAGGTAATAAAGATAGCAGGAGGAGCACCATAGGGTATGTCTTTATTGTAGGTGGAACAACAGTAAGTTGGATTTCGAAACTACAAAAGGTTGTTGCACTTTCAACAATGGAAGTAGAGTATGTTTCTTCTACAGAGGCTACTAAAGAAATGATTTGGTGACATAGGTTCATGGGGGAACTGGGTAAGAAGAAGGAGAATAACAGGTTGTACAGTGATGGCTAGAGTGCCATTCATCTTGAAAATAAATTAGTCTTGCATTCTAATACTAAGCATATACAGCTAAAGTACCATTTCATATGGTATGTTCTAGAATATCAACTGTTGAAGCTAGAAAAGATACACACTAGCTAGAATCCTGCAGACATGTTGACAAAGGTAGTAACCAGACAGAAACTGAGTTCCTACTCGGTTTCAATTGGCCTTCAAGCATGAAGCTGAATATGAGAAATTTTCTAGATCCAAGGTTCAGAGCATAGTCCAGCAAGTGCAACAGTGGTGGAGTTGCTATGCTCAGTCTCCAAGTGGGGTATTGTTGGTTGTGGAGCTTGATCTTCCTTATTCAATGGTTATGTTTCAGCCGTGTCTAGATCCCATCCCATGATGGGGAGGTTTGGGGGGATTTCCCCCCCAAAATAGTCGCCATGGGTGGTTTAAGGGGGGAGGAGACTACTTTTAGGAGCCCCTCCTTGGCGGGGGTTCTAGGGAAGCATCCCCATAATGAAAATTTTAGAAAAGAAAATGCCTTGTAAAATGTTGTAATTTCATAGTCATGACTTGGTCAATAATGGGTGATTTACGGGCCCATGGTAATGGGTGTTCCATAGTATTCTCCCATGGTAATTTATATTTAAGAGGAAGCCATTGTAATATGGTTGTCTATTGTATCAGTGTAAATATCTCTGATTATGTGAGAGAGACTGTGAGAGAGTGAAGAGGAAGTTGCAGCAGATGTGATATAGGTTGTATCCCTTCATTTGTTGGATGGTATAAAATAAGGATTGGAAAGTTATGTGTTGAAGTAGCCCATTTGGGTGAACCAAGTTATATCGGTGTCTCTCTTGTAATGTGTTTTATGTGATTTATATTTGCATCTTGTTTATTGTTATTTCTATGCAATCCTATTTTTCTAACAATTGTCAAGGTCTTGTACTACAAATTTGGGAGGAAATTTACAAATGGATTATTCTTATGCAACAATTCCTATATTCAGAGGGTGAATAAGGGATATTTTATAGGGAGGTTCAATTAATTTACATTGTCAGTGACCATTCAAATCATGTCAACCACCCTATTTACACTACACAGGAAGATTTGGACTCATGCATTTTCCAGTTTAATGATCAAATTACAGGTTCAATACTAGTGGATAAGGAATTTTAGAAGAAGCAACATATGGTGATAAAAGATCACCTTTGGAGAATATATTTTGATGGTGCATATTCTCAGGAGGGTACTGGAGAAGGTATTATTCTGATTTCTCTTATTGAGGAAATAATTACTTTGATGTACAAACTCAAATTTGAAGCTACCAATAATATAGTTGAGTATGAAGCTTTAGTTTTGGGTTTAAGGGATCAAAGGACGTGAATATAAAGGAATTGGAAGTATTTGGAGATTCATAATTAATAGTTCAACATGTCATAAATATTTATCATACTAAATAGAAGAAAATCAAGGTTTATTGCAATGAAGTGTGGTATCTAAATGAAAATGATTTCTTGGCCTTTAACATTTCTTTTGTTCCTAGAGATTGTAATGAAATTGTATATTCTCTAGCATTGGTTGCTAGCTATTTTAAGGTGCCAACCGAGCCTCATCTCAGATATGCTATGGAATTCAAGTACATACTTTTAGTCCTATATAACATAAAAAAATTCTAGGTGTTTGACGATGATTTAGAAATTAACAGGTTTTTGTAGTCAATTGGTGAATTTTTAGGATCCTTAATAGATCAGGAAGATGAAATTGAAAAATTGAAAAATGTAGATTTATCTAATACAATTTTTGGTCATGATATTATCGAACGCAAGGGTAATTTATTAGCCAAATTTTTGGTCCCTCTAGAAAGATTATTTAGTAATCACGACACATTGCAAAATCCTTTAGCTCAACCTGTACAAAACAACACTGTAGATTGTAATGTTGGAACAAAGGTTGATCCTAAAATGGTAAAACTATCAAATCTTTGTCATATGAACATCGAAAGAGGTACATGGATTTAATGGAATAATTTATGGACATGTTTTCATTGTCCTATGAGGACTTGAAGACTCTTGGTACAAGCTTAGTCCAACATAAAATACCTCTGAAACCTACTACTAAACCATTTAGGTGGAAGTTAAGACAACTTAACCTAATGTTATTACATGTTATTGAAAAGGAACTAAAGAAACTACTTGATACAAATATTATTGTTTCTTTAATATTTTCTACCTGGGTTTCCAACCGTGTGCCTCTAATAAAAAAGAATGCTGAAATCGGACTGTGTGCCAATTTCTGGAATTTGAACACAAGTTCTCTAAAGGATAACTACCCTTTATCGAAAATGGACCAAATTCTACAAAGAGTTGTTGCAGCATAGAGGATTTCCATTATATATTGGTTATCTGAGTATAACCAGATTGTTTTTCATGAAGAATATAAAGAAAAGAATGATTTTGTAACACCTCAAGGAACATTCATGTATGACATGATTCCTTTTGGTTTGATGAATGCAGGGGTTACATTTGTTGATGTATTTGTAACTTCGGAATGTATTTCATATATGTATATTGTATTCCTATAGAGATGTTATTATTCCTCTATACATAAGTGTTTGTATTCCTATAGAGATGTTATTATTCCTCTATACGGAAGTGTCGTCATTTATATTGTAAGTGTCGTAACTTATACTTGATGGGTTATTAGACCACCCTATTGGGGGTCATCCCTATCAACATTATGTTATGTGGTTAAGTTGAGGTCGACCTTGTAAGGTTATTAGGCAAGTCAAGTCAGGTATAAATAGAGTGCAGGAGGCACTCTATTTGATCATTCAATTTATCACTCATACTCTCATTGGGGAGTGGCGCACTTGTGGAGGAGGAGAAGCTGCTACTAGGGGGACTATCTCTTGTACTTGGGTTGTATCATTGCTCTATCTATATCTGAGGAAGTTGTGGGGATTTTCACCTTTATGGTTTTCCCTAGTGAAACACTGTGTGTCTATTGTCTCTTGTGTGCTTGCATTATTATGTCCATGTTTGATATTCTTTAGATATGTTGTACATGTTGTTCTCTCAGTTAAGATTCTAGATCAGATTGAAGTAAATTCTGAAAAACTAACATGGTATCAGAGCTAGCCTGAAAGAAGGCATGGTATGGCATTTATGACACTTGTTGCACTTGCGAAGCTAGGGCTTGATATAGCAAAACCAGTCATCGTAACACTTTCGCTATAAATACATTTCGACAAGGTTTCAGGATCTAAAAATATTATAGGTCGAAGATAAGATCCCCATGTACCTTATTTCCAAAGGACAGCCTCTAATTCATTGTACTTTGTGATTTATGATCAGTACAAGTTCGGGTTTCTACCTCTTCTAGATCTCAGTCATAAATAGGTGACCTAGAAAAAAAGGTCACAAATTTGGCTAGGAAGCTCCAAATGAAATTTCGTAAAATGTGACAGGTAGGGAACAGACTGTACTTTCATATTTATAATTTTCAGAGGCCGAAATTGAACCAGTGACACATGGCACTCCGTACAAGTTCGCTCTCTTGTTTTATCCCATAAATAGGTCACGTTGCGACACTTGGCATAACTCTCTCTCAAAGAATCCATTTGCGGTCATACATGTGGGGTTGGAAATATAACAGGTCAAGATACCATAGGAAGAATTTTCAGACCCTGAAGATCTGAAATTTTGGAGTTACACCAGAAACAATCAGGTTCCTATTTCTGTCAAAACAGAATTGGATTTTGAGCACCTTCATTCATGGCTCCGGGAATTTAGGGTTTCGTAGAATGTTGGAATTTTTGTATTGGAGACCACGGCTAAATTATCCTCATCAAAATTGAAATTTAGAGACCAAGATCAAATTTTTTGGTTGGGAAAAAAGTCGGCCTTGATCAAACCCTAGTTCGGGACTTTGATCAGAAAAGTGGAAAATTAGGGCTTCTGCAAAAAATGGGAATTTTAGAAATCTGTGACCATAGCTAGAAGCTCGTTGCAAAAATTGAATTTTAGAGCTTTGGATCAAACTATTTGGTTGGGTGAAGCTCTGGGAAACTCAAACCCTAATTCAGGGTCCTCCCTAGTGAATCCGAAAGATTGAAAAGCAAATTTGAGGGGTCAAACTTTGCAGTTTTCAATTTCTGAGTATACCAGGTTGATTAGCTCATCAAGGCACATCTTTCTATCCTTTCGGAAGTTCGAAATTCAAATTTTGAATTTTTAGGGTTTCCCTAACAAACCCTAATCCAACTCTAGATCCAGTTTCTGTAAATCAAGTGGATTGGGTTAATCCTAGAAGAGAATGGATTGGTCACCTGCATAAGTGAAGAAGTTCCAGTTTCAAAGGGAGATGAGGCTAAAGAAGATTACAAGCAAACCCGACAGGTATGACTTACGGGTATGTTTCGAAATCTGTTCATGATTAAGTTTATGTTTGTCTTCATTAAGATTAGTACAATATTGATTAGTTTTAGACTTGACATATCACCTTAATAAAAATATGAATGCATGATAGAAGATATTCATTGATTAGGGTTTTTGACACTTATGATTGTACTAATGCATTGTGGTGTTGTATGAGGTTGATGTTATCCGCTAACATGAAAGGTTCAAATCAAGATCTAGATCAATACCATGATGACATGAAGACTCATCCATAGTCATGGATCACATAGAGGTATGTATAATTTGGTTCTACAATGGTTAAATTATGAGCTATGCAGGTCATTGAAGAGAACAAGAAAACATTGCTAGACATAACTAGCAAATATGATGATGAGGTATGTTTTTCCTATATCAAAGGATATTATACTTTTGTATGATTGATAATGATTACTCATGAAGTTAAAAGTTTGAGTAATCTAGGGTTTATGCATGTTATGTTCCTTACTTTGATTAATTATATGACTAAACAGAAAATTCCTATATAAACCTTGAATACTAATGCTTATTATATGTGCTTGAAATGGTCACGACTATACATGCTTAAGATTATTGTGTTTTGATAGTATTAAGATTATACTAATAAATGTATGATTATGTATGATATATCGAGGATAACACAATGATGATACTAGTAAGCATGCATAGTGATTGAGGATGGATATAAGTTCAAGGACAGGTAATCCAGGAAGCAAAGATCAAGAGGGAGCACACTCCAGTAGTTCCTACAAGGAAACAAAGATTGAGAGGGAGTCCACCCATCAAACAAACAAAGATAAGTATTTGAATTGTCATTTCTTGTATATTTGATTGTTTAAATAATACTGTTCAAAGATGTATATACTTATGTTCCTAGACTTCGGTTGTGTATTATGCATATTAGAATAATTGCATTAATGAATAGCATACTACTAATATGCATCTAATGGGTAAGTGGCCTATGGAACTGTACAACATTCCATTGCTACCTATCTAGAATGAAACCTCTTTGCTAACATGGTGGGAGTTGTGCACACTCTTAACAATGTTCTGGTAGAGATTGGAAGGCATCTAGAAAGTTACAGTATATGGATAAATGTTGTATTAAAGCATTGGTTAAATTAAATGCATGAATGTATGACATATTTATTTATGTGTAAGAATTTGTTCTGAAAAAAATGAGATGTTTTCTAATCATGCAATTTAATTTGTCTTGTAGGAAATATCGTATACCATCACCTACAAAAGAAGGACTGCAACATTTGTTCCAACAACAAAGCTATCTAGTGAAGATATTGAAGAATCTGAAGTTCTGAGGATTCGGGAAGAATGCCATGATCGAGGAGTACCAGTCGATCATGAAGAATGATGTTTGGGATGCAGTCCCAAGACCTAAAGGGAAGTCTGTTGTAACTTCCAAGTGGATCTACAAGATCAAGCATGTTGTAGATGGCAGCATAGAGAAATACAAAGTGAGATTTGTAGCTCATGGCTTCTCCCAGAAAGAGAGAATAGACTATGAAGAGACTTTTGCACCTGTAGCCAGGAACACTTCCGTCAGATCAGTACTTGCTTTGGCTGCAGTGATGAAATGGAAGATACACCAGATGGATGTCAAAATAGCTTTCTTGAATGGTGTAGTCAAAGAGGAAGTGTATGTGGAGCAGCCACTCGGTTTTGAGACATATGACACGGAGTCATATGTGTGCAAGTTGAAGAAATTATTGCATGGCTTGAATCAATCTCCTAGGACTTGGTATGGTAGGATAGACAGCTTTTTATCTAGTTTGGGCTTTAATAAGAGTAAAGCGGATTCCAACCTTTACTACAAGGTTGAGGAAGGAAATCTTGTAATACTACTTCTGTATATGGATGACCTGTTTGTTACAGGTGAGGATGGATTGATTGCCGATACCAAGAGGAAGCTTGTTGCCGAGTTCGAGATGAAGGAATTGGGGATGATGCACTATTTTCTAGGCATGGAGGTGTGGCAGAGTGCAGATGGAATCTTCCTTGGACAAGGGAAGTATGCAGTAGAGATCCTGAAGAGGTTCGGGATGATGGACTGCAAGGCCATGACCACACCTATGGCATCGAACCTGAAGATTCTGTGTGATACTTCATCTGAGTCGGTTGATGTCACAGTGTATCGTCATATGATTGGGTCCTTGATGTACCTGACGAACATGATACAAGACATTTGCTTTGCGGTGAACACGTTGAGCCAGTTCTTGTCGGATCCCAGAGGTGTTCACCTGGTTGCTGTAAAGCATATTCTGAGGTACCTGAAGGGTACAATTGATTATGGGCTCAAGTATGATGCAAATCAAAAGTTTAACCTGCAAGGTTATGTTGATTCAGACTGGGTAGGAAGTGTTGTAGATAGGAAGAGCACTTCTGGGTGCTACTTCAGTATGGGATCAGGTGTGATCTCTTAGTTTAGCAGGAAGCAGTCCTGTGTAGCACTGAGTACAGCCGAAGTAGAGTATGTTGCAGCTTGTTCGGCTAGTTGTGAGGCAGTATGGCTCTGGAAGCTACTGTTTGAGTTATTTGATCTCCCGCTAAAGGCTGTTGGTATCTTTTGTGACAACGAGAGTTGTGTGAAGCTATCTGAGAACCTAGTCTTCCATGATAGGTTGAAGCACATTGAGATCAAATATCACTATATCGGGGATATGGTGCAGAGAGGAGTAGTGAAGCTCCTGTATGTTGCGACGGATGAGCAGGTTGTAGATGTGTTGATGAAACCACTAGCCAGAGTGAAGTTTGAGTACTTCAGAGGGAGGCTTGGTGTTCTTTAGATTGAAGATACTTTGAGGAAGAAGTGATGGGACACATTTGCAGGAGCCATTCCAAGCATGATGAGAGGAGGATCCTTCCCATGGCTGTGGATGTAAGCACTAGATGATGAGCATCAGGACAATGCTCCAGTTACTGCTCTATATATGCATCATGTTGGATGCTCGATATGATCAGTAGATCATGTATTTATATGTATCAGGTGGATACATTGTATGATCAGTTGGATCATGTATTTGTATATGTATCAAGTGGATACATTGTATGATCGGTTGGATCATGTATATGTATATGCATAAGTTGGGTGCTTGGTATGATCAGTTGGATCATGTATTTGTATATGCATCAATTGGATGCTTGGTATGATCAGTTGGATCATGTATATGCATATGCATCGGTTGGATGCATTGTATGATCAGGATGATCATGGATGAAGAGCTTCAGGATGTTGCTCTAGATGACATGCATCAGGATGATGCAGTGACGATGATCAGGATGATCATGTATATTGAGTATCAGGACGATACTCTGGATGATATGCATCAGGACAATGCAGTGATGATGATCAAGATGATCATGTGTGATGAGTATCAGGATGATACTCTTGATGATATGCATCAGGATGATCATATGTGATGATATGTATTAGGTGGATTCATTACATAATCAGTTGGATTATGTGTGATGAGTTCCAAAGACACAGATGCACATGAGCTTTTCGGACATGGTTGTAGATGTGTTCTCCCATGGTCATGATGTAATTGTTGGGTTTTTTCGACATGGTGGCAAATGTGTTCTCCCATGGTCGTGATGTAATTTCTAGAGCCATTCGAGCATGGTTGTAGATGTGTTCTCCCATGGCTGTGATATAAGTGTTGGGGAAATTCGAGCATGGTTGCAGATGTGTTCTCCCATGGCTGTGATATAAGTGTTGGGGCCATTCGAGCATGGTTGTAGATGTGTTCTCCCATGGTTGCGATATAAGTGATAGGCCATTCGAGCATGGTTGTAGATGTGTTCTCCCATGGTTGCGATATAAGTGTTGTGCCATTCTCGCATGGTTGTAGATGTGTTCTCCCATGGTGTAGATATAAGTGTTGGGCCTTTCACGGATGGTTGAAGTGTGTCTTCCCATGTCGGTGAATGTAAGTGTTGTGTGATGTGCATCTGGGTTGTGCTTCATGAACGATGTTATGATCAGTATGATCATGAGTATCAGGATGATACTCTGTAGCCATGGACAGGTTGTGCAGTGGCATGTAAAAGGTCCTAGGAGATCCGATAGGTTGAGTTGTGTGCTCGTAATCAATCCTGGGATGATCTTTTGAGGTTTTGTTGACTCACATAATAAGTCCTGAGGATTCCACAGTATGGCCAGTGATGATGAAGACCTACAATTGGTGGGCCTACATCTAGTATGAAAAAGGACTGGCTCTATATAACTTCCTATGACGAGTAGATCGTAGATTGATTGAGATAGCAGCAGCAGTGACGATGGCGATGATTCGATGTCAATGATACAGTGACGATGATCCAGAGAAGAAGAATTGTGCTAGAAGACCTGTGTCGAGAAATACCTTCCTAGTTAAGAGGGAGTGTTGATGTATTTGTAACTTCAAAATGTATTTCATATATGCATATTGTATTCCTATAGAGATGTTATTATTCCTCTATACATAAGTGTTTGTATTCCTATAGAGATGTTATTATTCCTCTATACGGAAGTGTCGTAACTTATACTTGATGGGTTGTTAGACCACCTTGGTGGGGTCGGTCATGTATAAGTCATGTGGGTCAAAGGGTTATTAGACCACCCTATTGGGGGTCGGCCCTGTCAGCATTATGTTATGTGGTTAAGTTGAGGCTGACCTTGTAAGGTTATTAGGCAAGTCAAGTCAAGTATAAGTAGAGTGGGAGAGGCACTCTATTTGATCATTCAATTTCTCACTCATACTCTCATTGGAGAGTGGTGCACTTATGGAGGAGGAGAAGCTGCTGCTAGGAGGAATATCTCTTGTACTTGGGTTGTATCATTGCTCTATCTATCTCTGAGGAATTTTTGGAGTTTTTCACCTTTATGGTTTTTCACCTTTATGGTTTTCCCCAGTGAAACTCTGTGTGTCTATTGTCTCTTGTGTGCTTGCATTATTATGTCCATGTTTGATATGTTGTAGATATGCTGTACATGTTGTTCTCTCGGTTAAGATCCTAGATCAAATTGCAGTAAATTTTGAAAAACTAACAACATTTCAAAGGGATATGGATATTGCCTTCATAGGTGAGAAATACAAATTCATTGTTATCTACCTGGATGACATCACAGTGTTTTCCAAGTCAAATGAAGAGCATCTAAAGCAAACGTTCTTAAAGTGTAGAAGGTATGGTCTCTCCCTTAATCCTAAGAAGCCAAATTTTGCAATGAAAGAAGGAAAACTCCTTGGACATATAGTTTCTCAAGGGGGAGTCAAAATTAATCTGGACAAGGTGGCAAAAAGTTTGAAAATTGATCTTCCTAAGAACAAGAAACGAATTCAAACATTTATTAGTAAGATTAATTTTCTTAGAAGGTTTGTCTCTAACTTCGCTAAAATTATTAAGCACATTACAATCATGCTGAAAAAATATGTTGAAGTTAAGTGGACTAAGGAAGCCAAGTTGAACTATGAAAAAATAAAACAGGATTTAGTTGAAGCACCCGTTCTTGTCAATCCAAATTACTCAAAGGAATTCTTTACATTTTATTTTTCCTCTGAGGAAACTATTGCTGCAATCTTATTGCAGAAAAAAAATGATAGATTCGAACATCTTGTTGCATTTTTCAGTAAGGTTCTAAGGGATGTTGAATTAAGGTATTATATCATAGAAAAATAGGCCTATGCCTTAATTAAAGCCTTGAAAGCATTTAGATTGTATATTCTCCAATCAAAAGTAATTGCTTATGTCCCGAGCAGTGTTGTAAAAGATGTATTAGTCCATCCTGACAATGAAAGTTGGAGGGGTAAATGGATAGCTAAATTTCTTGAGTATGATATTGAAATAAAACCAAACATTTTGATAAAAGTTCAATGTTTAGATAAATTGCTCGTCGATTCTAATTGCAAGGCACTTGGGTTAAATCTAGTTTTTAGTCAGTTTGTTGTCAATGAAACTCAGACGAATGATGAAAACTCACATATTATGGATAAGTATTCTCCATCAGTTTGGTATAAGGACATTGTGTTTTTTCTATTGAATCTTTAGTGTCCACCAGATTTTGAAAGGAATAAATTTAGATCTTTGAATCTCAAAGGTCAAAAATAGTGCATAATAAATTAGTCTTTGTTTTTGAAAGACCCTGGTGGAGTGTTATTGAAATGCATTGATGAAGCTGAGGCTGATGTGGTTATGATAGATTTACATACTAGAGTTTGTGGAGGACACTGCTATTGGAAGAAAACATCTTTCAAAATCCCGAGGGCGAGATATTATTGACCATCCTTATTCTCTAATGTATTTGCTAAAGTCAACGCATGTGTAGAATGAAATAAATTTGTTGGAAGGCGTAAGTTCCTATCATTACCTTTAAATCCTATTGTAGTTGATGCCTCTTTTCAGCAATGTGGATTATATTTCATTGGTGAAATTCATCCTTCATTTAGTGGAAAACATAGATGGATTTTGACTGCAACAGATTTCTTGACCGAGTGGGTAGAAGCTATTCGAGCAAGGAGGGAAACTTATAAGGAAATCATTAACTTCTTAGAGGAATATATTTTTTCAAGATTTGGTTGTCCACGCAAATTGTTAACTAATAATTCACGTTCCTTTAATTCTACTGAGATGGTTCAGTTCTGTGAGAGGTATAATGTGAGTCTTAAACAATATACACCTTATTATCCTTAAGGAAATGGCCTTGCAGAATCCACAAATAAAAATATCATAAATAGCATTAAGAATTGTTGTCAGAAAATAAAAGGACATGGGATACCAGGATTAAATATGGACTATGGGATATACGGTTAGTACCAAAAAATCCATCGGTAATTCCCCTTTCCAGCTTGTATATGGGACTAATGTAGTTTTTCCTATTGAACTAGGATTGCCAGCTTTAAAATTTTGTAGTATGAAGTTGAGGAACCAAATGCAATTTAGTGAAGGATATATTAGATGATTGAAGCCCAACATGTCAGAGAAACATTGTTGGAAAAAACTCAAGTACATCATGACAGAGTCAACGAAATATTTGATAAAAGAGAAAAAGAAGATACTTTCTCTCCAGATGATCTAGTTCTAATATGGGATACCCATAGGGAATATGAGCCAAAACATGGTAAGTTCAATAATTTATGGTTTGGACCATTCTAGATTTCTTAAGTTTTGAATAACAACACTTTCATTTTAGAGAATATTGATGGTAATAATGTTACTGGAGGACCAATCAATGGGTGATTCCTCAAGCACTTTTTCACTTACTAAGGTTGTTGGTAGCCTAACCACATTTTAAATAACTATGAGTTATATATTTTCTCAATAAAAATCCATACCCAATGGAGGCACTGGTTCATAGTTTTGCACTTTAATTTTCAGTAGTGACTTATTTCAATAGTGGACTACAAAGTACTGATTATTGGGACATAAAGGATATCGATCTGTAGGTTCTTAGAACCTCATGGGGATATGTTATCCCTAGTAGGAGCTGGTATTAGTACCTAGGTATGCACCCAATATTGTCTACATTTCTAAACTTGAGATCCATAAAATTCAAACTTATCCTATTGCCACCTCAAGAATTATTACCTAAGACAATGTGTACCGTTGATGTCCTGATCTATGATATTATGCTTGCTTTATGTCTATGTTTAAATTCGGTTGTTTGTGAAAAAACATACTAAGATGGCACAATGTTAGATGGTTTTCTGCATGGATTTTGTTGTTATTTTTGCAAGTGTTTCTCCTTTATTAGAACCCTTGCACTTGAAAAGGAGGAGGTCACTCTTGGGACCATGCATGCCTTAAGCGAACATCGTTGTAGAATGGTTTTTCAGTTGTGCTACCAAACTATTTGGAAATTGCGCTACCAAATTGTTTGGGAGTTGCAATACCTAATTGTTTCCCATGCTACGGACCTATCAGATAAATCCTTACGAATTCTACCACCAGTCCTGTCAAGTTTCAAAAGCACATTATGTCAATATTATGTGCAATAATGAAGTTATATGGAAATCTCATTTTGAATTTCCCACAAATATGAAATGATACATATCCTACAAATTTCATGTTTAACCACTACAATTTGGAAAGTCGAGATTATTAATCATCCATTTTGTTTCTCGAGTCGGTGTGTGCTTTGGTAAATAGTTGAATCTCTTGTTAACAACTTTTTTAATATGTCATAATGTTGAACATGTCATCAAGAAGGAGTGGACATGTGGTTATACATGAGCCCATGGGGGGTGAATTGGTATAAGCTTACCCTAAATTTGGTCTCAAGTTCAGACGGACAAGATGGTTCCGCTTTTGTCAAAAATTACAAGGGCATCATACTCCAGTTTCCTAGGATTTTGTAGAAAGTTTTAATGGTAAGAATGTCACAGTGGGATACTAGAAATTTCCAATTTCAAAGAACTCCATATCCATCGCATGTGAGTTACCATAAGAAGAGGAACTATGGTTTAAATTGCAAGGTGTCAGTGCTCCAGACTGCAATCGTTTCCTACAGGAAGACCACCATATTCTTGATTGGTGTAAAGGAATACCGCGGACTTGGTGAAAGATTGAATACAGTCACCTTCTGAGGATAGTACAAAGGTATATAACAGGAGAAGGATGTTATTCGAGAGTCCACCTCTGCCATATTTGTTTTCTCCTGCATATAGATTGAGTTTCAACAATGAATTTACCTTTCTATTTCTTTAGAATTCTGTCAAAAATGCTCGCTTGGGTTAAGAAATTCCCAAATAGTCAACACATTGCTTATCATCAAGCTGTCATTAAGCTATAGATACTATAAGAGTTGGGAGAATTCAACCATAAATGGGAACAATTTCTTTGATCTTCTAAGTTCATAACCCTAGAAGCTATAAATATTTCTTCTTTCAAGACAGAACCTTCAGAAAGCTATGAAAATGATAAAGTTGATAGCTCTTTCACAGAGCTAAGTGTAAAGAAGGAAAGTAAGATTCAGGTAACTAGGGAATGTAAGCTGGAAGTAGAGCCTAAAATCCGTGTAAACAAGAGATTGTGGTTTTCCTCATAGGAAGAGATAAGAAACCCTAACTCTGATCTGATTAAAGAAGATCTTAAGAATGGTGAAAAGAGAGTATTGACTCGAAGGATGAGAGGGGCCTTGAAACCACCAGTTTCTGAAAACTCTAATCTACAAGAGATAAATGACGTCCATTATTTTACAATTGGAGAATTCCAAGTCAAGAATCAGAGAAGGAAATAGGACAATGTTAAACCGTATCCACTCAGAAGACTGCATACTAGGGATTAAAACAAATTTAGGCTTAACTCCAGAGTAATTTTTGTTCCTACTCTAAAGGCCAAGAAGGTTATTAACCTTGAAACTGCCCCAAAGGAAACTACACAGAGGCCTGGGACTCAAAAAGATAAAGGCATGACCTAAAGTTTTGTTCAAACAATATACAGTTTCAAAATAAGAAAAGAAAAAGAAGCGATCCATACCCAGGAGGCTTCTCATGGAGAGTCAGACTCATGAATGGAGAAAGAGAGAAAAGTTGCTTAGGTTTTGTCTTGTTTGGAAGAAACTATTAACGCCATACCATTTTCACCAGATACTAAGCATTTCATTCCTATTGCCTCAAAAGAACAACAAAGGAAGCCTTGTATGGATTTTGTTACTAATGAAAATCCAGAAGTGGAAATTCTAGTAGCATGAACTCAAGCACCTGAAAAGGATATCTTGGACCGGATTGAATATAATGAACATGAGTTTAATAAAAAACTCAAAAAGAAGGTAAAAACTTTCCAAGGTCTAGTTAAATAACTCAAATAGAAAAATGAATTGTTACAGAGTAAAGTAGATAGGGAGAATAAAAAGAGGACCAAGTTGATTATTATGTTCAATAAATTGTACAGTTTCTCTCAAAACCTAAAGAAAACTAATGGGAATCTTCTCAACCAAAATAAGTAATATGGAAGAAAGAGTGCCTCCAATAAAGGAAAAAGAACCTGGATGGTAATGAAAATCTAGGCATTTTAACAAACCTTAGCACTCATGTTTTGCAATATACCCTTCAGATCTGAGTAGCAGAAACCAAGTGAAGAAATATTTATTATAGTTTGGATTGTTCAAGTTTTAGCAGCTACAGGAAGCAGTGTTGTTGTTATGCAACCAAGTCCCATATATAACATAAAAATAGCAGAAATAGACCAAAAGAAAGTAATCCAAGACTTAATAATGAAGAACTGAGATAAATAACAATCATCTTAGAGGGAGGAACCTCCTTACACAATGTACTAAGTACAAAATACAAGACAAGATACAATGATGACTAGAATGAAAACGTCTCCTTCCTATATATAGGAGACAAAGGGGTACAATAACAACTAATAGACCCAAGCCGACATCAATAATATGTAATGCACCGTAATAAAGGGATAATGTGCCACAACATAAGGGGTAATGTTTCCATATTTAGGTGTTAACATGCCCCTCCCCTTTAGACAAGTACTGGCCTAAAAGTTTGAACAGTTGTGGATGCTTCTGTATGGAGGCCTCATCTTCCCATGTCGAATCTTCCACTGGAACATTCTTCCATTCGATGAGGTCCTCAGTAATAGCTCTATTACGTAGCTATTTGGTCCTTTTTTCAATGATTTTTTCAGGTTCCAATATGACTCTACCTTCTTCATCAAGCTCGGGAAAGATTATTTCAATTGGGATCTTGTGTCTTATTACCTTCTTTAAGCAAGAAACATGGAAAAATGGATGCACTCTTGAAGATGAAGGGAGCTCCAATTTGTAAGCCATACTACCAATTTTTTAGAACACTTTATAAGGACCATAATACTTGTGTGCTAATTTATTGTCCTTATTTGGTTGCTTGAGGGACATATTCTTGTAATTTTGTAGCCTCATAAATAACCAATCCCCTTCTTTGAAACTCCTTTCACTCCGATGTTGATCACCTTGTTGTTTCATCATGTTTTTTGACATGGATAGGTTGTCCTTAAGTATCTAGAGAACTTCTTGTTGGTTCTCTATGTGATCTTCCCGGCTTGAAATTTAGATTTTCTCTTTAAGGGAGATGTGATAGATGGAGGGTGGTACCCATAAAGTTCCATAAATGGAGACATTTTTGATGATTTATGGAAGGAAGCATTGTACCACCATTCCGCCAAAGATAACAATTTAATCCACTGTATTTTTTTATCATATGCAAAGCAACGAAGATATCCTTCCAAACATTTGTTCACTATCTTAGTTTTCCCATCATATTGAGGATGATAAGATGAATTGTGAGCTAATTGGGTACCCAAACAAGAAAATAATTCAGTCCAAAAATTTTCAGTGAAAATTGGATCTCTATCACTTACAATAATATTTGGATTTCCATGTAACTTCTGAATTGTTTCTAGGAAAGCTACATCTATTGTACTTGCATTAAAAGGGTGAGAGAGTGCAAAAAAATGTTCATACTTCGTGAGTCTATCAACAACCACCATAATAACATTCTTTCCTTCTGACTTGGGTAAACCTATGATAAAATCCATCGAGACTTATTCCCAGCACTGGAAAGGTATGTCTAATGGTTGTAGAAGTCCTGGGTCCTTAACCGTTTCCACCTTATTTTGTTTGCAAACCAAGAATTCATCCATGAACCTTTGAACATCATATTTAAGACCTTCCCAAAAAAAATTATTCTTGACCTTGTGGTAAGTTTTCAGGAATCCAAAGTGCCCATCTATAGGCGAGGTGTGTAATTCCAAGAGGACCTTTTGTTTGAGTTGGGAGTCTTTCCATAAATTTAAGCGATCCTTATACCATAGTGAATAATTTCTCCACACAAAATCATCAGATACACTTGGATCATCATGTATATTTTGAATGAGCATCCACGCAGATAGGTCATTTTTCCATTATTGCCTTGCAGCTACTACCCAATCGAGTTGTAGAATGGAGATTGCACAAAGTAATTCCCTAACATCTTCATCATTTCTAGAAAACGCATCTTCCACCTTATTATGTTTCCCTTTTTGATAGATGATTTCAAATTCATATCCCGACATCTTGGTTACGGATTTTTGTTGCTCTTCCAAAGATAATCTCTATTCCAAGAAGTATTTAAGACTATCATGATCCCTTTTGACCTTGAAATGGCTACATATTAGGTAAGGACGCCATTTATTAAGAGCATGTAGAATTGTCAACATTTCCTTCTCGTAAATGGGCTTTTGTAAGTGCTTTCCCTTGATTGGATGACTTGTAAAAGCAAGTAGGTGTCCTTCTTGCATTACAACAACACCAATGCCATTTCCTGAAGCATCACATTCCATAATAAATGTTTTTGGGAATTCTAGTGTGACGAAAACAAGAGCTTTGCACATTTCCTCCTTAAGCTATTCAAAAGATTGAGTTTCCTCTAGAGTCCAAGAAAATGCATCTTTCTTCAATAATGTTGTTAGACGTGCTTTTGTTCTTCCATAGTTCCGAACAAACTTGTGGTAGTACCCTGTCAGGCCTAAGAATCCTCAAAAATTATTTAGGTTTTTGGGAATCAACCAGTCCAACGTGGCTTTAATTTTGTTGGAGTCTACCTTGAAACCTCCCTAAGATACAATATGACCCAAATATTCTACGTCCTTTACCCCAAAGAAACATTTGGAAGGTTTTTCATATTTTTTTTCTCCTTTAGTAGTTGTAGTAACCTGTCAACATGTTGAACATGTTCTTCCCAAGACTTGCTATAGATTAGTATATCATGAAAGAATACTAGAAAATGTTTTCTAAGGAAAACCTTGAAAATGGAATTCATCAAACCTTGATATGTGGAAGGTGCATTCGTGAGACCAAATGTCATGACCAAAAATTCGTAATGGCCTTCATGAGTTCTTAATTATATTTTTGGAATGTCTTCCTCCTTAATTCTAATCTGATGATATTTGGAACGAAGATCCAACTTTGTGAAGAAAACTGATCCATGTAATTCATCTAACAATTCATCAATGTAGGAATCGGAAATTTATATTTAATGGCGATCTTGTTGAGCTCTCTATAATATGGACACATACGCCATGATCCATCTGGCTTGTGTACCATTACCACTGGTGCAGAGTAAGAACTTTGGCTAGGCGTAATTATCTCGGCCTTTAACATTCTTCCACCATGTGCTCAATTTCACTCTTATGTCCATAGGGGTATATGTAAGGTGCAATGTTAGGAGGAACACTTCCCATAATTAAGTGAATAGGATGATCAAAATCTCGAATAGGTGGAAGACCTTTTGGAGGATATTCAACTACCTTGGAATGCTTATCAATAACCTTTTGGAGATCTAGGGAAATAGGATACTTATATGTTTGAAAATCTAATGAGCATAATTGTGCAATTACACCTTGATGTCCCTTTTTTATCAATTTTGTCATGTCATTAGAGCTTATCACCTTACTTGTTTTCCCTATGATACCCTTTAATCATATTGTTTTCCTTCCCATAAAAATTTCATGAAAATATTCTGAAAATTAAAAGGGATTGTTCCCAATGATTGTAACCATTGAAATCCTAAGACAACATCAACACCCCCCATCAGAATAGCAATCATTGGAGTATTCAATAAATATTCCCCATAGTGAGATTGATATTATGGAATTTTCTTGAGCAATTGATAGGTCCTCCATCTGAAGTCATTACTTGAAACTTTGGTGTTGTATATACAAAGCAATTGAGAACCTTGGCTAATTCATAGTGAATGAAATTATGAGTACTACCAAAATCAATCAACATGGTTAAATTTTTATTTTTTTATATATCATTTGATCTTGAGAGTTTGAGGAGTGCTAATTCCATCCAGTGCATGACATGATATGGTGGGAGTAATCTCTTTGGAAGTAGTATCTTCTATTTCTTCATCTTGAGATGGTTCATGTTCTTGTGCTTCTTGTTCATTTTCGTCCTCTACTTCACAATCTATATAAAATAGTTTCTTCTCAGTGCACTTGTGGCTCTTACTATATTTTCTATCCCAACTGTAACAAGTCCCTTTTTCTCTTTTTTCCTCTAGGTGTTGTGGTGTCAACCTTATAGGTTCTGGATGACTTGATACCACACTTCCTTCTTTATAGTTGTAAGTGGTAGACTTCCTTATTGCCATAATTTCATTTTCAAGTTGTCTTGCTACCCTGAATGTATGCTCGAAGGACTTAGGTTCCCAAAGGAGAACCTCATGTTGGATGTTATCCTTCAAAATTCCAATAAAGAGATCCAACAAATTATCTTCTGAAATATTCTTCACTCTGAGACTTAGCTTCTAAAACTGCTTGATGTGCTCTATAACTGGGCCTTTTTGCTTTAGATTTACCAACTGGATAAAGAAGGTGTTGCTATTTATATCCACATAATGTGCAACCAATTCTTCTATGAATATAGACCATGATATAATAGAGTTTTTTTTACGGTCACAAATCCATTGATACTATACAAATTGATGAGGCTCTAAATATTGAGGATGCAATAGTTACCTTTAACAAATTTGACACTTAGTATAGATCAAAGAATTGCGCCACTAAAAAATAATAAAAATAATAAAGACAATATTTATGTATTTGAATTTCATTATAATATTTTATAAAAAAATATCATAACGCATCTTAAATTTATTTACATATTTTAAGTTGTTCACTTTCTTTAACACAAATTAAATACCACCTGCCTTTTTGAGATCCGCATACCACACCTTCTTATTGTGGTAGTATTTTTTAATGTATATGGCTTTGTCTTCGGTGAACATGATTTAATGTTTTATTAGTTTGGATTTCATTATTATTATATGAAATAAACCATTTTTGGATGTATACTTTAAAAGTCTTGATATATGAGAAATATATCAATTTAAAATGTTGAAGTAATTTTTTTATTAAATATATATAAATTTTGATATATAATATATATAAATATTAATTTATTTGGAAAAAAAATTAATTAATTAATTTTAAAGTTAATATTTTGATATAAAAAAAAATTCAAATAAAAAAATTGTAAAATTTAAATTTTCTCATGATGAAAATATTTATGCTCCATTCTTCGTGCATGAAGTGCATGTTTGTATGGATTTTCCTTTTCCTCACAAGTTCACATTTGATATTTGCATGTTTTTATAAACTTACATCTCAAATAGGAATAGGAAAGAGGCACATAGTGATTTCTTAATAACTATTAAGATATTCAAAATATCTACATACAATATAAAGGAAAATGAATAAGAAGCTTCCAAAATTTTACTAAGTGTTTTAAATTTTAAATATTAAAAGTTTCTTATTACAAAATTAATAATAATAATAATATAACATAAAATTTAATAATCATTAAGAACAATATTTTAACTAGTTAATCCATGGATTCATGATATCATTGAGTAGAGAAGCTCTTTCTATAGTCCAAGTGATTAAGATGTGTGAGAGTTTCAAACCTAAGAAATTTGACCTATTCTTTTCTCTCTCTATATAATCAAAATCAAATTTTAATAAGTACATCACACAAATCCACCAAATCAATTATCACCTATTTATATATCCTTATTTAAAACTTACTACTTTGTGTGTTACTTGGGATTAAACATTTTTTCGTTAAATTTACATATTTGATTTTATAACAATTAAATTTATGTAGGAAAATTTATGAAGGGATATTTCTTATTGCGTAGAGAGGCGCTCTACAGCTCAGTATGAGGGAGATCTTGTTAGTCGAGTGTTTGTCGATATTGTTGACCATAAATAACACTTGTATGAGGGAGATCTTGAAAGTCGAGTGTTTGTAGATATTTGTCGGCCATAAATATCATTTGTAAGTCGAGTGTTTGTCGAGTAACAAAATAATACAAAGTAAACAAAAAAGAATAATACAAAGTAAAAAGTAATAAATATTATGTCGGCCATAAACAAAAAAGAATAATACAAAGTAAAAAGTAAATATGAGACTTAAACTAGAGACTTTAGAGCTTAGGATTAGGTGGCTCAGGTATTGCATTCAAGGAGCTATTCAAGGAGAGGTTTGCACCTCGGTAGATTTGATCCTTCCCGGCGCTTGATAGAGCCTAGGATTTGGATCTATGCTGATTTATTTGTTTTAATTTATATGTAAATATAAATGAATACAAACACACACACATTTTATGAGTTGGTAATGGACGAACAATTCAAAACAAAACACTTTAGTTATTTATATATTGATAAAGTAAATACAATTTTTTAAAAAAAAGTGGTCATCCTTATATGGATGGGTAAACTTTGTAATGAAGATTTTTTTTAAATTTTTCTTTTAATTGTAATGTATGCTGGAAAGTGTACTCTTAAATAAATAAAATATATATTTCACTGTAAAACAAAACCTCTTGAAATAATTTCTACACAAAACCGTACTTGAAGGTGTAGAATGCCCAAAAACAAGTTTTTTACTCTTTAAACAAAGAATTTTCATGTTTATATATATATATATAGAAATACTCACATAACGATGGATCTCAATTCTAAAAATGGAACATAGAGGTGGATCTCACTTCGATTTAGTAACTCAACCTAAAAAGAATTATTTTGATCAAAATTTGAATGCAACGAATAATGGAGTAACTAATATTCACCTATGGCACCTTTAAATCCTACATAGTAGAAAACATTATATAATAATTTCTATATACCGTAACTTCAGATCCTATGTCCCTAATACTATTCCTGTCCTAACTAGGAAGTAACACGATAGGGCATGTAATACTAAGCATCATGTCACTCTCCCTAGTAGTCGTAGGGCTTATAGTACCTTCGAGAATTATGGTCCCACTAAACAAATATGAATAGTGTCTCACCTCTAAATGGGACTGAAGTCATCATCATGTTTATGATTGGTATAATCCTAATCTCTGGTATCATGAACGTTATCAAATTGGGCATTATTTAAACACTTGTGTCAAGTATAGGAAGAGGCTTATGAGGTTTGGTTAAACTATAGAAAAAATAAAAAATTATCTTTCTCAATACAAGAAGGTATTTCAAAATCTTGTTCACCATAATAATGAAAATACATGTATCTTTAATCGAATCAACTTTAGGATTAGGATTGTTTAGATAAAGTGGCTAAGTTTGTATGTGGGGGTGACACTTGAACTTTAGGGTTAGAGTTTGTGATGGTCATATTAAGGAGTTACCATGACAGGAGAGGGTTAGAAATGATATCTTGTATTAGAGTTGTTTTTATAGGAAGTTGCCCCTCAAACATGCCTCTAAAGCATTTTTGTTTCATTATTAATCAAAGCTCATTTCCCTATTTCTAGTGTGCAGTTATTTAATATTTATGTTCATTTCATTGCAATATTATATTTTCATCATATTATGTAGATAAGCAACATACTAAGTGGTATCAAAATGGGTAGAGTTCCACTGTAACTAAGAGTCATTATAGCTTACTACAACTACCCACTATATGCTTTCACCTCATCCTCATGGGATCTTGGTCATTAGAAAGTGGTTAAAGAAGTGGGTGTAAATGGTTTCCTTCCCAAGTGATTTTTAAGTCAGATATGGGTGGTTAGTATATAAACCCTCTTCTGGTGGTTTGAAAATATTGTGGGGCTATCATTTGGAGATAAATGTGTGGTTGTTACACAAAAAAATTTCTATAGTTTTTCATTTTTTCTGCTCTCCCATATCTTACTTGGTCTCTTTCATGTATATAGAACGGACTGGCTCTTTTAATACCAATGAGTCTATTGAAAGTTAGAAATATTGAGAGATTAATATGATGATCTGCGATTGTTGATGCTAATCCTAATGGCAAAGTGAAGTATGCTCTACACCATCAAATATATTAATCTTTTGTATCTCCATATACTTCTATAAATAGCATGAAACACTTATGATCATATAGAACTCTAAGTGCTATGTCCACTTAACCCCAAATGTATGAATATTAAAATAAAACATCGAGTCAATTTTAAAATTTATGTAAAAGCTATGAAAAAATGAAACCAAGATAGATAATCGTAATCCAAAATCTATCAAACATAAAGAGTGATCAAATTTATTGAGGTGTAAAATTTTTAATTTAAATTTTTTACATATAAACAAAATTACAACTTAAGAAACTTGACCACTCTAAGTGGTTGATAAAATTAAATTAAAATAAATTGTAGTGTAATACCTTGCAATTCAAACAATAATTTGGTTCTATTATACTATATTAGATTAACTTCACAATTTATGATATTATTTTTGACAATTTGGTGAAAACAATTTAAAGAAATTTTCCATTACATGTTTATAAATAAATGTCTACATCCTCTCTATGTAGTATAACGTATGAGATTAAAACTAAATATCATTAGAAAACACATAATCCTCCTAGAAGAAACCTTAACAATGACCCCCAAAAAAAACTTCAATAAGATATTGAAATCAAGAGATGGACTCTCCCATTCTTTTATTAATGAACACTCTATTACATGTGTTACAGCAACTAGTTGTTGCTTTGAATCAATTACACATGATAAAACAACTTCTATTCAAATTTCGGCAGTGTCATTATAACTCACCAACTCTGAGTGGCTCAACTACACATAATTAAACATGTACACGCTTTCACAATCATTGCAATCATACGAAGAATTTATTTCATACCAACATACAAAGAGATATATACAGATTACTACATGGAGAATATTTTTCAGAGCAGCATATAAAGAGATATACACATTACTACAAGAAGAATATTTAGGATTGAGAAAGGACTCTTACGGTTACAGCAACCATAGAGTTTGATATTCTTCATTGGTCACGTCGGCAGCGGGCTTTTAAACATTGTTATTAAATTATTTAATATTAGTGAGTAATACATTAATAGGTGTTGTTTTCAAAAGTGGTTATTTCAGAGAAGTTATGTAAGGAGAAATTAAAAAGATAAAAGGAGAATATTATGAATTATTTTCCAATCATATATAAAATAATATTTTAAAAAGTCTTAAGTTTTTATTTTTAATTTTAATATTATTAAAAATTATGTATATTTTTTAAATTGTAAAACTTTTAAATAACGAAAGATTTTTTATTGAGTTGAAAGGTACTTAATTTTAATATTATTAAAAATTATGTATATTTTTTAAATTGTAAAATTTTTAAATAAGGAAATATTTTTTATTAAACTGAAAGCTACTTTTTACATTCGAGTGTAATGGAGAAGTAATTTTACTATATACATAACACTTTATAAAATAATAAAATATTAAGTAAACAAAAAATTTATAGTATCAACCTTAACCTTAACTTCAAACTAAAGAAATTAATTAAAAATAAAATTTATTATAATAAAATGTAAACATAGATCTATTTTAATATATTTTTAAATATAGAGATAAGACAAATCTATGCTAGCATATTATAAATAAAATCATTATCATTTATAATCATAAACAAAATGGTAATAATATTTAATTTCTTTTTAATATCATAAAATACCATTTTAAACATGATTAAGTGGTAGATTATCATTTCACCGAGTGAAACGAGGTGCTCTACAACCCAGTATCGGGGAGATGTTGTAACATGTGTGAGTGTGTCATGTAAAGTTCGTTACTAACAAAATAATTAAAAAATTAAAAATTAAATTATGGAAAGTATTTTTAAAAAATCCATGTTTATTCATAAAATAAAATATTATGAAAAGTAATTAAAAAATAGATGTTCGTTTATAAAATAAAAATTTAAAACTTAAACCCTGATTTATCAATCAAGAGAGATCAAATTTCTTGAGTTTAAATTTAAAAAAATAAATATGCCTCAAGAAATTGGATCCCTCTCGGTGCTTGATAGACGGGTTTAAGATGGATCTATGCTAATTACATTAAACAATAATATCATATTATTAACTTTATAGTAATGGAAGTGATAACATTTCTTTGTATTTTATCTTTTCAAACATAATTAAGTGATAATTAATTAATAAATAATCATTATATTAAACAATATTATTATATTATTAACCTTACAATAATAAAAATAATAATACAATATTTATATATTTAAATTTCCTTATGATATTTTATAAAAAATGTCATTACACATCTTAAATTTATTCACATATTTTAAGTTGTTCACTTTCTTTAACCCAAATTAAATACTGCCTTTTTGAGAGCCACATACCACACCTTTTTATTGTGGTAGTCGTTTTTAATGTATATGGCTTTGTCTTTGGTGAACATGATTTAATGTTTTATTAGTTTGGAATTCATCATCGGAAATAATTTGAAGTGTAATTTAAAAGTTTCGATATATAAGAAATATACTAATTTAAAATATTGAAGCAATTTTTTATTAAATATATAAAAATTTTGATATATAATATAAATATCAAATTATTTAGAAAAAAGGATTTTAATTAATCAGCTTTAAAGTTAACATTTTGATATAAAAAAAAAATCAAATATAAAAAAAATGTGAAGTTTAAATGAACCAAGTTTTCAGTTTTCATGATGAAAATATTTATGCTTCATTCTCCATGCATGGAGTGCATGTTTGTATGGATTTTCATTTTCCTCACAAGTTCACATTTGATATTTGTATGTTTTTATAAATTTACATCTCAAATAGGAAAGAGGTACATGAGGTTTTCTTAATAACTATTAATATAATAAAAATGTTTACATATAATATAAATTGAAATTCTAGAGGCAAATTCCAACTCGTAAAACAAAAGAAGATAGTAAGATTGCTTTAAAAGATTGGATTTCCTATCTTAAAAAGATTTACGAATCCTTGGATATCAGAGATAACATTCAAACCCTTCTTACAACGAAAGAATTTTTCTCGTTAGAAGACATAGATTTCGAGGTGAAATGCTTAGCAAATAGAAAAGCCAAAGACATTGAAGGCTACCAAGTAGAAATCTTAAAAATTGGGGGGCTGTCATACCGCACATCCACAAACTCTTTAATATAGCGGTCAATCCAAGGTTCCCTACACCTTGGAATTAGAGCCTCATTATTCATATTTTCAAAAGTGGCGATAAAAATAACCCCTCTAATTATTGGACCATTATGATTAGCCCTCTCCTAGCCAAGTTATATGGTATTATCCTAGAAAAGAATATCAACAAATGGCTAGAAACGAAAGTCAAGTAGGCTAATGTCCAAGCAGGTTTTAGAAGGAATCATTCAACCACATACCACCTTGTTACGATTAGGATCATTGCAGAGGTATGTCATAATAATAAGTCTAAAATTTTTTGTTGCTTTTTGGACTTTAGGAAAGCTTTTGATACAATGCCTGGAAATAACCTATGGAATAGGATAGAGGAGCTTAATGTTCCTTTTGAGTTGAGAATTGTCGTGATAAGGTTATATGAAAAGGCCATTACCAAATTTAAGAATAATGAGGGCTGGTCAATGGATATACACTGTAATATTGGAGTTAAGCAAGCTTTCCCCCTCTCCCCTACCCTTTTTGGCATTTACATCGATAAACTAGAAAGATATTTAGAAGAAACAAGTTGTGCCGACACAATCTTAGCTACGATAGTTATCATCCTCCTTCTTTATGATGATGATATTGTTCTTATGACAAGGTGACCCTTTGATCTCGATAAACAATTAAGAATTCTCAAATATTTATGCTCTAACATTGGTATGATTGTTAACACCGACAAGACAAAAGTTATGATTATAAAATCTAAGAAAGACACCTATGCAAATTTTATTTATGATAACAATAAACAGGAGGAAGTGACTTCTTACAAATATCTTGGAATTGATATTCATCATCAACTCAATTGGAACCATAACATTGAGAAAAGGATTAATGGGGGGTGGAAAGCTTATTTTGGTCTTGAAAATAATTGTAAATCAACCAAGCTGGTCAAGTGGGATAAAAAAAGTTCCTCTTTGAAACGCTTGTCATCCCTGTTATCTTATACGATTGTGAAGTATGGGGGTGCAGCATTTATAGAGAACCCTGGAGAAAGATTGAGCAAATCTAGAAGCAGTTTATAACTTATAACCTCAAAATTAAAAGCAATACACCTTATCTTATTCTCCTCATAGAAGTGGGTCGTTCCCCCATCGAGAGCATGGCTATGACCAGGTACCCAATGTACAAGCACACGATAAATAACATGGGAAATGAGAGGCTTCCTAAAATTGCTTTAAATTCTAGAAAGTGTACTTTAATGTAAATAAAAAATCTATTTCAGTCCAAAACAAAACCCCTTGAAACCATTTCTACAAGAAACCATACTTGAAGATGTATAATGCCCTTTGTACAAGAAACCATACTTGAAGGTGTATAAGGACCTAGTACATGTTTTTTATTCCTTGAACAAAGAATTTGCATGTGTTTATATATATATATATATATATATATATATATATATATATATATAAACACGCACATACCAACTTAATTGTGGCTCTACCAATCATAGAGATGGATCAAATCTCTTGAAATGTAACATTTACTCAATTTTAACATTGTAAAAGGGGTTTATACTTTAAGAGATTTGATCCCTCTCTGTCTTTGATAAAGGAGGTTAATCCTTTTAATTATTTATAACCACTTTCATTGCATTATTATTCTTAATTACTTTCATTATATTATTTAGATTGTAAAATCATTAGTAATACTTCTATCTATTATAAAATGTGTTAAATTTTTTAACTAAGCTACTTCCATTTTCTTTTAATTTAATTAAAAAGAATTAAAATAAAATTTGTGTCACGATTAAACCTAGACAAATAATAACAATAATAAAAACCTTTAAAAGAAACTTTTAATTAATTAGCATGTAAATTAATATGATCTTTCATCGATACATTTTTTTCTTATTACCATGTTCTTTTTTACTCTTTTTTTAATATGAATGGAAGGAATTTTTAATCTATAGTACAAGTCATTTATATATTAATATTTTATTTATATTTTTTAATAAATTAGTCAATATTACTATTAATTTTATATATAGATATTTATATATTAAAATTTGGGTTTGACTGTTATTTATGCGTTTCTTAAATTAAGAAATGACATTGTCCATATTTAATTTTATAGACTATGCTTTTCTTAAATCAAGAAAGGACATTGTCCATATTAATTTTATGGACTAGCCCAAAATTTTAAATGAATAATTAAATAGCTGTGTAAACCTATTTCCTATTTGTTAAATATACATAAAATATATTATTAACCATTGACTTATTACTTTTTTAATATTGATTAAAAAAGGTCAAATACCTTCCATCACTTTTAAAAAGCTGTCACAACATGCATCTTAACGACCTTTCCTCATATTCTAATTAATATGAAAGGCACAGTGTAGCTGCTATCAGCTATCATCTGCCATATCTGACTACTTCTACAGCGCCCTTGCCTAAGATGTTATTTAATTAATATCCGGGACACCGTGGGCAGTTTTCTTCTGCTGTATCTCACAGCTTCTCCTTGCCACACATTTAGTTATTCACATTAGCTTCTGATCCAAACAACAGAAGGAGAGACACAGAGGGATTCTCCGTGATAATGTCATTTACCTCGGTTCTATTTTTCTGGACTTACTTCACATTTGTTCCCAATATGGCAGGAGTAATTCTTCACAGTTATCCATTCTCATTTAAAAATAGTTAAGATTCTTTCTTTAGCCATAGTCAAGAAATTTGTTCCTAATATCGCAGGAATAATTCTTCACAGTTACCAATTCTCATTTAGCTACTTTTAAAAAGAGTTAAGAATCAAGATGCTTTCTTTAATGTATAGTTATCCAAGATCAGTTGTTTGGGCTTATGCAAGATCAGGTTTTTGAGCTTATGATGGTTTATCACTACACATATAGATAGATCCATCTATCCAAACAACAATTGGAGGAGAATGATTGTATTGGTCTGTGGTCAGGTAGATGTATCGGCTTGATCTGAAACTGAGTTGTAATATTGATCTGAATCTGAGTTGTAATCTGTCTGCTCTCCAGTTTTACTATAACTAGCTGTGGATGGTACCAGCAAGTCAACGCCTGTTTTATAGAGATTACATATGGTGTATGATCGCTCAGACGTGGAGATTTGTGAAGAACTTACAATAATATTTAATATATGATTGTATTCACCGTTCCTGTATAATTGCCTGTCTCAATCCATATCATTGTGGCCAACACCATTGTTGGATTGGCATAGTGATTTTAAATGGATATTTTTAATAGTTTATTTTTGGGATTATGATGATATATATATTTTTTAATTTGTTTAGGGTAAGTTATTAATTAACTCCACCATATGATAGTTGACTTTTTAAAGAAGTAGTGCATTAGGAGAAGAAGTACATTAAAGAAAAAATAGTTGAGGGGAAAATTAATAACGAAGGAAAACTGACAAACAGGAAGGATTCAGAATAAAAAGCTTATTGGTATATCTAAGTTCGTCATCTACCCACATATAAAAAGTGTTTGATGAGTAAGAATGCATTAAAACTTTCATTTGACAATGCAGTTTACTCATCTTTGTCACACATTTTCAGCTTAATAAAATCTTTAAAAATGTAAGTTTTCCATTTGAATTGATTGCGTAAAACCTGTTTTGTACACCCTGTTCTGCATTCTGTATTGTTTCGTCATTAGTTTTATTTATGAGTTGAGTAATCATACAATATAACAATATATTTGAATTGTTAGCTGTGGCCTCTTATTTAAGAGTTAATGCTTTGTAATTGTGAAAGCAATTTTTATCTTCTTATTATTCTTATAAAAGATGGGTAGATCTGTGGGGAACAATTCTAGGCTGTAGGCCCATGCTTATGTGTGCTGGTAAATTTCTAACAACTTAATACAACTTAATGCAATGGATTTGAATGGATATAACTATAAAGCTCAGAAAACATGAGGTTTACTTGTTAATGAATCTATAGTCTGGGCTTGAACCGTTGACAGAAAATTTATGTATGTTTATTTAATTCTGCTTGCCACAGTAAACAAATATTCAAGCTCCAAAGCCATTGAATAAAACTCCATTCACTTGAATTTGAATTGTATCGATAACAGAAACCAATTAATAATTAATTTTATCAGAGTTTATAAGAAGCACGATAAAATAAATTTTAATTTTATTTGATTTTTGATTAATTACATTTTCATTATCATTATTTGAAGATAGATGGAGCTGTATCCACTTTAAAAACAGAATTAAAACTTCAAAACAGTAAATATTCCCCCAAAAAATTGATACAATTTTCAATTTTATTCAATATTTAATTAAAATTTAATTCTAAAATTTTGTATTTATTAAACATTATAATTTTTTAATTATATAATTTGTTAAATACATTTGTTTATTTCTTGTATTAGCACATCTGCAAAAAATGCAGATGGAAACGTCTAAAAGGATATTAATAAAAATTTGCATCGAGGATACATAAAAGCTATAAACGAAATGGGTTAATAATGAAGGTTTTAATCTTCTACAGGCCATGCTCTTGTTAATGGATTAATAGTGGTGGGTGGTTCAATTGCGCCCCAATTCATTGACAGGGAAATGGATTCCTCTTATTTGTTATTTGTGCCGGCGTGAATCAATGACTTGATCATCATTGATGCAAGAATCAGAGAGAGATTGAATTGAGTCGGGAAAAAAACAACGATGCCTACAACTTATCAACCTCTAGTCAAAACCCTATCAACATGGTCATGCATCCAACCAAAAGGGGTAAGGAGATTCACTCTAAAAATTGGTCAGTTTTCATACTCATTCAGAAGATTTAATGCTCGCACAAAATTTTTGAGATCAAAACCTTGTGCCAAGCCTCATATTTAATTAGAAAGAAACAGTTAATACTTACCAAAGCTTCTTGGCCATAGCTGCAGCCCTATGCAAAGCAAAAAAAACATTATCATGTTGGTTTGGGTTTCTTGTACTTAGCTGCCAGCCACCTGGAAACATGAAAAAAAGGGGAGGGGGAGGGGCAGTGCTGGGGTTCTTGACCATAGTTTCTGGTACTTCCAAGCAAAAGAAGGGCTTTCTATAACAGATGTTATTGCTGCTTCTGGACAATACTGGTACTTCGAAGCAAAAGAAGGGGTTTCTATAACAGATGTTATTACTGCTTCTGAGCAATAGTGGCCAACACTTGTAAATTAGCCATAATGGTCGACCCTCCCAACCATAATGCAAACTTGCAAGTAGCCATAGCAGCCCTCGCAACCCTAATACAACCCTAATACAAAGTGGGTAAGCCTAACCCAAAACAACCCTAATGCAACTTCCTTAGAAATATTCAGAGGTGCTTGTAGATTCTTGATTTAAATGTGGATTTTATTTAAATAAACTCGAAACCACCCAAAACTTAATTGTTTCTGAGTCTGCCCCTGCCTCTGCATCTCAACATCAACCATTTATTTTACAATCAGTATGCTGCCTGCGAATAGCACAAATAATCTAGGTTAATATCTAAACTTTGCCAGTCTACACTACAACATACCTATAAGCTCCGTCTATTGTCCCAAACCATGAAATTTAGTATGATATCCATTTCCACACAATTTGACAAATAATAATGCTAATATATATATAAATTTATGCCTGATTCCACACTGTTTGATAAATAATACTGCTATATTGCATCCATACTGAAAGGATCCAAGGAAGCAAGAAGACTTGATCTCCAGGTAGCATGCGGAAGAACTTCTGGCCAGCCTTTGACTCCACCACACTGTTATAGTCTTCCACTCACACTAATGCAGTCCAGTACGCAACCTCCGGGTTATTACTCTCATTACAAATTGAAAACTTTGTTACTGTGTCGATCAGAGCCACCTTCAGAGACCCTGCCCAGATCACGGCCGCCTTTAGGTATCACAGCAGTCTAAATCACTGCCGATCGTTGGCTTAAACCGATTGAATTCAAACAGCTGGAATTCTTGATCCCTTGAATTGAAACGTTTGATTATGGAGGATAGCCTATTTTTCAGAGCAAATCTCTGTCTTCAAGTGTATGTGCTTAACGAATCTTTTTTAAAGCATATGCCAAATCAATGGATCCTGGCCACCCATCCCTAATCAGGGATTAAAAGACCGCAGTCGCCCTTCATATACATTTGTTCATTCTAGCGCCTATGGGCGAACTAGGATCCATTTAAATTATTTGTAATTTATGAAGAATCAATTCCCTTGTTCCTTTCTGAAGTCACAATTAGTCACAATTGCAGAGACATATTTCAATATGAATAACTGTTAATCATTATCCAACAAAATGTAAAAAATGCATTTGGAAGAAACATTTCCAATGCAAATTAATTATGTGCCTAGAAAAAACGGCAACACTAAATCTTCCAAGGTTGCTTTCAAACTTCATTATTCTAATAACACGCCAGTGCCAAATTACCTGAAGCATATCATTTAGCCAGCGATGCAACGCCATTAGTGTCACAAAGTTGAATTAATATGGTAATAACCAGTTGAATTAATTCTCTAACTTGCAATTAAAGAGATCTACAACCCTTCGATCACATATTCACAAACACCACACACAAGGTTCTCTAATTCTTGGGATAATATATTTAATTGAAGCATCTATATTCCACATAAATTAGCTAGATCCATATTCCAAGCACCCTTTCCTCCAAAGTGTTTAACACATCAATTAACTTCAATCTCAAATGGGTGACCAAGTATGATTGTATAACGGATCAAAATTGACCAGGTGCCACACAAATTCTCAGAATTTGATCAAATTCAACCAAATCAAATTGTATCATGAAAGTTCAATTCTCATACTTAATGTATCAAGCGTGTGCCAAAGTGATAGTAAAAATTTATTGTTCAAGTTTGCATGTTCTGTTTAATTCTATCACTTGCCAAATTGTATTCAATGTATGCATATTTTTCATTAATATGTGAAGTACTTAACTTTAAGAAAATGTGGACTCCTTTTTTTCATTGATCGAGTCCATAAATCTCATGAACTCTATGTAGAAATAGAATTGATTTATCATCTTTGCATCGGATGTCGAGTTCTCTACTCTAGTAAGATGTTGTGTTATATGTTTTCTATATGAAGCTAAGTTTTTTCTATTCTTAATCTTCACATTACAAGTACTTAACAATGCTAATCAAAATGAACCTCTGAGAACTCAAGATTCATTGTTGTTAATAACCAAACTTTCATATTGACATAAAGGATTTGGGTTTTCTACTATGGAAATCCGAGACCAATGGGATTTCTCCTATGGATATCCTAAACCCATGGTCAAAAACCAAATTCAAGTAGGTAATAGTTTTGTTAAATATGTTTTCCATATGAAGCTATGTTTTTTCTATTCTTAATCTTCACATTACAAGTACTTAACAATGCCAATCAAAATGAACCTCTGAACCTCTAAGACCTCAAGATTCATTGTTGTTAATAAGCAAACTTTCATATTGACATAAAGGCTTTTGGTTTTCTGCTATGGAAATCCGAGACCAATGGGATTTCTGCTAAGGATATCCTAGACCAATGGTCAAAAACCAAATTCAAGTAGGTAATAATTTAATTGCCAACAAGGTAACCTGGAATATATTATTTCATTATCCATAGGAGTTTTAGAATGCGATAGGTCATTTAGGGTTTAAGTGCTCGCAAAAAACTAAGATAATAGATATAGTGCCTATCTATTGTGATGAGGAAGATGCACCAAACAAAAATGCTGATGGGAATTCTCTCCTACTTAACCCTTTCGAAGACTCCTAAAAAAAACTAACAATTAAATGGAAAAATAGAAAAGCAATTGCTATTCTATAGTGATGTTGTTCCCTTGAAGATTAAAATAAAAGGTGGTTTCCCTAAGGAGAGAAAGAGTGACTGCTCCTCAAATGTAAATATAGATAATGATCCTACATGGAGATGGTGCTACAAGCAATAAAAGAAAAGAACTGGTAATAACCACACTTAAATTACCTCAAAGATACATTTAAACCAGTTGTTAGTAGACCCCAAGCTGCATCATGGCTCCTTTTGGACTACATATGGTAAGAAAGGCATTGACGCCATCCAGAACCCTAATCATAGAAGATTACAGTATCTATTCACAATGATATTCAACTAAAATTAGAAGGAAAAAGACATACCAAGTGGAGACGGTTTTCTCCATGCCATTCATTTTTAACCGAATAACTTCAGAGCCTTGCCATGGATCAGCTCCTAATTTGCTAGTACTCTGGTCAAATATTAGTACATTCACCAAACTAATTTCTAGGTATAGTAAATTCTCCAGGAATCCATTGCATTTTGGGGAACTTTGAAGTTTTGGAACAAAATTTCACCATGAAAGGAGATCAAACCATTGTGAACATTTGGATTGATATATGTACCATATCATTTTAATTCAATTCACAGTTTCTGATATATCTTTCATTAGCTTCCCTTCGTCTCCCCCACTGCCCTTCTATTGGAAAATGTGACCTATCGACTAAATATATTGCATCGCCCACAGTTCTATTCCATGTGTTCTTATGAAATATGCAAAAATGAAAATGTTTGGGTGGAGTGGTGGATGAACAAGCCAAACTAGTATGTACAAATGCTTTGTAATCCCACTTAAAACTGAGCACAGTCAAACGAAAAGGTAAACTATTACCGGAGCATCTCCATGAATCCATTGCATCTTCAGTACAAGAAAGATTTGCAAGAATAAATTGTTATTCTTTCAAGAAGAACGATTTGCCGCACTCCATAAACGATTGGGAATGGAAGGCTGAGGCTATTGGGGGAGATGAGGCGATTGTGATTCCTAAGCGACCACTGTAAAAACTCAAAATTTTAAACTATTAACTTACACAAAACTTCCCCCGTGGCAAGAGAGTTGTATTAACAATTGAAACGGTGGATTAGCAATCGACCTTTCAGTATGTTGTTCACATACAACAAACCTTCACCCTTGGATGTGTATGTTGGACGAATCTTATTTGAAGTTTATGCCAAAGTATTGAATCCCCACCCTCCATCCTTAATCACGGATTAAAAGGTTGCAGTATCCCTCCACTACAATGAATTCTCATTGTAGCGCCTATTAGCGAATTAATTGCATTCAATTATTTTATAACTAACATAGATCCATCCTAAATGAGGATCTATCAAGCACCAAGAAGGTGTTTTTTTTTAATTATTCTTTTTTTGGTTTTGTTTTTTTATTTTATGAGCCGACATAATAAAAAAATTAATTACTTTTTATTTTTGGTGCATAAGTGACATCGTTACATAACGTTACACATCTCCCCCATATTCGGTTGTAACCACATGGCTACTCTCTGTGCAATAATTATCATGAATGCAATGGAAGTGCAACTTTTTACATAGATCAAATTTTAGAACAAAATGGATTTATCAACCCAATTAAGTTATTTCATTGTGTTTCAAGGTCATTTTCATAAGAATATACATTTGCACAGCAAATTATAATATGTGTTTACTAGTTAAGCTAATACTTTGTGAAGTTTATTAGTGATTTTCAATTACCTTAAGAAGTGATGAGAATAAATAATCTAATTCATTGTATAAATATAGTTGTTTATATATATATATATATTAAGGTTGTTTGTTTTAGTATGAGTATGACTAAAGTACCAAAATAAAGGTTTTTATGATCAAATCCCAAAAGATCACTTATACTAATTTCACATATGACATCAAAACCGTGGAGGAAGTGATGTCACACAAATATCTTGAAATGGATCTTCATCACATGCTTAAGTGGAGGGTGAAAACACGAAGTTGGGTAACACTTTTGGCTTGTTTTTTTACAGACAAAACTGCTAAATTTGATGTTTTTCAACTTCGACCTCTTTAAACCCATACCACCCTTAGGAATTTCAACTTGAAGTAAACACAAATGTTTTAGAGAATTGAATTATCTTTCTACTCATATTTTTTTTAATTTTTTTATGGACATATCGTGGGACAAATTTGGTGCTCACCAATGGCATATACTTGAAAATTTTAGGTATGGATAATGAGTGACCAGCGTGAGCACTAGTTTTTTGAGAGATGGTTATTAATTTTAGTTAAAACAATGTATGATCATAATCTACACACACTGCACTTGTGCATGGACTATATTTTGAGGTTTTTTGGACTAGAGAACTATTTTTTATTATTTATCAAAATAGCATATGTTCAGAAAATGGTGCCTTATCAACACATGTTGGTAAGCTTCAATTTTCTTTTTAGTGTGACTCTTATTGAAAAAACTAAAAGTACACTTTTGGACTAGAGAACTATTTTTTATTATTTATCAAAATAGCATATGTTCAAAAAATGGTGCCTTATCAACACATGTTGGTAAGCTTCAATTTTCTTTTTAGTGTGGCTCTTATTGAAAAAACTAAAAGTACACTTTTGAAGAGGATGGGGCAAGGAAGATCACAGTGAAGATTTCAAATTTTTTGCTGTTTTTTTTGTTATGATATTGAATTTTCATTTCAGGTAATTTTCAAAGTAATAAAATTCTTAAGGGATAAGGCTTAGAAAAAAATTTAATAAATAGAAATTCAAATCGAAATGAAACACTTATTATATCATTGGAAACTAGATTCATCGATGAATCCATTGCTACCATGTCCAACAAATAATATTTAAAATTTGCAAGGGTTTGGGCTTCCTAAAGTCGTAGGTTCCAGAAAGATGCCAAACATTTTCGCAGGTTTTGTGACCATGAACTCTCGGCCGAAAAAATATCTTCCAAACTCTCGGGCGAGAGTTTAGTTCAAACTCTCATCTGAGAGTTTTTTTTAAAATACAGTGCGGTGATTGGTTCAAACTCTCGGCCTAGAGTTTTATTAAACTCTCGACCGAGAGTTTTAACTCTCACAAACTCTCGGCCTAGAGTTTGAGGTTGACTTTTTTTTCGCCTGCTCATCTGCACGCACAAGTTTTTTTTCACTTCATTGTCATAAAATTCTTTCCCAACTATTATGGAGAAAATGATTAATTGAGAGTGGAAAGTGTATTATGGACTTGAAAACAATTGTAAATCAAGATACCCTTTGCTCTAGGATAAGAAGAAAATCATCTTTGAGACTCTCAACAATGATGTTATCTTATATGGATGTGAATTTCAAGGTTGCAATAATTATGGATATGGATACAACAAATGAAAAATCATTTTATAGTATAATCTCAAAATTAAAGGAAACACACCATATCCTATCCTACTTATAGAAGTGAGTCTCTACTTCATTGAGAGCATGGCTATGACTAGGTACCCATACAAGAAAAAGATAAACAACATGGGAGACAAAACAACCTAAGATTACTTCCTAAAACAAACTCTCGCGAAAGAACCTACACAATTCCTAAAGCAAATAATTTTTCATATTTGTGATACTAGGAGTGTTGAAGATGAAAATCACTTTCTCATAAAATGTCTTGCATACACCCACATTAAAGAACAATTCAAAAATATTTGATACAATACTAACTTTAATAAGTTTGTCTTAATGGACCCCCAAATATAAGTGAGAGAAATATGGACACCACTTTTCCAGCATGTGGTAGATGATTGGAACAGGAATAGAAGGTGGGGCCTTGGATCTAGGTGTCAAGTCCCAAGTGCAAATAGGTTGGCAAGGACAAGGCTTTCAAATTGCTACCAGGTTTGTTCCTGATGAATGTTTTGATTGCAGGAGGGTGTGGGATGATGTAGCTATCTAGGCAGGGGGGATTATGTTGCACATGTGCATATGGTGTCATCCCCTTCTGATAGTTCCTGAGAATTTATGGAGGCTTGATATCATTCTCCAAAATGAGATCCATGAGCTCATGTGCATGGTGGTTGCACGCATGAGGAAGATTGAATAGTATAGAGTCCCTGATGGTGATAATGATATGGTGGCGACTAGGCAGGAAAAAATCATCGAAGTCAGACCCAATGCTATGCTTTGGTTTGGCGAATGAATTTGCAGTAACATTGGTAAGGGACCATTTTGGGTATCACACGTGGATTTCCTATGTGTGTGGTTGATATTGTTAACGATTTCTAAAGGTTTGGTCTTGTCTGAGTTCCAGCTCGATTGCTCACTTGTTTGTATGGTTCCTATACAAGAGGCAAGGATCCAAGGGGGAAGGGGTGTTCATTGGAAGTGGCGATCCATGTAGGAGGATGGAGGTTACTCTTACAATTACATTGTTCATATGCACATTGAATAGACCATCGAGGAAATAAAAGTCTTATCCTTAGAGGAGAGGGAAATCATAGGAATGAAAGAAGAGGATGCAATGCATACTGGATTGTTAAGAACATCCTCGCGAAGGTCTTAATGGAAATAGAATTTTTCCAAGATGCAACTTTAAGGGTGATTCATAGGCTTAAGGACGATATTGACAAGCTATAGAATCAATTGGATGAGCTGGTGGTAGCAATGAACACCCTATTCAATATGATTGATGGACATGGCGAAGGATCCTAGGTGTAATGCTACTAGTTTGTGTTTTGATGACAATAAGTAGGTTTTGTTTTGAAATTTGTCTTACCTTTGGTTTTATTTGGTCATTTTGACTATTGTTGTTGTTACCTTTGTTATCTTATCTCATTGTGTTCATCCTCTCTCTTGCTTCGTTTCCCTCTCCAAGGTAGGAAGTAACTTTTATTTAGGTAAAGAATATTGAACCTACGAAGGGTTGGTTGGCAATTCTTCTATTGTAGATATATAAAAAATGGTGAACACATGAAGGAACGACTAACCCTTTATGTATTATAGAAATATCAATAATATTCAACACAAGAAGGGTCAGCCACCCTTCTTATATCCTGCAAATATCAAGAATAACAAGTAGAATAAAGATGGGCATACACTTGCTATACCTTCCTATGTTATAGAAATATCAAAAATAGTGAACACAAGAAGGTTTGATCACCCATTCCATTATGATAGAAATATAAATAATAGTGAACACAAGAAGGGTCGGCTTCCCCTTCGTTCTTTATAGAAATATAAAGAATGTTGAACCTACAAAGGGTTGGCCAACCCTTCTTGTATTATAGATATATTGAGAATAGTGAACACGAGATTGAATGGTTGTCCCTTCTTATATTATAGAAATATCAAGAATTATAGTGAACACAAAAAGGGTCGACTACCCCTTCCTTTATGATGGAAATATAAAGAATATTGAACCTATGAAGGGTCAACCGACCCTTCTTGTATTGTATATATATCAAGAATAGTGAATGCAAGAAGGAACAATAGTTACTTTATTTATTATAGAAATATCAGTAATTATATTGAATACAAGAAGAGTTGGCCACTCATTTTATGATAGAAATATGAAAAATATTGAACCTAGGCAGGGTTGGCCGACCCTTCCTGTATTTTAAATAAATTGAGTATTGAGAACACAAGAAGGGTTCGCTTTCATTTCCTATATCATATAAATATAAACAACATTGAAACTATGAAGGGTTAGTCAACCCTTCCTATATTGTATATATATCAAGAATAGCCAACACAACTCTTCGACAACTTGTCCACCACTCATTCATGCCCACGTCCTTGATCATATGATGGAATGTACTCGATTTCATTTTGGATTTATATAAATATCAAGAATACTTAGCACAAGAAGGGTCAGTCTCCCCTTCTTTTATGATAGAAATGTAAAGAATATTAAACCCACAAAGGGTCGACCGACAATTCCTCTATTGTAGATATATTGAAAATGGTTAACACATGAAGGAACGACCGACACTACATGTATTATATAAATATCATGAATAGTCAACACAAAAAGGGTCATCCAACCCTTCTTATATCCTACAAATATCAAGAATACCAAGGAGAAGAAAGATTGGCATACCATTGATGTGATCACTATTCCAATTATTTCTATGATACAAGAATGGTCTGTTGTACCTTCATGTGTTATAGAAATATCAAGAATATTGAACACAAGAAGGGTCATCCTCCACTTTGGTAGTTTTTCAGCATTTAATTCAATCTGATCTAGGATCTTAACTAAGAGAACAACATGTACATCATATCAAACAGAAGAGACAAGAGACACAAAGCATTTTACCGGGGAAAACCAAGAAGGTGAAAAAACCCGCAACTTCCTCAGAGATAGAATGAGCATCAATACAAAGACCACAAAGATCAAACCCCACAGCAAGATATATTCTCCTAGAAGTTGCTCCTCCTCCACTTGTGTGCACTCCTCCTCTCTCCCACTAATGCGCATTGAGTGAGTGTGTGAATGAATAGAATGAGAGAGACACACTCCCTATTTATACAATGACTTGACTTGCCTTTTACTCTAACTGGGCCGACCTCCCTTAGGAGAGTCTAATAACCCATTACCACTTGTTACTGGGCCAACCCCAATAGGGTGGTATAATAACCCTTTAACCCAAATGACTCATACATGGCCGACCCCACCAAGGTGATCTAATAACCCATCAAATACAAATGACGACATTTACAATGTAACTTGTGACAGTTGCAAATACAAATGATGACACTTCCAATCGAAGGAATAATACATCTCTGTTGGGGATATAATAAAGTACAAATGTAATACATACAATATACAAGTGAATATATTCTGAAGTTACAAATACATCAACACTCCCTCTTAACTAGGAAGGTATTCTCTTGATGCAAGTCATCAATACATATAGGCACAAGTATTCAATACTAGAGCTGGATCATTGTCATTGGATCACTGGAGTATCGTTGTCACTGTTGTTGTACTCTTCATCTCGATCACTGGTGCTATCTCTCAATTCTTCTCGTCATAGGAAGTTTTACAGAGCCATCCCTTTTTCATGCTGCATGTAGGCCTAGCCTCCTATAGGCCTTCATCATCTATGCGAGTTGGCCATCCCATGGAATCCTCAGGACTGATTACATGCCTCAACAAAACCTCAAAAGAGTATCCCGGGACCGATTACGAGCTTACTGCTCAACCTATCAGATCTCCTAGGATCTTTTACATGTGACCACCACAAAACCTCGAAACAACATCCTAGGACTTTTATGAGCACACAGCTCAACCTATCAGATCTCCCACGATTTTTTACATGTGGTCAGGAAAAACATTAAAAGAGTGTCTTGTAACCTGCAAGATCTCTGAAGAGCATCCCAAGACTTTTACAAGCACACAGCTCAACCTATCAGATCTCCAGGACTGATTACATGCCTTCTGTACCAAAACCTCGAAAGAGCATCCCAGGAATTTTACGAGCACACAGCTTAACCTATCGGATCTCCTAGGATCTTTTCTATGCTACATGTAGCAAAACCTTGAAAGAGCATCCCGGGACTTTTACGAGCATGCAACTCAACCTATTGGATCTCCCAAGATCTTTTCTATGCTACTCGCACAAACTGTCCACAACCACGGAGTATCAAATTGATACTCATGATCCCACTGATCATCTTCTTCGCATGGAGCATCATCCTGATGCTCATGATCATACTAATCATCATCATACAGTACATCCTCCTGATGCACAATCATCTGGAGTATCAACCTGATGCTCATAAGATATGATTGTCTTGATCATCATCATACAATACATCATCCGGATGTACCACATCTACAGCATCGATGTGATACTCACCACACATGATCGTCCTAATAATTATAGCATCATCCTGATACATATCATCACATGATAATCCTGATCATCATCACAGCATCATCCTGATGCATATCACCATCACATGATCATCCTCTTCAGATCATCTCATCATCCACGAAGCATAGTCCAGATGCACATCATACAACACTTACACCACCGACATGGGAGAAAACATCTACCACCATTCAGGGAAGGCTCCAGCCCTTACTTTTTCACCATGGGAGAACACATATACCTCCATGTGAAAAATGGCTCAGCAATTACATCACGACCATGGGAGAACACATCTACAACCATGTCAGAAAATCCCATGTGCATCTACGTCTTCTGGACTCATCACTTCCCCTTAGAAGGACCTCGATTTGAAGTACACCAAGCCTCTCTCTGAAGTACTCGAACTTCACTTTGGCTAGTGGTTTGGTCAACACATCTACAATCTAGTCATCTGTCGCAACATACTGGAGCTTAACTGCTCCTCTCTACACCATATCCCTCATATAGTGATATTTGATCTCGATGTGCTTCGACTTGTCATGGAACACCGGGTTCTCTGAAAACTTCACACAACTTTGGTTGTCAAAATAGATACAAGTAGCATCCAACTAGAGATCAAATAAATCAAACAGTAGCTTCCTTATCCATACTGCCTCATAACTGGACGAACAAGCTCTGACATACTCTGCTTCAGCAGTACTCAGTGCTATGCAGGACTGCTTCCTGCTAAACCAAGAGATCACACATGATCCCATACTGAAGCAGCACCCTGAAGTGCTCTTCCTATCTGCAGCACTTCCTACCCAATCTGAATCAACATAACCCTCCAGGTTAAACTTTTGATTTGCATCATACTTGAGCCCATAATTAACTATACCCTTCAGGTAACTCAGAATATGCTTTATAGCAATCAGGTGAACATGTCTAGGATCCGTCCGGAACTGGCTCAATGTGTTAACCATAAAGCAAATATCTGGTCTCATGTTCATTAGGTACATCAAGGACCGAATCATCTGATGATACATCTTGGCATCAACCGACTCTGATGAAGCATCACTCAATAGCTTCAGGTTCGATGCCATAGGTCTGGCCATGGCCTGCAATCCATCATCCCAAACCGATTTAGGATCTCTACTACATACTTCCCTTGTCCAAGGAAGATTCCATATGCACTCTACCACACCTCCATACCTAGAAAGTAATGCATCATACCCAATTCCTTCATCTCGAACTCGGCAGCAAGCTTCCTCTTCCTGTCGGCAATCAACCTATCCTCACCTGTCACAAATAGTTCATCCACATACAGTAGGAGTATCACTGGATTTCCTTCCTCAACCTTGTAGTAAAGGTTGGAATCCCCTTTACTCTTGGTAAAGCCCAAACTGGACAGGAAGTTGTCTATCCTGTTGTACCATGTCATGGGTGCTTGCTTCCATCCATACAAGGATTTCTTCAATCTGCACAGATATGACTCCCTGTCATGTCTCAAAACCGAGTGGCTTCTCCACATACACTTCCTCTTCGACTACACCATTCAAGAAAGTTGTCTGGACATCCATCTGGTGTATCTTCCACTTCATTACTCCAGCCAGAGAAAGTACTATTCTGATAGAAGTGTATCTAGATACAGGTGTAAAAGTCTCTTCATAATCTATCCCTTCTTTCTAGGAGAAGCCACGAGCCACAAACCTTGCCTTGTATTTCTCTATGCTGCCATCTGCAGCATGATTAATCTTGTATATCTACTTGGAAATCACAACAGACTTCCCTTCTAGTCTTGGGACCACATGCCAAACATCATTCTTCATGATCGACTAGTACTCCTTGATCTTGGCATCCTTCCATCATTGCTTCCCAAATCCCGAGAACTTTAGATTCTTCAGTATCTTCAATAGGTAGTTTTCTTGAACTTTGTTGGTGGAAGAAATGTCGTTATCGAGTCTTTGTTGCTTGTTCTTCGAAACAAATCTCTCTTGTAGGTGATGGTACACGATCTTTCCTACAAGATAAGTTCAATTGCATGATTAGAAAATCTCATAGATTTTAGAACAAATTCTTACACGTAAAGATATATGTCATGCAGTCATGCAATTATCTTAGAAAATGCTTCAATACAACATTTATCTATATCCCATAACTTTCAAGACGCCTTCCATCTCTACTAGAACATGGTTAAGAGTGTGCACAACTCCCAACATGTCAGCAAAGAGGTTTCATTCTAGATAAGTAGCAATGGAATGTTGTACAGTAACATAGGCCACTTACCCATTACTTGCATATTAGTAGTATCTTGTTCATTAAAGCAACTTTTCTAAAATGCAGAATATACATCCTAAATCTAGGAAAATAAGTATGTACATGACTGAACAACATCATTTAAGTAATCAAATATATAATAAATGACAATTCAAATAGTTATCTTTGTTTTGTTTTTGGGTGGACTCCCTATCAATCTTTTCTTCCTTGATTATCTATCTTTGAACTTATATCCATCCTGGACCACTTATGCATGCTTAAGTGTGCACTAGTGTCATCATTGTGTCATCCTCAAGATCTCATACATAATCATACATTAGTATAATCTCAATACTATCAAGATATTATGATTCTAAATAATCTTAAACTTCTATAGTCATGGTCATTTCATACACAGGTAATTTGTCACAAGTGTTAGTATTCAAGGTTTCAGGGAGTACTTCTTTTACTCATGCATATTCTTATTTGACCATAGGACTCTTCTAGTTTGTCATATCATCAATCAAAGTAAGAAGCATAATATGCATAAACCCATGATTACTCAAACTTATAACTTCATGAATAATCATTATCAATCATACAAAAGTATACTTATCTAAGATCCTAACACAAAGTAGGATTCTAACTCAATATAGGAAAACATACATGGATTATCATGCTTGTCTATCATACCCAAACAATGTCTTCTTTGTTCTCTTAGAGAGTTTGTGCTAGCAACCTGCATATCTCATAAGTTAATAATTGTAGAACCAAGTTATACATACCTCGTAAGTAGAGCTTCTATGTGATCCATGACTATGGATGAGTCTTTGTCTTCATGTCACCATGGTCATATGTTCTTGATCTAGAACTTGATTTGTCTTTCTTGATGTACCCTTCATGTTAGTGGACAACATCATCCTCATACAACACCATAGTGTATTAGTAAGATCATAAGTGGCATACCCCTAATCAATGAATGTCTTCTATTATTCACATGCATTCATACTTTTACTACGATGATAAGGCAAGTCTAAAATTGATCAAGATTTTACTAACCTCAATAATATCAAGACAAAAATATCATAAACTTAATCATGAATAGATTTCAAAACATACTTGAACCTCCTCAAGTCATACTTATCGGGATTATTTGTAGTCTTCTTATGTAAGGCCTTAGCCCCATATCCCTCTGGAACTGGAGCTTCTTCACTTTAGTAGGTGTCGAATTCATTCTCTTCTAGGATTAACCCAATCCACTTTGATTTGTTGAAGCTCGATCTGGAGCTCGATTAGGGTTTGTCAGAGAAACCCTAAAAATTCAAACTTTGAATTTCAAATCTCTGATTGGATAAAAAAATGCACCTTGTTGAGCTTGATAAATCTAGTATACTTCAATTTTGAAATCTCCAAAATTTGACCCCTCAAAAATGACTTTGAAATTTTTGGATCTACAGCTTCTGTCAAATTCTAGTTTTCTGGTTTTCTCGTCAAATCCCGAACTAGGGTTTGATAGAGCCTGGGGTTCTACCCAACCAAAAAATTTGATCTTAGTCTCTAAATTTTGATTTTGATGAGGAGCATCCAGCCATGGCCTCATATTTCAAAAATTCCAACTTTCTCAGAAACCCTAATTTCCCACAGCAGTGACGAGCCAAAAAAGAAAGTGCTCAGAATCCAATTCCGTTTGGACAGAAATATATGCCATATTGTTTATGATGTACCTCTGAAATTTTGGATCCTTAGGGTCTGAAACTTCATCCCATGGTAGAGTGACCTGTCATATTTCCAACGCCACAGATCTAAGCTTTAATGGATTCTCTGACAGAGAGATATGCCCAGTGTCGCAACGTGACCTGTTTATGAGATGAAACCATATAGCGAACTTGTATGGAGTGCCACCTATCGTTGTTTCAACTTCGGCCTCTAAAAACCGGACCTGTGAAACTACAATCCATACCCTAATTGTCACATTTTACGAAATTCCATTTGGATCTTCCTATCCTGAGATATGATCTTTTTTCCTAGGTCACCTTTTTAGGAATGCATTCTTGTAGAGACCAAAACCCTAACTTGTACAGATAATATCTCACAAAGTACAATGAATCTAAGGCTTTTCGTTGGACACAAGGTACATGGACATTTCATCTTCGACCTGTAAATGTTTCAGATCCTGAAACCTCGCCAAAATTTATTTATAGCGAAAGTTCCATGATGACTGGTTTTTGCTATACCAAGCCCTAGCTTCCAATTTGTCACAAGTGGAACAAGTGTCATAAATGCCATACAATGCCTTCCTTAAGGATAGCTCTGATGCCATGTTATTTTTTCAGCATTTAATTCAATCTGATCTAGGATCTTAACTGAGAGAACAACATGTACAACATATCAAACACAAGAGATAAGAGACACAAAGCATTTCACCAAGGAAAACCAAGAAGGTGAAAAACCCCGCAAATTCCTCAGAGATAGAATGAGCATCAATACAAAGATCACAAATATCAAACCCCACAACAAGAGATATTCTCCTGACAGCTGCTCCTCCTCCACTTGTGCGCACTCCTCCTCTCTCTCACTAATGCGAAGTGAGTGAGTGTGTGAATGAATAGAATGAGAGAGACACACTCTCTATTTATACAATGAATTGACTTTCCTTTTACCCTAATTGGGCCGACCTCCCTTAGGAGAGTCTAATAACCCATTACCACTTGTTATTGGGTCGACCCCACTAGGGTGGTCTAATAACCCTTTAACCCACATGACTCATACAGGGCCGACCCCACCAAGGTGGTCTAATAACCCATCAAATACAAATAACACTTACAATGTAACTTGCGACACTTGCAAATACAAATGAAGACACTTCCAATCGGAGGAATAATACATATCCGTTGGGGATACAATAAACTACAAATGTAGTACATACAATATACAAGTGAATATCTTCTGAAGTTACAAATACATCAACACCCTTCCCTTATGATATAAATATATATAATAGTGAACACAAGAAGGGTCGGCTTCTCCGTTCTTCTTAATATAAATATAAAGAATATTCAACCTACAAAGGTTCAACTGACCCTTCTTGTATTGTAGATACATCGATAATAATGAACACAAGAAGGAACATATGCCCCTTCCTGTATTGTAAAAATATCAAGATTTATAGTGAACAGAAAAAGGGTTGGATTCCCATTCCTTTATGATGGAAAGATAAAGAATATTGAACCTACAAAGGATCGATCGATAGTTCTTGTTTTGTAGACATATAGAGAATAGTGAACACAAGAAGGAATAGTAGTCCCTTCCTGTATTATAGAAATATCGATAATTATAGTGAACACAAGAAGAGTTGCCCACTCCTTCCTTTATGATAGAAATATAAAGAATAATTAACCTAGGAAGGGTTGGACAACCCTTCCTATATTTTAAATAAATTAAGGAGTGAGAACACAAGAAGAGCCGTCCGCCTCTTCCTTTATGATAGAAATATAAAGAATATTTAACCTATGAAGGGTCGATGGAACCCCTTGTATTGTAGATATATCGAGAATAATGAACACAAGAATGAATCGTTGTCCCTTATTGTATTATAAAAATATCAAGAATAGTGAACAGAAGAAGAGCTATCCACCTCTTTTTTATGATAGAAATATAAGGAATATTAAACCTAGGAAGTGTCACTAGACCAGTCATGTAATTTATATATATCGACGATAGTTAACACAAGAAGGTTCGGTCATTCCTTCCTGTATGATTGAAATATAAATAATATTGAACCTAGGAAGGGTCAACTGGCACTTCATGTATTTTAAACATATCAAGGATAGTGAAAAAATTAAGCAACGAATGACCCTTACTATATTATGGAAATATGAGGAATAGTGGTCACAAGAAGGGTCGGCCACCTCTTTCTTTATTATAGAAATATAAAGAATATTTAATATAGAAAAGGTCGGTCAATCCTTCCTATATTTTATATATCGAGGATAATGAACACAAGAAGATACAGCCTCCCCTTCCTTTACGATAGAAATATAAAGAATATTAAACCTATGAAGGGCAGACCCACCCTTCTTGTATTGTAGATATATCAAGGATAGTGAACACAAGAAGGCACAAATGTATTATGGAAATATCAAGAATAGTGGACACAAGAAGGATTGGCCACCCCTTCATTTGTGATTGAAATATAAAGAATATTGAACCTAGGAACAGTTGGTCCACCCTTCCTGTATTTTAGATATATTGAGTATAGTGAACACAAGAAGGGTCAATTGTCCCTTTATTTATGATAGAAATATAAATGGTTTTGAATCTATGAAGGGTCATGATCGTGCCTTCTCCTTCAATTATTAGTTTGCATCAACATTTTCATCAGAAGAACTAATAGATAGAAACTACTTGAAAACTAAAACCTTCTTATGTAGATTCTTATATTAACCATCAAATATTTATTGTATTGTAGGTAAAATATGTCTTTGTTCGTAATTGATAGACAAAAAAACAACCTTGGTTTATTCAAACATCCATGGTATGTTGAGATGGATGAACCATCTAATTTGTACATGGATTTATATCTCTTCTTCTTTAATGAATAAGGACTCTTGACTCCAACTAGAATATTGACATCTCTAAATGCCATTAGTGACCATTTATTACTTGTTAAGATCCAAGGGTATTTGAGCCTCATGGATTAATTTTCCACTTATCCTAAGTATTTTGACTCAATCATGTGATTACATCATCAGCAGATCACAGTTTCAGTAAACTGGGCCTCCTCCTACATTCTAGGAGCCAAATGGGCCATCAACTAAGCCTCCTCCACCATTTCGGGGGTGATTTGCATTACTAATGTGCACTACTCAGTCCAACTGACAACATTTACTAGTTCATTCATCCAAGTAGAGACTAGAAGGAGCCCTACTACACTAGTTGAATTCATCTGGTGTTATTTTCACCTACTATTCAGTTAACTGTAGACAGAAAGGCGCCCTCCCCTATTTTTGGGAAATCAGTTGAGTTCTGAATCAGTTAGACTCAGTTAGACAGTTTCATAGTCAGTTTGAGTCAGTCGTGTGGTAGTTAAGTGGTTAACTGATGTGTCGAGTGCTGTTAAATTCCAAGTAACCCACTCTCATGCATTCAATTCGATTGACCTCTCTGGAATTCGAATTGTTTGGTTTATTGTAGCCATTGTTACACATTGTAATGTACCTTCTGAATGTATGATAATACATGAACTGTTGCAAAACTTTTGCACAGTGTTTCCACATATTATTTGCCGCATGAATATCTAGTAACTATTGTGTTTGTTTCATAGATCTATTGTGCTTGAATTTTACATGGTATCAGAGCCATGGCAAGGACAAGACAACTCTTGTTCAAAGATTTCATATGAATATTGAGCAACTTTGCTAAAAAATATTGCAGCATTTTTTTGCAGTTGCAACACTTTCTGCAGTTGCAACTATTGCTCAAAAATATTCCAACGCTGCACCAAAAGCCAAAAGTTTTCCACATAATTCCTGGATATTGTGCATTTGACTCTTCAAGATTGCTTGATAGTCTATGCTGGGTGTGATGCAACTTGAAAAGCGCAGGATGTAGACCTAAAAAAATTTTGTTTGTTTGTGATTGCAGGTTTCTCACTCCCTCCTGTTGCATTCGCTCCTGCAGAGATGGAATCTTCTTCACAAAATATTCTCACTACTTTCAACTACCATCAGTGGAAGGATAATATTGGGATTGTCTTGCGCTCTAAATGATTTTACAAAGTCACTATGGGCCTAGAACCAGAGCCTAATTATGTAGTAGAGAAGTCCAAGTACTTCAATAAGCTTGATGAAGCTTATGGTTTTCTTTGTCTCGACATTTCGAAGGATCTTCTTTTGCATATTAGTGGATTGACTACTCCGAAAGAAGTGTGGGAACAACTAGCCAAGATTTTTGGTAAGTTTTGTGGCCACAACAGATCCCATGCTTAGTTGAAGCACAAGAACCCCATTTTGAATTAACACAAAGGTATTTTGGTGAGTGCACTCTATAAATATGAGAATTTGGGTTTTCACTTGTTTAGATCTCTCACCCACACTTTTATCCTACGTGTTTCCCTCTTTCTGGGTGATCTCTAACTGTCCAGTTTGTTGAAATCCTCAAATTTTGAGTGTTTTACCCTTTTCTTCAATCAACCCGAAACTTGACAGTTAGGAGACCCGAAACTCGCAACCCGACAATTTCGGGTTGCGGGGTGTTTGTTTTGCAGTTTTTGATTTTTCCCAACCTGCAACCCGATGTTTGCAGGTTCATCTTGTAATAATCTTGGGAAATCATCATCCCGAAACCCAAAACCCGAAAACCCGCAATTGTGGCTTTCGGGCTTTGCCTTTTTATTTATTTTGTTGCGTGTTCCCGAAACCCACAACACGCAAGTGTCGAGTTGCAGCTTTTGTGAAGTTGTTTTCGATTTACGAGTGTGTCATTCCCAAAACCCGCAGCACGTAAGTGTCGGGTTGTGGCTTTCGGAAACACGTTTCTCATTTTTCGATTGTGGTCTTTCCTGAAACCCGAAACCCGCAATTGCGACTTTCAGCTTTCGGGAATTCTTTTCCGCCTTTTCCGTTTGCACGACCCCGCAACCCGCAATTGTCAAGTTGTGGCTTTCAGGATCCCTTAATAAATTTTGTGAATAAAAATTTTGTGTGACCCTGCATCCTGCTTCGGTTAATCTCGGCCGTTCATTTGTTCTGATCGCACGGTCATCTTTAATCCGGTGAATTCAATAAATAGGATTTTTCCTATTTTATTTTTACCATTTTACGTTTGAAGAATTACTCCGTCGCACTATTGATTTTACCGTAGATTCTGTATCAGGCGTCGTTTTTCCATTTGTTTGCTATTTCGGGTAAGCTCACTATTATCCTTACACTACCAGTCTGCAATTTTGCTATTTTTGGATTGATTTTGATTTTAAATTTTCTTATTGATCAGAAATTGCAAGTTCTTTTGCCATGTTGAAAGGTACATGTTCTAAAATGACACTCAAAGATCCCTTGATCAAAGACCCTAATTTTGGTTTTCTCTCCGACACCAGTGAGCAAGTTACTGATACATACCAAATAGATTGGTCGAAAAAATATGCCATTTTTTATAATTTGCTGCCAAAATGCCTACTTGAAGAGTTCGAGAGCAGGCATGAGGAGTTCACACAGAGAATTCAAGATCTTGAACAAGTCAGCATTCAAGATGTGGATGATTTGGTTAGAGAACCGGTTGTCATGGAAGGCAAGATTCATATGTATCTTCACACTTGCCACAAGTTGCTGAAACATGACATGGAGAATAATGTGTGTAATGTTCAGTTAGCTTTAGAATCTGTTAGTTTCTCAAATATAGATGAGTTGTTAGACATATATGAGAAATGGCAGGATTTCTTGGATCTATAGTTTTGATCCAATTTTGTAATCTCTGTTTTCTAGGGATCTCCATTTTTGGACTCTATTGTAATTATTTAAAGAAGGATACCTCTCGTAGTTAGGGGTTGGTAATTTTGGAGTTGTAAGTTAGTAGAAGACTGGACTGGAGATACTCTGTTAAGCAAAGCTTTTTGTAATTTATGTACAAGACCTCTTCATACAGTAAAGTTATCTTTAATCTATCTTCTGTTATTCCTCTAATTTATTTGAGATTCTCTGATTTATGCTTCAAATTGTCATCTATTATGTATCTGATCTTTTGCTAAACATGTGTTAATGCACAAATTTGTTGTATTGATTTCTCTATATGACTGGTTTATGTTTCCAATTACTTCATTGAGTTTTTTCAATACAAGTACTTTCATGTTTTATTTCTGCAAATGATTTGGTGCATATGAATTTATATAATCATTGTTAATTTTTATATTAGCAGAGTGATTATAGGATGGATCTTGAATGAGCCCAAATACTTGAAAGATTGTCATTTGATTTTCACTAACTGATAATAATTTAAGTTAACAAGTAACACAAATAAAGACATTTCTGTTGGAGTTGTTCAATTACTTGTTTAATCACATCTCAAGATCAATCTGCACATAAACAAGCTTTCATTTTAGAATAGGATTGACTTAGACTAGTTTCCCTTTTCTAAAATAGGTTAGGTTAGCTTTGTATTACCATATCCACACCTTGGTTTTCCTTGACTGGGAAACTAATCTTATAGGTCAACTCATCTACTCTTAGAGTTCCAGTAGAGGCCTTATATCCGTGGGGGATCACCACACCAAACAGGTTGGGGATAGAACTGCCCTTGCGCAAGGTCTTTCAAATCCTTTCAACTTGGGTTTTCTTCCTCTGTTGAGTGTCTTGGAACATTCCAGCACCTTTTGCATCTAACCTGCACAACCGAGGCACCAACAAATGGCGCTAGAAGGAGGGCCAATAGTGCAACATGCCTAAACAACCCACTAAGAAACCTCCTCCAGCAAATACTTCAACGGTTCAAAGTCGAAGCCAATCAAGGGCTTCAACATCTGAACAACCAACAGAGTCACAAACAACTGTTCTCCTTGCTACACCTGCTCAACCCACGGTTGTCCCTATTACACCTGCTCAACAAATTGTTGTACCTGTTGTATTTGCAGAACAACAGGAAAACACAGGGAATATATTTATTGTATCACCTACCAGAGGAACCCTCTCACTAGAGCATATATTGAAAACATCATCCGATAGGGTCACTAGGGCAGAACAAAGACGTGCTGATCAACGAGGACGTGGTTTTGTAGCAATTAATTTAGAAATTTTCTGTAGGCCAATTATCAAGAACCTCAGCAAGACACAGATTCACAGATCAGTGATCCAATTATCCAATAGACAACTGATCAAAATATTGAACATCAACAAACAATTAATCCACAATCTGAAAATCAAGAACTGGTTGGTCAATCAGGTTCCCCTGAATACAACCTTAGTCAACTTTTTCAGGAAACAAAAGATCATCCAAAACTTGGAAGTGGTGGACCACCACCATCTCCTCCTTCATCCTCATCCTCTTCCACAGAAAGTGAACATTCTTCAAGCTCTTCGTCAGAAAAAGAAGAAGAAGAACCACCAATGGTTGCAGAAGGACAAAACAGACCATGGCTCGACTGAGATGCAGTATGGGTACTTGGAAACCAACATAGACTACCCAAAACCCATGAGAAGTGGTTACCCAAGTTTAACCCAAATGCCAAATCACCTGCCCTAGATCATGTTAAAACCTTCATGCAAGCTATTAGGCTTAAAAGTGTCATTCACGAGGATGTGGTCTGCAGACTCTTTCCTTATACTTTTGAAAGAAAGGAAGCTGCATGGTACTTTGCCTTGCCACCAAGGTCCATTGTTTCTTGGGATGAGTTTGAGAAATTATTCATCCAAAAGTTTGGAGATGACAAAACACCACAAGATCTTGCTTTGGAATTATCCTCCATGAAAATCAAAGGGAAAGAAAGGGTTAAAGATTTCAACCAAAGGTTCTCATACTTAAAGAAAATAATTCCTATCAACCTTCTTCCTGCTGAAGAATTGTTGATAGCCTACTATGAAAAAGGCCTACCTGCTTCGATTTCAATGTGGGTGAAACGAGCACAAAAGGGAACTTTGATGGAAGTGTTTGCTGAAGCAATACAAGTTGAGAAGGAATTTTTTTGTCTCAAGGACAATCCGGAGATCTCAGAAGAACAGCCTTCAACTTCCAGGAAAAGGAATGATAGTGTTCCTAAACCCACTACAAAAAACAAGGATCCATTTGACATAACTGACATGAAAAATCTCATCCAGAAAATGTCAAAGGAGATGGTGGATTTGAAAAGAACTAAGAATGAAAATCAAAACAAGAATAGAGGTTTTGTGAGGCCACCTTTCAGGAGACCTTATCAACCTCCAACGAATCCACCACCTCCTAATCCAATAGAAGGCCTCACGAATGAAGAAATTTATTCTATTTTCAGAGCCTTAGCAGTGGAATCTCAAAACACCCTTGAAGTTCCCAATGATCAAACTACTCCAAACCCACAACCACCTGAGGAAGAAGGACATGAGCATGAGGATCCACAAATCAACACTATAAGTTACTTTTCAGAGCTTCCTATGTGTGAAGAAGAAGAAGAACCCGAGACTGTGTTTAATGTCCAGCATACTTATAACACAAGGTCTAAACCTCAATCCCCTTAGGAACCTTCATCCTCCACACCAGTTCCTAATAAAGGCAAGACTGTCCCTCACAAGAATACAGTCATCCCTGAGATGGAGTACAATTTAGTTTAAGATCTTAAAAGAGTGAAGGAAAACATCTCTTTGTTTGAATTATTGAAAATCCCCTCGATGAGGGATACTTTACCCAAAAGCATGGTGGTCAAACAGCCAAGAGAATTGTAGAATAATAGCCTTGACTCTTTCACTAAACCAGATGATCAAAAGTCTGGTAGCAGAAGGACACCTCCTTTTCTGCTTACCTTTGAGATTTTCAACCGAAACGTACATAACTACATGATAGACTCTGGTGCCTCATCAAATGTGATGCCTCTTTCTATCTGCAGAAAGTTGAATGCCACATGGGAACCTTTCCCTACTCAGATAGTACAACTTGACAGATCAAAAGTCAAAGTAGTAGGAAGGCTCAGAAACATTTTAATTACACTATCAACTGATCCTCGGATCCATCAAACGATTGATATAGTCATTGCTGATATCCCAGAAGCATATGGTATGTGGCTTAGTAGAGACTAGTTAGAAAATCTAAAAGGTTATTGTGCTATTGATTGGTCCCACTTGTGGTTACCCTACAATGGTCAACCAAACAAGATCAAGCTAAGTAGGGAGCCTTTTATGAAACAGACAGTCAGAGACTTGAATGACTCAAGTGAGCCTGTGGGTTATTTCAACACGTACATTGAACACTTTACCTTTGATACATTTTTTGGGAATTTATCAGCTGATGTTTCACCGCAGGAGAATGCACAGAATGAATCTCAGGTAACTCAGCTCACTTCTGTGCCATTCTCAGGAGAAATTGTACATAATGTTTTCAATGTAAATACAAATTTTAGATTAGATCCCATTGCTTGGACATTGTTTTTTGACAGCTCTAAATCTAAGGATGGAGCTAGCACAGGATGTGTTCTCATAGATCCAAAAGGGACAAAAACTATGATTGCATGCAGATTAGAGTTTGAATGTACTAACAATATGGATGAGTATGAGGCCTTGATATAGGGACTGAAAAAGGCTATTGACTTGAAAGTACAGATCATCCATTGCTTTGGAGATTAAGAAATTATTGTAAAACAGGTGAGGAATAAGATACACTGCTTGTCCCCCCGCCTGTTGAATTATCAGAAATTGGTAAGAGATCTTACCAGCTCCTTTATTGCATTCAATATTAATTCAATCCCTAGGTCTCAGAATTTCGATGCTGACTTGTTGGCAAATACAGCTTCTAGATTGATTCCACCAGAGGGCCTATCTCCTCAAACATTCTCAATAGAACTGATGTATAGGCCTTCCATACTAGATAACGTGACAAACTAGAAGGTATTCGATGATGATCAGTAGATACTTGATTTTCTGACTAACCAGGACACATTCCAGGATATGGCTATAGACGAGGATGAACATGAAAAAGCTCTCTCTAATTCCTCGAATGTCATCCCAAAGTCTGTGATTAATTTGGAGAAGTTCTATGATTTGCAAGACAAATTCAAACACAAAACCAATTGTAAAACACAGAGCTCCTCACTTAATTACGAGCAAGTCAATTTAGGGACCGAGCAAGAACCTAGTTTCATCAATTTAGGAATTGATTACACCCCAGAAGAAAGGCGAGATATCATCAAACTGTGTAAAGAATATAAATATGTCTTCTCCTGGACCTATGACAAATTGAAAACATTTGAAACTAGTATCATCTACCATAATATACCAATGAAGCCAGAAGTTAAACCATATCAATAGAAACTACGGAAAATGCATCCGAGTTTAGAGCCTTCTGTGAAAAAAGAATTGGAGAAGCTACTCACAGGATGAATTATTTTTTCGGTGAGGCATACACAGTGGATAGCGAATTTGGTGCCTGTACACAAGAAAAGTGGTGAAATACGATTGTGTGTCGATTTCAGGAATTTGAACCGGGCCTCAGAAAAAGATAACTACCCTGTTCCACCCATGGAACAGATTCTCCAAAAGGTGGCAGGGTCAGAAATGTTTTCTCTCCTAGATGGCTTTTCAAGGTACAACCAGGTTATGGTTTCCCCAGATGACAAATTAAAGATAGCTTTTAGAACCCCTTGGGGCAACTTCGCCTACAGGCGAATTCCTTTCAGTTTAATCAATGTAGGAGCCACTTTTCAAAGAGCTATGGATATAGCTTTCCAAGGTTTAATGCATAATTTTGTTGTGGTTTATTTAGATGATATTACCATATTTTCAAAAAAACGACATGAACACCTATTTGCTCTTAAGTAGGTTTTCGAACGTTGCAGGAAATTTGGCATTTCCTTGAACCCCAAGAAATCCATTTTTGCAGTCACAGAAGGAAAGTTGTTAGGCTTAATCATTTCAAAAGAAGGTATGATCATTGACCGCGAACGCACAGACACGATTTCAAAAATCGGCTTACCGGGTTCACGTAAAGCAATGCAGTCCTTCTTGGGTAAGATCAACTTTGTACGTAGGTTTGTACCTAACTTTGCCTAGATAGTTAAACCTTTACAACATTTAGTTAAGAAAGATGTATAGTTCACCTGGTCACAAGAAAAAAATGATGCATTTGTGGAAATTCGTAAGGCAATTACTAAAGCTCCTGCTCTCATGTCCCCATATTTTGATAAACATTTTATTCTCTACACTTTCGCCACTGATTTCTCCTATGCAGTTGTTTTGACACAGAAACAGGACAATGATACAGAGATCCCAATCTCTTTCATGAGTTCAACCTTCAAGGGTGCAGAGCTCAATTATTCACAAATTGACAAACAAGCCTATGCAATTTACAAGTCTGTCAAACATTACAGGCCTTATTTGTTAAAATCCCGAACAAAGGTCTGTTGGTTGTGGATCCAGATCTTCCAGTCTCATAGATGATATTGTCTTAGCCGTGCACCCCGGAGGACTATACACCGATTCTGCATTTTTAGGGGTTGTATTTCCCTTATAAAAGAAAGACATTGGAATATGGCTAGGGTGAATGATGTATTAGGTTTTATGCATTATAAAGATCTCTAAGATCATGAGAGAGACTGTGAGACAGTGAAGAGGAAGTGCAGCAGCTGTGCTGTAGGTTATATCCCTTCACCTTGCTAGATGGTAATAATAATAAGCACTGGAAAATTCAATGTGGACATAGCCCAAGTTGGGGTGAACCGAGATATATCTGTGTCTCTCTTGTAATGTGTGTGTGATTATATTTTCATTTCTGTTTATTGTTATTGCTCTGCGATCCTGTTTTTCTAACAAGGTCATTGTCCCGTATTCTGCTATTAGAAATGTGCTGATCCAGAAGGAATTCGGTGAAAAAAGGGCCCACTGGATGACTGCTCTGCAAGAGTATGATCTGGAAATAAGCCCAGCCAAAATTGTCAAAGGACAAGGCCTTTTCCTTCTTACTGCTCAATCTAACGATCCCCGGAAGCAGCAAATTGAATGGGAATAGGAAGAAGATATTCCTACAGGTTCTGTTAATGCTATTGATACCCCAACATCAAAATGGTATGATCATATCAATTTTTTCCTGAATAATGGGTTTGCCCTTGAAACCTTGGACTTTAAGAAACGAAGAGCCTTGAGATTAAAAGCTGCCCCTTATCAATTTATTAATGAAGTTCTATTTAGGAAAAACTATGATGGGGTTTTTCTTAGGTGTTTAGAAAAACATGAAACTGATGACATCTTATTCCAATATCATGCAGGACCATCTGGAGGTCATTTTTCAAGTGAGATAATAGCTCATAAGATTCTCAGAGATGGGTATTACTGGCCTATGTTGTTTAAAGATTCTTATGCCTATGTAAGGAGGTGTGAACCATGCTAGAAATGCACAAGGAAGTTCAACAAACCTACTTTCCCTTTGCAACTAGTCACTGTTCAGTTTCCATTTCAGCAATGGGGGCTGGATTTTGTCAGGCCCATAAATCGTACCTCATCCCTCCAACACAAGTACATTCTCACAGCAACTGACTACTTCACCAGATGGGTGGAGGCAGTCCCGCTTAAGCAATGTAATGCCATCCAAGTCATTTCTTTCCTAGACAGTTAAATACTTTCATGATTTGGTATTCCAGAATTCCTAGTTTTTGATAATGCATCCTATTTTTCTTCGATTGACATAACTGTATATGCTTTTAAAAAAGGGATGAAACTCAAATTTTTTGCCAATTACTACCCACAGGGTAATGGGTTGGTTGAGTCTTCGAACAAAAACTTGATCAACATTCTGAAGAAGCCATTCTTCCTACTAATCTTACCATCCCTTCACTACAGTTAGCCCATTCTTTCCAAGAAGATGATTCTTCTCCCCTCTAGTAGAGAATTGACACTCTACTTAAACTGGAAGAAGATAGAGAAGCATCTAGGAACAAGTTATATCATCATCAGCAGATGGTGAAAAGATGGTTTGATGAAAAATCTTCATCTGACAGGGAATTTTTTGTTGGAGACTTGGTTTTAAGATGGGACAAACAACACAAAGATAAAAACCAATATACCAAGTTTCAACGCTTCTGGCTGGGACCTTTCATTGTTACAGAAAGGATGGGTCTTGGTACTGTTCGATTACAGACATTGGAAGGAGTTGTGGACACTTATCTAGTGAATGTTTCAGTCATCAAAAATATTTTGTTTGATTGGTATGATGTACTTGTACATAGGTTTGTTTTTCTATTTTCTTTTCTTGATTGGATTGTCTTCTTTGTTTTCATTTGTTTGCTTTAAACTCCACACATTTGGTGTTACTCATTGATCAGTTTTTCTCTTGGTGATGATTTTAGCTTGGGTTATATAACTGTCTGCCAGCCACAATTTTGTCCTATATCGGAGGTTGTTCAACAAAGGGCATACAGCTAATGATTGTGGGACCCTGAATTGATATCTCTCCATGATGGTTATTATCTTACACATGTATTATTTGTTTAAGTGGGGTCTAGAGAATAGCAAAGTCTCCATTGTCTCATGTTTCATGGTTCAAGCTGCATATCATAATAACCTTCCTAGCTTGTTCTGCTCTGGATCCTTTTACAATCACCTTGGTAATAAATCTCTTAATAAATGTAAATTACAAGGTGGGAGGTCTTGTTATCAAGCCAGCCCATTAGGTTCATAGGTGCTAAGAAGAATGACGTCTTCACATCAAGCCACCACACTTGGAAGATGACTTTCAGTTTTATTGGGAGTTGGAAGATCCTATCACAGATTGGTCCATTCATGATCAGCAAAGCATTGGTGAGTAACACTACTAATATATGGTTACCCAGCCATGGTGGTGCCTTGCAATTTTCAACCTAATAAAATTTGGTTTGCTCATTTTTCAAGATGCTCGTGCATATAGGGATAGGGGGGTCTTATCGCAAGCCATCCCTACCATGATCATGGGTTTAACTTGGACTGAAGCTATCACAATATGGTCGCCAAGCCATGGTAGTTGCTTTCAGTATTGCAATTGGAAGACAAGGAGTCTTGTTATTGAGCTGGCTTGATCAGTTTCTGAATTATGCTTGTGAATGGCATTGCTAATATTTGATCACCACATCAGGGTAGTAGTCTTATATACATAGTCTCTTCTTTTAAATAAAAAAAAAGAAAAAAACGAAAAGAGAATCTCATGAAATGTTGCATGTAAATAAAATCTCAATAAATCAAGGTGATGTCTAATTAGGATATCCAAGAGCATTTTCAAGTATGTGCCTAGGTTCAACACAAGCTGCTTTTGCATGATTACATGAAGGTGAAGGATCTCAGTTGTTTCTTCAACCCCCTTATCAGATTTGCATTATTCTCAATGTAATCATATGTGGGGATTTATTAATTTCATGTTCCATTCTCGTTAAGTGTCTCTCTTGTGATCAATTTTTTGGAAAAATTCAGGTTGAAAAAAGTGGTGTGGCTAACATGTTTCATTTAGCTTAATTTCATTGCAGAGATAACTGGTTCTTCCTAGCTAGTCGCCATTTTTTGTGGCCACAACAGATCCCATGCTTAGCTAAAGCACGGGAACCCCATTTTGAATAAACACAAAGATATTTTGGTGAGTGCACTCTATAAATATGAGAATTTGGGTTTTCATTTGTTTAGATCTCTCACCCATACTTTTTTCCTATGTGTTTCCCTCTTTATGGGTGATCTCTAACTGTCTGGTTTGTTGAAATCCTCAAATTTTGAGTGTTTTACCCTTTTCTTCAATCAACCCGAAACTCGCAACCCAACAATTTCGGGTTGCGGGGTGTTTGTTTTGCAGTTTTGGATTTTGGCCAACCTGAATCCCGCAAATCAATGGTTGCGGGTTGTGGGTTCATCTTGTAATAATCTTGGGAAATCATCATCCCGAAACCCGAAACTCGAAAACCCACAATTGCGGATTTCAGCTTTCGGGCTCTGCCTCTTTATTTATTTTGTTGCGTGTTCCCGAAACCCGCAACCCGCAAGTGTCGGGTTGTGGCTTTCAGGAAGTTGTTTTTGGTTTATGAGTGTGTCATTCCCGAAACCCGCAACCCGCAAGTGTTGGGTTGCAGCTTTCAGGAACACATTTCTCATTTTTCGACTGTGGTCATTCCTGAAACCTGAAACCCGCAATTGCGGCTTTCAGCTTTCGGGAATTCTTTTCCACCTTTGTCATTTGCGCAACCCCACAACCTGCAACCCGCAATTGTTGGGTTGTGGCTTTCGGCATCCCTTAATAAATTTTGTGAATAAAACTTTCGCGCGACCCCGCATCCCGCTTTGGTTAATCTCGGTTGTTCATTTGTTCTGATCACACAGTCATCTTTAATCCAATGAATTCAATAAATAGGGTTTTTCCTATTTTATTTTTACCATTTTACGTTTGAATAATTATTCCGTCGCACTGTTGTTTTTACCGTGAATTCCGTATCAGGTGATGTTTTTCTGTTTGTTTGCTATTTCGGGTAAGCTCACTGTCATCCTTACACTACCAGTCTGCATTTTTGCTATTTTGGATTGATTTTGATTTTAAATTTTCTTATTGATCATAAATTGCAAGTTCTTTCGCCATGTCGAAAGGTACATGTTCTAAGATGCCACTCAGATATCCCTTGATCAAAGACCCTAATTTTGGTTTGCTCTCCGACACCAGTGAGTGAGTTACTGAGACATACTAGATAGATTGGTCGAAAATATATGCCATTTTTTATAATTTGCTACCAAAATGCAGACTCTAAGAGCTCAAGAGCAGGCGTGAGGAGTTCGCACAGAGAATTCAGGATGTGGATGATTTGGTTAGACAACTGGTTGTCATGGAAGGCAAGATTCGTATGTATCTCCGCACTTGGCACAAGTTGGCGAAACATGACATGGAGAATAATGTGTGCAATGTTCAGTTAGCTTTAGAATCTGTCAATTTCTCAAATATAGATGAGTTGTTAGATGTTAGATTTTGAGCATTAATTCACAATACTCTAGGATATTTACTGAGAGAATAACATATACAGTATATCAATGCATGACAATCACAATAAGTATGACAAGCATCAGAAGAATCAAAAGCATAAGAGACAAGAGACACAGAGTTTCCGTGGGGAAAACCCTAAGGTGAAAAGCCCCACAACTTCCTCAGAGATAGAGAGAGCAATGGCTCAACCAAAGTACAACCAAAATACACTGAGATAGTCTCCTAGTAGCAGATAATCCTCCTCCTCACTAGTGCACCACTTTCTGAGTGAGAGAGATGTACTTTTTCCGAATGATCTAAATAGAGATCACCTAATCTCTACTTATACTAACTTGTTTTCCCAGTGACCTTATGGGGCCGACTTGTCTAGCTAGGTACATCCACATTATAATATATATTTAAGGGTCGACCCCACACATGGTGGTCTAATAACCCATCAGCAAGTACACACACTTGGGACACTTGTCAATCCACATGACGACACTTCCTTATAGAGGAATGACACATCTCTTATAAGGGTACAATAAATATATATATAATACACAGATGAAATACATTCCGAAGTTACATATACATCAACACTCCCTCTTAACTAGGAAAGTATTTCTCGACACAGATCTGCTAGACAAGTCTTCTTCTCAGGATCATCATCATCGATGCATCGTCATCATCATCGTCACTACTGCTGCTATCTCAACCAATCTCTGAATCTACTCGTCATAGGAAGTTCTATAGAGCCAGTCCTTTTTCATACTGGATGTAGGCCCACCTCCTGCATGTCTTCATCATCACTAGCCATACTGTGGAATTCTCAGGACTTATTACGTGCGTCACAAAACCTAGCTGCAGCATCCCAGGCTAGTACGAGCACACAGCTCTACCTGTAGGATCTCCCAGGAGCACATTACATGTGACCCATCACAAAACCTGGCTGAAGCATCCCAGGCTATTACGAGCACACAACCCAAGAGCACATTACATGTGATCTCACCACAAAACCTGGCTGAAGCATCCTAGGTTGTTACGAGCACACAACTCTACTTGTCGGATCTCCCAGGAGCACATTACATGTGGTCAACCACAAAACCTAGCTGAAGCATCTGAGGCCTTTTTCATCCTGTCCAAATCTCCCAGGAGAAAATTACATGTGGTCATGGAAAAACCTGGCTAAAGCATCTGAGGCCTTTTTCATCCTGTCCAGATCTCCTAGGAGCAAATAACATGCCATAGGACAAAACCTCGCAAGAGCATCTCAGGATGTTATGGATACACAACTCCGACCTGATGATCTCCCAGGGCACAAATTACATGTCCTCCCAGAGCAATGTCTCGAAAGAGCATCCCAAGCTGTTATGGGTACGCAACTTTGACCTATAGGATCTCCCAAACATGCTCATCTACACAACTTGATCCACAACCACAAAGTATCATCTGATACTCATCATACATCATCCTGATGTACACATGATAATCCTGATCATCATCACTACAACATCCTGCTGCATGTCATCTAGAGAAGCTCATCATCCACGATCACCCTAATCATGCAATGCACACCAAGTATCTACCTAGTACATATAATCATACACAGTGTATCCATATGATACATAGATACATGATCCACACAATGTATCCATCAACATACATGATCTACCTAATCATACAATGTATCCACCTGATACATATACAAATACATGGTCCAGGCATCCAACATGATGCATATACAAAATACATACAAATGATCCAACCGATCATATCCAGCATCCAACATGATGCGTACATACATATAAATGATCCAACTGATCATATCTAGCATCCAACATGATGCGTACATACATATACATATAAATGATCCAACTGATCATACAAAGCAGAAACTAGAACATCATCCTGATGCTCATCATCCAGCGCTTACATCCATAGCCATGTGAAGGATCCTCCTTCTGACATGCTTGGAATGGCTTCAGCAAATGTGTCCATCACTTCTTCCTCAAAGTGTCCTCGATCTAAAGAACACCAAGCCTCTCTCTGAAGTACTCGAACTTCACCCTGGCTAGTGGCTTCGTCAGCACATCTGCAATCTGCTCGTCCGTTGCAACATACAGAAGCTTCATAGCTCTTCTCTGCACCATATCCCTGATATAGTGATATTTGATATCTATGTGTTTCGACCTGTCATGAAACATTGGATTCTCATACAGCTTCACACAACTCTGGTTATCATAGAAGATACCAGTAACATCCAACGGGAGATCAAATAACTCAAACAGTAGCTTCCATAGCCATACTACCTCACAACTAGCTGAACAGGATGCAACATACTCTGCCTCAGTTGTCCTCAGTGCTACGCAGGACTGCTTCCTACTAAACCAAGAGATCACACCTGATCCCATACTGAAGCAACACCCAGATGTGCTCTTCCTATCTGCAGCACTGCCAGCCCAATCTGAATCAACATAAACCTACAGGTTAAACTTTTGATTTGCTTCATACTTGAGCCCATAATCCACTGTACCCTTCAAGTACCTCTGAACATGCTTTACAGCAACCAGGTGAACACTCCTCGGATTCGTCAGGAACTGGCTCAATGTGTTCACAGCAAAGCAAATGTTCAGTCTCGTGTTCGTCAGGTACATCAAGGACCCAATCATCTAACGATACATAGAGCATCACATAGAAGCTTCATATTCGATGCCATAGGTGTGGCCATGGCCTTGCAATCCATCATCCTGAATCTCTTCAGGATATCTACTGTGTACTTCCCTTGACCAAGGAAGATACCACCTGCACTCTACCACACCTCCATACCTAGGAAATAATGCATCATTCCCAAATCTTTCATATCAAACTCAGCAGCAAGATTCCTCTTAGTATCTGCAATCAATCTGTCATCTCCTGTTACAAATAAGTCATCCACATACAGGAGTAGAACCACAGGATTCCCTTCTTCAACCTTGTAGTAAAGGTTGGAATCCACTTTACTCTTGGTAAAGTCCAATCTAGATAGGAAACTGTCCATCCTACCATACCAGGTTCTGGGAGCTTGTTTCAAGCCATACAAGGCTTTCTTTAATCTGCACACATATGACTCCTTGTCATGTATTTCGAAACCGAGTGGCTGCTCCACATATACTTCTTCTTCAACTACACCATTCAAGAAAGCAGTCTTGACATCCATCTGGTGTATTTTCCATTTCATCGCTACAGCCAGGGAAAGTACTGTTCTGATGGAAGTATACCTGGATACTAGTGAAAAAGTTTCTTCATAATCTATTCCCTCTTTCTGAGAGAAGCCACAAGCTACGAATCTTGCCTTGTATTTCTCCACACTGCCATCTGCAGCATGCTTGATTTTGTAAATCCATTTGGAAGTCACAACAGACTTCTCTTTAGGTCTTGGGACAACATCCCAAACATCATTCTTCATTATTGATTGATATTCCTCAACCATGGCATCCTTCCATTCTTTCTTTTCTGCTGCTTCTACATAACTGGAAGGCTCTTTGTTCATAATGTCACAGAGTAAAGCAACATAGCTGGTATGTGATCTAGTTCTCTTCATTGCTCTGTGTTCCTCTTCTGGAATGCAAAATCTTTCTGCATCTTGAATGAGCTCTCTAGCCCATGCAGGTTTCCTCTTGTGAGAGTTATCCTCACGGGGTGGATCTACAGGTTCTTGTGGATCTTCAAACTCATGAACAACTTCTGGAACTGCTTCAGTCATGGTAGTGTCTTGAAATCTAGTTTCCTTAGGTTCTTCGTAAACTTCGATCGGTGCCTTCCTTGATTTGATGAATGCTGAGTTCTCATCAAATGTCACTTCCCTGTTGACATCAATCTTCTTGAACCCTGGAAAGTATATTCTGTAAGCCTTCGAGCTTTAACTGTAACCCACAAAGATACCCTTCTTTCCTGAAGGATCTAGTTTGGTCCTCTTTTCCTTTGCGACATGAGTGAATACTGGACAACCAAATATTCTGAGATGGCTGAATTCATGTTTCTTACTAGAAAAGACCTCTTTTGGTGTCTTGTTGTCCAATATCTTGTGGGGTGTTCTGTTCTGCACATATACAGCTGTTCTAGCTGCTTCTGCCCATAGATGCATAGGTAGATCCTGGTCATGGAGCATTGCTCTTGCTGCTTCCATGATTGTTCTGTTCTTCCTTTCTGCAACTCCATTTTGTTGTGGATTGTAAGGAGCAGTCAACTCCCTCTTAATCCCTAAATCACTGCAAAGATTCTTGAAGTCACTTGAGGTGAATTCTCCACCATTGCCAGATCTGAATGTTTTGATCTTCTTGTCAGTTTGATTATCCCAAGGTTTTGAATTCCTTAAACTTATCAAACACCTCATATTTGTTCTTCAAGAAGTATACCCAAGTCTTCCTCGAGAAGTCATCAATAAATGAGACATAGTAAACATACCCACTTAGAGAACTGGATGACATAGGACCACATACATCTGAGTGGATGATTTCCAGGATGTCTTTTGCCTTGCTTTCACTGCTTGGGAAAGCATTCTTAATTTTCTTACCTTTTGCACATCCTTTGCAAACACCTTCATGTTTGTTCTTGATTTAAGGAAGACCCTCTACAGCCTTGCTTGCAATTGGAAGTGCTCTATAGTGCATATGAGCAAGTCTTCTATGCCAAAGTTCACTTGGCTCCATGGATTCATGTACCATGGCATGTTCAGGTTGTCCCTTCAATTTATACAAACCTCCCTCTTGCTCTCCAATCACTACTGCATCATCTATGTTTTTTCCCTTTGGCCACATTAGGACTTGGCCATCCACAAATGCAACCCTCATGCCTTTTGCATTGCAGAGATGGAGAGTAAGTTCTTCTTGAGCCCAGGTACATAAAGAACTTCTTTCATCTTCAAATATTTTCCAGAATCTAGGTTGTAGGAGGCTTCACCACTTCATTTGATTGGGTATTGATAATCATCCCCAAGTTTCACCTTATGGGGTGATTCATGTTCAGATAGATTCACAAAAGATTCCTTAAACCCAGTCATGTGTTTGGAAGCCCCACTATCAATCAACCAATCATTACAACCATGGGAGATGGTACCTGTGAGAGTAGAGATCAGAAAATACTCTTCTTCACTTGATGAGTTATCATCACTTTCTGCCCTAGCCTTCTTCTTGGGTGGTTCATCATCCTCGGCAGCATGAGCATGAAACCTTCTTTTGCTGCCCTTCTTCTTGTTGTTGGAGTTGTTGTTTTCCTTCTTGTTCTTGGGACAATTTATGGCAATATGTCCTTTCTCATTATAGGTGAACCATATTCTTCTTTCTTTGAAGTGATGTGAAGATTTCTTGGAGTGCAATGGCTCTCTCTTGGACTTCCCTTTTTTGGTGTGAGCTGTGAGAGCTTGATCTTCATTCCCCATCTTTTCTTCTTGTGCCACAATCCTTGCTTCTTCTTGTGAGCATTCTTCCCGTAGTCTACCAAAGGAAATCAACTTCTTTCTTGCACAGATTCCTTGAATGAAGGATTCCCATGACCTAGGTAAGCCATTCAGAGTGGTCATGACAACTTCACCATTCTCTACCTTTTCATACACTGCTTCTAGTTGTTCCTTGATCTGGGAGACTCTTGAAAAATAAGATTGAATGGTTTCTCCATTCTGAAACTTTACCCCTTTCAATTGGTTCCGTAGGGTCATCTTTCAATTTATGTTCTTTCCTTCAAATAGCTTGGTCAAAGAGTCAAACATCTCTTTGGGTGTCTTTAGAGAATACACATGGGGTATGAGATGGTCTTTGATAGAATCAACAATGATTCTTTTTGCCTTGACCAAGTTCTTCTTATGCAATACTTTAGCCTCTTCATCCTCTGGGATAGGGATGTCTTCTTTTATATATGAGTCCAACTCATTCTCTTCCAGGATTAACCCAATCCTATACTTCCAAGCTCGGAAGTTATCAGCCCCTTCAAGCTTATCCTCAATCTTGGTGTGGTGAGACATCTTAAAGAGTACTTCAAATGGAAATAGAAAAGATTTAGGTCTTACCACTTGAAATGCTGAAAACTGGATCTCGTCCTGGATTAGGGTTGTTGGAAAAACCCTAAAAATTCAAAATGTGAATTTCAAATTTCTGAAAAGATAGAAAGATGTGCCATGATGAGCTGATCAGCCTGGTGCATTCAGAATTTGAGATCATCAAAGCTTTACCCTTCAGATTTGTCTTTTTGTCCTCCCGGGTTCACTGGGGAGAGCCCTGAATTAGGGTTTGAGTTTCTCGGAGATCTACGTAGCCAAAAATCTTGATCCAAAGCTCTAAACTTTGATTTTTACAAGGAGCTTCCAGCTATGTCTTCAGATTTTAAAAATTCCTATTTTTGTGGAAACCCTAATTTTTAGGGCTAAATCTGAAAAAGCTCAGAATTGAATTTTGATTGGATAGATAGATGATCCTTGATGAGTAGAGTCAATCTACTATACTGCTTTTCCAAAATCTGTGGAGAGAAAATCAAGTTTCTGTCACTGCAAAATGTCTTCTTCTCAGGTTAGCTCTGATACCATGTTAGATTTTGAGCATTAATTCACAATACTCTAGGATCTTTACTGAGAGAATAACATATACAGTATATCAATGCATGACAATCACAATAAGTATGACAAGCATCACAAGAATCAAAAGCATAAGAGACAAGAGACACAAAGTTTCAGTGGGAAAAACCCTAAGGTGAAAAACCCCACAACTTCCTCAAAGATAGAGAGAGCAATGGCTCAACCAAAGTACAACCAAAATACATTGAGATAGTCTCCTAGTAGCAGATAATCCTCCTCCTCACTAGTGCGCCACTTTCTGAATGAGAGAGATGTACTTTTTCTGAATGATCTAAATAGAGATCACCTGATCTCTATTTATACTAACCTGTTTTCCCAGTGACCTTATGGGGCCGACTTGTCTAGCTAGGTACATCCACATTATAATATATATTTCAGGGCCGACCCCACACATGGTGGTCTAATAACCCATCGGAAAGTAAACACACTTGCGACACTTGTCAATCCACATGATGACACTTCCTTATAGAGGAATGACACATCTCTTATAAGGGTACAATAAATATATATAAAATACACAGATGAAATACATTCTGAAGTTACATATACATCAACATTAGACATATATGAGAAATGGCAGGATTTCTTGGATCTGTAGTTTTGATTCGATTTTGTAATCTCTATTTTCTAGGGATCTCCATTTTTGGACTCTGTTGTAATTATTTAAAGAAGGATACCTCTCGTAGTTAGGGTTTGGTAATTTTGGAGTTGTAAGTCAGCAGAAGACTAGATTGGAGATACTCTGCTAAGTAGAGCTTTTTGTAATTTCTGTACAAGACCTCTTCATACAGTAAAGTTCTCTTTTAATCTATCTTCTGTTATTCCTCAAATTTCTTTGAGAGTCTCTGATTTATGCTTCAAATTGTCATCTGTTATGTATATGATCTTTTCCTAAACATGTGTTAATGCACAAATCTATTTTATTGATTTCTCTATATGACTGGTTTATGTTTCCAAGTACTTCATTGAGTTTTTTCAATACAAGTACTTTCATGTTTTATTTCTGCAAATGATTCGGTGCATATGAATTTATATAATCATTGTTAATTTTTAAATTAGCAGAGTGATTATAGACTAGATCTTGAATGAGCCCGGATACTTGAAAGATTGTCATTTGATTTTCATTAACTGATAAATAATTTAACTTAACAAGTAACACAACAAAAGACATTTTTGTTGGAGTTGTTCAATTACTTGTTTAATCACATCTCAAGACCAATCTACACATAAACAAGATTTCATTTTAGAATAGGACTGACTTAGACTAGTTTCCCTTTTCTAAAATAGGTTAGATTAGCTTTGTATTACCATATCCACACCTTGGGTTTCCTTGACTGGAAAATGGATCTTATAGGTCAACTCATCTACTCTGAGAGTGCCAGTAGAGGCCTAATATCCATGGGGGATCACCACACCAAATAGGTTGGGGATAGAATTGCCCTTGCACAAGGTCTTTCGAAGCCTTTCAACTTGGGTTTTCTTCCTCTATTGAGTGTCTTGGAACATTCCAGCACCTTTTGCATCTAACCTACACAACCGAGGCATCAACAGTAAGCAGGATGAGATAAGGGCTTATCAGCTGGAGAATGAGATGATTTCCCTAAATCCTGAGAATTTCGAGACCATCAATGAGTTTTTCACCAAGTTCAAGCATTTGGTACTGCAGTTGAAGCAATGTGGTGTTGAGAAGAAATATGAATAGTTGATTCTTTCAATCCTTACGAATCTAGGAGCATATTATTTAGTGTTTGTCTCTACTTTCCAATCGGGAAAACTCACCACTATGAATTGGAAAATTCCTACCTTGAATGCATTCATTGAGTCCTTAACAAAAGAGCATGATAAGCTTGTTCAGATGGGGTCCAGAAAAACCTCCAAAGATCAAGCCCTTTTTGCTGGAGGACCCAAAGCTACGAATGGAAAACGAAAGAAAAAGAAAGAGAAGGCCAAGTTTGATCATCTGAAGCAAAAGGAGAAGACCAAGCAGTCATATGAGCTGTCAGGTTCAAGGAAAGACAAGCAAAAGGGAAAAGAGAAGACAAAGTGTTCTTACTGTGGTTGGGGATTTCATCCTGAAATATCATGCATGGAGAAAACTATTGATCAGATGGCCCTTCTCTTGGAGAAAAACAACATTACTCTTCTAGATGGCGCAAGTAAGAAGGACAATAATGATAATATAGAAAGAGGTCATGCACTCATGGCAAGTGTTTTGAATTCTACAACTCTTCTCATAGATTCAGGAGCTTCGAATCACATGGTTGCAAGCAAAGAATCCTTCTCATAATTGGACTGCAACATCTGAATCTCCATCCACATGGCAGATGACTCTCAAATTTCATCCAAAGGAAAAGGTACTATTCATTTAGAACATGGCAGTTTCCAAAATGTTCTTTATGTTCCTTCTCTAGCTTCGAACCTACTTTCTGTGTATCAGATGACATAGTGGTTTTTCCAAGAAGGCTGTATTCATCCCTAATGATGTTGAAATTTCTGATATTTCCACTAAAAATCTCATTGCAGTAGGCAAAGCAAATCATGTTGCAAAAACATATGAGTTTTCCCACTTTTTCCACATGCAAAGCCAAGTGCCCTTCTGAATCATGGAAATGAGGTTAGTCAGCTATGGCATGAGAGGTTTGGACACCTAAATTATAAGTATTTGTAGCTTCTATAAAATAAATCCATGGTTGAAGGCCTTCCGAAAATCAAATCCTCGAAAGGAATATGCAAGGGTTGCATAATTGGGAAGCACCCCGAGCACAAGTTTGATCGAGGAAAAGCAAGCAGAGCTTCTTTTATTTTGGGGATGATTCATAGTGATATCAGTGGTCCACTTCCAAATACCTCTATGAATGTATCAAGGTATGTTCTGACATTCATTGATGATTTCTCCAGATTCACATGGGTCTACTTTCTCAAGAACAAATCGGAAGTGCTTGAAAAATTCAAGAATTTCAAGGCTTCTGTTGAGACTGCTACTTAAAGCAAGATCAAAGTTCTTAGATCTAATAATGGTGGATAATATATCAAATCATAGGTGCTGCAAATTTTTGCGTAAAATTGAATCAAAATCTAGCACACAGCCCCTTACACACCTGGGAAGAATGGTGTAGTGGAGAGGAAAAACCGAGCACTGAAAGAGATGGCCACCTGTATGCTTGAGTCGAAAGGTTTTGATCCAAATATTTGGGATGAGGCCATGAATGTTGCTTCATACATTCAAAAAAAAGTTCCACACTCATCCATCAAAGGTACTACTCCCTTCGAATCCTACACTGGTCACAAGCCTAATGTGTCCAATCTTAGGGTTTTTGGTTCCACTACATGGGCTAGAATTCCGACTAAGAAGGGAAGATATTTGGAACCACAAAGTAATGAGTGCATCATCATTGGAAATTCTAAAGAATCCAAAGGATTAAAACTTGTGGATATCAGATCCAAAAATATATTCATCAAGCGAAGTGTCAAATTTGAAGAACAGCTTCAAGATCTAAAACTAGTGGAGGAAGAAACTACTGAATTGCTCCATCTCCAAGAACAAGATTTAGATGAAGATGATGAAATTTTGTGTTCTGATATTTCTTGTATTTTATAAGAAATTAATGAACATGAAATATCAGGTTCAGATTTAGATTCATATGATCCTCCTCAGTTTCCAAAGTGAGAAGAAAAGACTCAATTATGTTGGTTCTAACATTGGAAATCCTGTCGATCCAAGAAGAACTCGAGCATAATTTCAAAGAAAGGGTATGGCTCTTTCATATTCTGATCCATTAATGCTTGAGAAATGTTTTTGATGATAGGATCAGATCATAAATCATACTATCATTCCTACCTAGATCCGATATGGCAAACCGCCATGGATGAAATGTACAATTCTCTTTAGAAAAATGCTTGGCATGGGAGCTAGTTTCTCTTCCACCTAGGAGGAAATTAGTTCAATGCAAACGGTTCTACCGAAATAAGGTTTCTATAGATGGCTCAACCTAAAAATACAAAGCTATCTTGATGGAAAAATTATTCTCCCAAGTTCATGGTGTGGACTACACATAAACTTTTGCACTGATTGCAAAAATGGATTCAATCCGCCTAGTTTTGGCAATTTCCGCATCTAAACACTGGGAGGTGCACCACATGGATGTGAAGAGTGAATTTATTCATGGATTTATTCAGGAATAGATTTAAATGAATCATCCTAAAGGCTACATATCATATCCGACATTAGTGTGTAGACTGAAGAAATCAATGTATGGTTTAAAACAGGCCCCAAGAGCTTGCTATGCAAAGATGGATTCCTTCCTTCTGTCACAAAATTTTGCAAGATGAAAATCAGATCCAAATGTATACCTACAACAGAATGAAGGTAATTTTTTTATCACTGTCCTTTATGTTTATGACCTTTTGATTATAGGAACCACTCTTGCTTCGATTGGCAATATAAAAACCGCACTACATCTAGCATTTGACATGATTGATTTAGGCATGCTGAAGCAGTTTATTGGCTTAGAGATCACTCAGAATTTTGATGGAATCAGCATATCTTAGTCAAAATATGCTTTAGACCTACTAAATTGTTTTAATATGGCATATTGTAAAGTGACACCATTCCCATTCCTCTCAGGAATCATACTTGAGGATGGTGATTCCACACCATTGGTGGATTCTACACTATATCAACAGTTGATTGGAAGTATTCTATACTTGACACACTATAGGCCTTATAATTATTCATTGACTATTGTGTCAAGGTACATGCATCAGCCCCATGAGCTTCACTGGAAGGCATCCAAAATGATCTTACATTATGTGCAGGGTACTAGACATTTTGGCATTCACTATGCTACAGATTCTGATCTAGATTTGGTTGGATTCACTGATTCGGATTGGGAGGGTGATAACATTGATTGGAAGTCCACTTATGGTTATGTTTTCATGATTGGCATAGGGCCTATTTTTTGTTCAATAAAAAATAAGGAATCCATTGCCTTATCTTCAGCAGAGGCAGAGTATCGAGGAGCAGTCAATGCTTGCATTCAGGCAGTTTGGTTGTAGGGTATTCTAGCATAGTTTGATATTGGTAGCACCACTTCTACTGTCATATTTTGTGACAATCAGAGTGCTATCAAGATCTCAATAGATTTGGTTCAGAGACAGAGGACCAAGCATATCGAGATCCACATGCACTACATCCGAGAGCTTATGCATGACAGAACCATTGTACTGCAATATTTCACTACAGAAGAGCAAATTGCAGACATCTTCACCAAGAGCTCCACTAAGAAGAAATTCTCTTACATTCGTTCACTGCTAGGGGTGAGTTCTACTATGATGAAGATAGATTAGATCCTTCAGTGTTCATTTTGAGGGGGGTTTTTCCTTCACATTGGGTTTTTCCCTCTTTCCTCATTTATATTTTTTCTAGCATTTTTGGATTATTTCTATACTGGGTGACCTATGGCCTTTGTTACTAGGGCCCTTTGATTGTTTTTTAATCCTCAATGAGATAAGCTTAAGGGGGGGTTTTGGAGAATTTTCCAACCACACATCATTTATTTGAGCCTCACAAATTAATTTTCCACTTATCCAAAGTATTTTGACTCAATCATGTGCTTACATCATCAGTAGATCATAGTTTCAGTAAACTGGGCCTCCTCCTACATTCTAGGAGCCAAATGCGCCATCAACTAAGCCTCCACTGCCATTCAGGAGGTGATTTGCATGACTAATGCACACTAATCAGTCCAACTGACAACATTTACTAGTTCATTCATCCAACTGGAGACTAGAAGGTGCCCTACCACACTGGTTGAATTCATCTGGTATTATTTTTACCTACTAATCAATTAACTGCAGACAGAAAAAAGCCCTCCTCTATTTTTGGGAAATCAGTTGAGTTCTGAATCAATTAGACTCAGTTAGACAGTTTCAGAGTCAGTTTGAATCAGTCTTATGGTAGTTAGGTGGTTAACTCATGTGCCGAGTGGTGTTAACTTCCAAGTAATCCACCCTCATGCATTCAATTCCAATGAACTCTCTGGAATTTGAATTTATGGGTTTATTGTAGCCATTGTTACACATTGTAATGTATCTTCTGAGTTTATGATAATGCATGAAATACTGCAAACCTTTTGCACAGTGTTTTCACATATTATTTGTTGCATGCATCTCTAGTAACTGCTGTGCTTGTTTCATAGATCTGTTGTGCTTGAATTTTATAGTTCAAGCTAAAGTGATCGATCCATATACGTGTTTCCTTATTCAGTTTGATCTTTGAGTTTGTAATTTTCAACCAAATCTAATGAAAAGTGTTTCAAAATCAGATCTGGTTTCATGTGCTAATCATGGATGGATTGTGTCCTCGTATGATGGATGTAATCAGTTTGGAATAAATACCTTGGCATATGAAACATCCCATAAATTACCAAAATTTAAATTTTTTTATAATAGCAATAATTATCAAAGTCATTTTAATGTGGAACATATAATTTAATTTGAATTCTTAACTTGAGATAATTAATGACATTGACACGTCATACATCTCAAATAATTAAGATATAATTGTATTTTCTACTTCAAATTTAAGCGGATGTTAATCTCCTTAACGAAAGATATTTTATGATTATGCATATGAGTACAGTTTACAGATTTTCTTAAGTGCTTGAATATATTTACATACTATACTATTGTGATGTTCTTGATGAAATGTTGATGGTTTGTTTGTATAATGATGAAGGGGTCCTACGAGGTACCCTGGAGTTTACTTAGATATGTTTAGCTAAGGCATCCGAATCTTGTTTCCATGTGCAGACCACGGGTAAGAAATCCTATAAGACAACATGTGTTAAGAGTACTTGTGTCTTTCAATTCATCGTCAATGTAAATTTAGAATGCTAAGTACTTCCTTGCGACACCAGTTACTGGAGGTATGGGTACAAGGTTCTAATCCTAGTTTATGTACTGTCTTACGAAGCTCTTCAAGGTTATCATTTATAAAGCATATTTGACTAGTGTTTATACTAAGTACATAGCTTCAGAATGGGAATTATTGAAGAAAATTGATGTGCATTGGAAAATTCTCGTTTATGTTTTGGAAAATTTGAATGAATGTATGATCTATTGTGTTTTTTCTCGAACTATGAATCGCTCATTTTCTTGAAAAACTCAAAGAACACTTCAATTTTTGCAAAATTGACTCCATGCTAAGGAAAGATAGATGCATTTTTAATTTTTGTTGCTTTTAGACCATTGAAAGTGAAATTCAAAAACTTTCATTTTCCATTTCAGAATCCTCTCTTTTCATTACCTAGTGTCGTTTTGATTTGAAAAGAAAAAGAAAAGAAAAAATGTTGTGATTTGGATAGTAGTGTTGTGATTTTTTGTGTTTTGTTGAAAAAAGGAAAAGAATACTTTCATAGTCAAGTTTTGTTTGAATTGGGATTGTGTTGCATTGAGTTTGTTTTGGCAATACTATTGGAAAAAGCTTTCTCCTTCCCATAGCTAGAATTCATTGAAAGAAAAGAATATTTCATGCATGTAGCTAGGGCTTGCATTATGCTTCTGATTATGTACCCACCTCATGCATTCACCTAATCATCCAAGATAAAATTAATGGTAGAACTAGGTAAAATTTTTAGCAACTTGTGTGTAAGTTAGAGACGTGTTCCGGCGTCATTAAGTGTGGCAGTTGTCGTTATTTTCTAGCACTGTATCTCGGGGGTATTGTAGTCTTCCATGTATTTATCGATATATTGAGCTCCTTCATGTACCCACCAAGTACCATAATCCATACTTGGCATATATCAAAGGGTGTATCATGTAGTCGGTAGTATATCGGAAGGTCTCTTGCCAAATGGTTGTGCATTAGATAGCACCACTACGGATTTGAGCTCCCACGTACCTTGCGTATATCGGGAGACACCACTAGGGTTCCTGAAACCAACTGATTTAACCATTTGGCCGTCTTGGAAAATCAATACAACGAGAACAGCACTAGGGGAGATTAGCATGCACGTACTGTCTAGGTAATCGGGTATGCAGGCAAAGGTACAGTCCCAATCCTCCTTGTTGCGTCATATTGTTGGACCCTGCAATATATCGCGGTTTACGATGCCTTGATAATACCGTGAGGTTCCAGACTTTTGAATCCACTCTGTCACATAAGTTTGCTTATTGCCTTAGTTTGAGTAGGTTTTTTTGGACTGCATTTCTTTTAGCATACCCTTAAGAGAAACGTTGTTTCATCCATCCTGGTTGATTATCTTGATGCTCTGGTGGATTTTCCCTGGAGAAGATCCCATAGGATCTTAAAATTATCACCCGAATATCCCCTTAATCCAGAGGTTATTTCGAGGGTAAGAATGGATCAGCGTAATGCGATCGTAGTTATTGAAGTGGAAAACCCCACTCTGAATGTTGGAGGATATTTGTTTCCACAAACTCCTCTGGATTCACCTACCTCTCATCCCTTGCTGGATGAAGGAGCACAAACCCCCGCTTCACAACACCTTTCTCCTGTCATCCCAGGAGAACCTGGATCATTGGAATGGATAAACCGACCCCAGGACGACCCTACAGCAGTTGTTGGTCCTTCAGCAGCTTACTGGACATCTTCTAAAGACCACCCAGTGGCTCATTTCATCATCTCATCCCCACCCAGTGGGATTACTCCGGATGACACTCTAGCCTACTTTCATGACCAATTAGCTCACTTTGGTTTCATGGATGAAGATTTTCAGTAGTCAAGTCTCCAACGACAAGTTCAAGACCCATCGTTACCCCCTTACCAACCAATCCCAGTTCATCCGATACCTTTTGGATCACCAGAACAACCTTCCCACCACGAGACAACTAATAAGATTGGTTAACCCTCACAAGAGTCTAGTCCTGCACCTCAAGTGAACCAACCTATGGAAGGACAACAGTCCAACACACCCATCACGATTACTTTACCAGTTCCTCCCCCACCTCAAAATTCAAGGGGAGGGTATTCCATTCCCACGGATTATCTTATTGGTAATGTTATTACTACGATAGCTAGTCAACAAACTACATTGGTTCAACCTGTTGTGGCTGGGGGGCGACCCCGTTTTCCTAACCAGAACATAGGAGGTGGAATCCCCAATGGACCTTCCACTGGACCATCCCAACCCTCTAGACCATCCACCATGAGATTATCTCATGTTGGGGGGTCGTCCAATGTAACTCAACCCTCATGGAGTCAAGCATATCCAGGTTCTGTTAACCCTACGCCGGTCCAATCTAATCCCAGAAACGCACCATATAAGATACCTTATCTCGAGAATCCTTACACTCTATGGGGGCAACAACCTGTGTTGCAACATGGACCCCAACCAACTATCCCTCAAGCACCACCACCCCCGATCGACCCTCCCCCACCTCCTGCTGGAGGCGGAAGGCCCCCACCTAACCTTGGTGGAGGTCCACCTCATTTTACCAAGAACATCCCTCACCCTTCTAGCAGTGGCGGGAATGGCCCACCACCCCCTCCCAGCGGAGGCAGCAGGGGACCACCCTATCATGGTGGAGGAGGACATTTCCCTTAGGGTGGCGGAAGTGGTCCACCAGCCCCTCCAGGCGGAGGCGGTGGAGGACCTACTTACTATGGTGGTGGCGGTGGTGGTGGATACCCTCATCCTTCTAGCGGTGGAAGCAGTCCACCACCCCCTCCAGGTGGAGGCGATGATGGGCTACCTCATTACGGTTATGGACCCCCACCTCCTCCTGGTGGTGGTGGCAGACCTCCACCCCCTCCTGGTCATGGAGGTCGGGCCCCACCTTATTGGAATGGACCACCTTATGGTGGTGGACCACCATACGGTCCGGGTGGCACACCCCCCTATGGACAGTTTCCTCCTGGTACACCTTACGGTCAGTTTGCTCCTTACACACCTTTTCCATATTATCAATATGCGCAGCCTAACCCACAACTGCCCTTCCTAGCTACTTTGGACCTGCCTAACCTATCTCGGTTAACCAACAATCCTATTTACCATAGATCTAACTAGCCACCTATTCCGATGAAACTTCTGTCTGATATCCCCAAATTTGATGGCAAGCCGGGTGAAGACCCTAAAAACCACATGATGACATACCACTTAAGGTGCTCATCTAATTCCTTAATGGAAGATTCCATTCATTTAGATTGTTTCAAAGGACTCTCACCGGTTTGGCTACCAAGTGGTACATTGAGTTTCCACCCCACTCTTTTCTTGATTTTGGTTCTCTTGCCATGAAATTTTTGACACATTTCAAGCTGCCTATACGGTATGAAACTGGTACTGAGATTTTAACCTCGCTCCGTCCGAATACTGCCACTCATATTTCAGATCATATCCATGAGTGGCGAAGGAGACGACGTCTGATTAAAGCTCCTATTCCAGATCAACTCCTACCAAACTGGTTCGCAAAATCCCTCATCCCTACCATAGCAATAGACGTTGCTATGCGAGGTGATGTCACCGAAGAACAAGCCATCACAAGTGCCCATGTGTTAGACCTAGTCTACACTCAATCTAGCACTTTGTTTGATATTCTACCCAACGTGCCCCATGATGTTAATGATCCTGCAAAAGCACATAAGGGACTCCAAACTGATGGAATCATTGGTTCCCTTAACACCTAGCCTGCTGCTAGCACTGTTGGATCATCCAACCCGACTCCGGTTGGCCATAGCACCACCAAGTCCACTGCTCTTGCTGTAACTGAAGAGGTGAATTATGTCCAATCAACTTCATCTCAGAAGTTTGGTGGTAAAAAGAAGAACAAGGGGAAACTCAAAAAGTCTTTCACTCAACAGGAACAAAAGAGCACTCCTAACGATACCAAGCAGAAACGGAAACTGAAGTATCCTTGTTTACTATGTGGAGATGACCATTTCTCCAAAGAATGTCCCCATAGAGACGAAGTACAAAATTTTCTTAGGGGTAAACCAACTCCCGTAGTCCTCAATGATCCGTTTTTTACTCAGAACTAGCAGATGACTACTCAAACCCCCCCAGCCCAGGGGGAACCATCCAATACCATGCATGTTCTCATGGTGCATAATGAGATGATCAATTTGAACACTCGTTCACGATCTTATGAACCAGTCCCTTCAAAGGAATTTATTGGAAGTAATGCTAAAAAAACTTCTGACTCCTTAACTGATGTTACTGTACCATCAACTTCTCTCACCATTGAGAATCCCTCCTTAGACTCGATATTGCGACTGCCCAAGAGTACGATTCAAAAAGATGTTTTCAATCCCAATGCTCGAGCGACACAAAATTACAATATCGTAGAAGACTTGGCACAAGCTCCTTGCGCCATGTCTACCTTGGAAGTTTTGCATAATTTTCCTAATCAATGCAAAACTCTCCTTGTAGCCATCTGTGCAGTCGACCCGGATTCCTCGAATACCATCATGTTCCGACTTGACAACTTTAAGTCAAGGCTCTCACACTAGCTCGCATTCCAAGTTTCTACGAACATTGCTAGGAAGATTTTCCATCGTACCCTTTTAGACGAAGGCACCTCCACTTTTGTCATGTGGATCGCTTGTTAGAAAGCCATTGGCTCCCCCGAATTGAATCGTTCCCCCATCACATTGAAAGCATTCGACGGGTGTGGCTTTCAACCTCATGGGATCTTACAAGATCTTGCAGTTGATTTGGGAGGAAAGACCGTAACCGTTAACGTGGAAGTGGTCTTGTCCCCGTTAGATTATAATCTCTTACTTGGTTGCAATTGGTTTTACACCATGCAGGCGGTAGCCTCTTTAGTCTTCCGCATAGTACAATTCCCCATCAAGGGAAAATTGTCACTATCGACCAATTAGATTTTTGTACACCAAACGCTACTACTCATCCTGGTGACCATGTTCCTTCCATTGGACAAATGTCAAAACAGCATGAGAGTATAGGGGTTGGCCTTTTGAAAGATTCATCTCTCATGGGAATTTTTCCAGCCACGAACCCCCCTAATCATGTTGCTATGGTGAACATGATCTCCACAGAGATTTTATCTCACTCTACAAATGCTTGGCTTGTACTGGATGAAGCCACAACACACCTGCTTGGAGACATAATGCCTCTTTCACCCGCTGAACGTAGTTATGAGGCTATCCAATCAGCACCAGAGGACCATTTAATAGTGGCCTCTCCATCTTGTTCTCTACAATGGACATCATCTCTGCCTGATCTCTTACTTTGGACTTTTCATTCAGACGAGTCCATCATGGAAGTTATGAATGTTAACGACAATCCATGGGATGATCTCCACCATAGGTCATATTTTCTTCCTCCTTTGGAGTCCATAGAGGACAACATCCACACCCTCTTCTCACCAGATATCTACCTGTTCACTCATTCCCCCATTCTTACATGTCTTACGGACACGGAGGGCAACCTGGACAATATTGAGCCAACCACCCCAGTAGACATCTCGGTGAAACCTAGTATAGTGGAACACATTCACATAGGCCAGAAGTGTTCCCCTGAAGAAATAGCTGCTGGCACGGCCTTATTCAAGCAATTTCGAGATGTATTTGCTTGGTCCTATGAGGAGATGCCTAGGATAGACCCCGCAATTGTTTCTCATGAAACAAAAACCTATCCCGACATCAAACCTGTACGGCAAAAGTTGCGACCGGTACACCCACGGAAGACTGTGGCAATTAAGGTAGAAATTGAAAAGCTCTTAAAGGATGCTTTTATTTATCATGTCCCATTGATGTATTGGGTCTCAAACGTCGTCCCTGTGAACAAAAAGAAAGGTACCATTCACTTCTGTGTCGATTATCAGGACCTTAATCGGGCCTGTCCAAAAGACAATTACCTGACCCCCTTCATCGACCAGATTATCAACAATTGTGCCGGAAGCGTCATCTTCTCATTTATGGATGGCTTTTTTGGTTACAACCCAATTGAGATCAATCCCGCCGACCAACATAAGACAGATTTTATCTACCCGTGGGGAACGTTTGCATACCGCAAACTCCCGTTTGGCCTTAAAAATGCTAGTGCCACATTTCAAAGGGCTATGTTGTATGACTTCCATGATATCAAGGACTTTGTGGTACCTTACCTAGATGATCTCCCTTCTCATTCAAAGCAGCACAATTTCCACATTGATCATCTGACAGCCATTTTCCTCAAATGCAGATAGTACAATATCTGTCTGAACCCTCATAAGTGTATCTTTTGCGTTGAGTCCGGACGCCTCTTAGGATTTATCGTTTCGAAGGATGGGATCCGCATTGATCCCTTAAAGGTGGAGGCCATCATCAACCTACCACACCTGACTGATGTGACGGAACTTCAAAGTCTCCAAGGGAAGGTGACTTATTTAAGACGATTTGTTTGCAATTTCGCGGAAAAGACTCAGGGGTATATGAGACTTCTCAAGAAGGACATCCCCTTCATTTGGGATGACCAAGCTCAAAAATCCTTTGACAATATCAAACATGCCATCACACATGCCCCTGTGCTCCAACCGCCCAATTATTATCGAGATTATATATTATATCTTGCCGCTTCTGCTACCACTATCGCCATGGTTTTGGTATAGGAGGATCAAAACGCCCTAGGAACATGTAATATACTATGCAAGTAAGGGTCTTGCTGACGCTGAAACTAGATATTTACATGTCGGAAAACTCACATTCGCAGAGGTCATCGCCGTCCACAAGTTTCGGCACTATATCTTGATCCACACCACCACCATCATCGCCGACTCGAACCCCATGTACCACGTACTGACATGTCAGGTGCTTGGGGGCAAGTATTCATGCTGGATCGTGATATTGCAAGAATTTGACCTTCTTTTTGAGAAAGCCAAGTCAAAGAAGTCTTTGGTGTTTGCCGAGATGATTTGTGACCTTCCCATCCTGATGCAAAAATTGAACGCAATGACTCCTTTCCAGACGAATCATTGTTTCTCATCAATATGACTAATCCATGGTATGGAGATATGTTATTGTATCTTCAAACCCAATGCTTCAACCCTCAACTCTCTCATGATGACCGTCGTAAGATACATCACCATGCAAAGTATTATTTAATCATCAATGATACTTTGTATCGCCATGGCATTGATTCAATTCTTTGATGTTGTCTCACTCATGATGAGGCTAAACACGTTCTCAATGACTGTCACGCTGGGGCATGTGGAGGTCACCTCTCTGTGATGGCTACAACCTAGAATATTTTGCACATAGGATTTTTTTGGCCTACTATCTTCAAATATTATACTGAGGCCGTAAAAAAATGTCCTCCTTGCCAACACTTCCATACGAAGAAGCGCACCCATCCCACCCCGTTACACCCAGTTATTGCCGTGGGCCCCTTCGCAAAATGGGGCATCAACTTTATGCATTGTAATCCTACCTCGTCCAGGGGGCATAGTTACATCATTGTAGTTGTGGATTACATTAAAAAGTGGGCCAAAGTTATGCCTACATACCAGAATGATGGAAAAACCTCCGCACTCTTCATGTTCAATCATGTAATAGCACAGTTCAGAGTTCCTCAGGCAATTGTTACCGATCATGGTTCCCATTTTCAAAACCATATGGTTGATGAATTGAGCGACAGGTTGGGTTTTCACCATGAAAATTCAACACCCTACTACCCGCAGTCCAATGGATAGGTTGAGGCCATTAACAAGGTATTGAAGACTATGGTCCAAAGGATGGTAGGGACACATAATTCCAATTGGCACAACATGGTCTTCTCAGCGTTATGGGCCTATCGAAATTTCGTCAAAACCACCACAAGCTTCACTCCCTTCCAATTGGTATATGGATTGGAGGTTGTCCTACCTATAGAGTGCGAAATTCCATCTCTACAACTTGTTGTCGAACTTCTTCCTAACACTACTGTCGAGAAAGAACGTCTCTTGCACTTAGCAAAACTGGACGAGTCCCACCGAGATGCCGCTCTTGCTAATGAAATGCATAAGAAACGCATCAAATCCCAATACAACAAGTTGGTTGAACCTCTTATCTTTAACGAGGGTGACCTGGTCCTCAACTATGATCAGAAGCATGACAAACTAGGAGAAGGAAAGTTTGAATCCATGTGGCATGGACCTTACATTGTCAAACGTGTTTTGGAGAAGGGAGCTTACAATCTTGAAGACTACGACGGAATCTCTTTGGGTGAACCCCACAATGGGATTTACCTGAAGATATATTACACCTAAATTCATCATGCTTAGACTTTCTTGTATATACTATACATGGCATGTTTTTTTTGTTTTTGTGTGTGTTGTGACGCTTTTGTTTTTGAGTGTCTTTAGATCTTGTTTCCGCTCCTTATACCTTGTTCTGTCTGCATGTGCAAATGGAAACGTGCTATGGATTCACGGACGGCGCCAACATCATTATATTTCTAACATGTAATAGTTATCACAGAATAAATTGTCCTTACTCTGTAAAGTCACTTACATAATTCTCAAATTGCTATATGATAGGTTTCACCTACTGTAGATGTCTACGAGGATTGCGGCAAGCTGCTGACATACCTGAAGGTGATGTTTTTATTCATTTTACATTTATCATGCTATAGTTTTTACTAAGGGATTGCTTAGCCTTAAGGCTAAGTCTTGGCCTTCAAATAGCGCCTTAACTAATAGGCATTATTATTTTATATGTAAATGCAATAAAATGGGATACCATGGGCATAGTATTGATCCCACTATGTAAAAAGGTTTATTAGAAGTTTTTAAAACATAACCTTGGTCCTAAGAATAAGGCTTACCTATGACAAGGTTGAAGGTTTTGATTAAAGGTTTGAACGTTTAACTATGGGGCTTACACCATAGTCGTATATTGTTTTGATAGTCATACCAAGGTTTTTGCATTGGTTAAATTTTTATACAAAGTCTGGGCTATGAGTTTTATACCATAGTCGAACTTTGATTTTGGAAACCATATAAATGAAGTTACGTTATTTATTTATCTGTGCATTAAATGTTTGATAGTTGTACTGTGGTTGGTATGTGAACTAAGAGCCACTATGGCTATGAGTTAACAGCGCAGCTAGACCTTTAAGGCTCGCTCGAGGAAGACTATCATTCATGCACATGTGCATTGAGATTACGAGGGTTTTGAATAGGGTTTAACGTATGTTTATTTTGTTTGGATCCTTCACTACTTTGTTGTTTGGTCCTTAAACAAAGGGATCTGAGGCTCTGCTCTGTCAATGGTGATTTTAAGAGTTTATTATGTGTAATTGTTTTCCTGAGGTTTACGACATTATTCTTGGTTTCCTTCCAAGGTGTAAGAGAGGCCTTCACAGTGCCAATGTCCGCCAAGCCAAAGCTCGCTAGAAGCTACAACATGAACACAGTGACCCTGTTGGCTTCAACTTCCTTTTAACCAGGTAATAAAAATATTAACCTATCACTACTTTTGTTAAGCCACATTTTCAATATTTAAGTTTTTCGGTCGCCAAGACTAAAAGGTTTGAATTCTTGCTTTGCAAGCAGAAGGAGGGATAAGGGAAACTAGGAGAAGCTGACCCCTCTCCTTCTCTGCAATCATATTAGGTATGGTAGCGTTATAAGATTTATAATGTTTAAATATTTTCAAAGTTATGGTTCTGATTTCAGATGGGTGGTTGCAGGTTAAAGAGTGTCGGCGAGGATGGAAACAGGGTCACCTTCTCCCAGGCTCATGTCTTGAAATGCCAAGGTAAACACAATTCTTTATTCTATTTAAATACTGTCTTAAATTTATACATGCTCATAGATTGACCTAAGGTTACATGTTGCAGGTGGCTCAAGGCTAGGTTTCTTGAAGCCGCAAAAAGGATTTTGGCTCTCAAAAATTTTCAAGATAAGTTACTGTGTGTGTGGTTGCAGCCTCTCTACTCTAGCATTTGTTTTTAAACTTGTTTTTGCATGTTATCGACTTATTCTAAGGATTGGATTATTATCGTGGGTGCCATCGTGGATGACTTACCACCACTGTAATGTTATTTAATAATTGGGGTTTTTATAAGGATGGCGGATGCCATCGTTGATGGTATTATACCCACAGGGATTTTGGATCCTCTTTTTAACATTTGATATTGTTTACAATTAATGCAAACCTTTGGGTCTTAGCAAATATCTCAGTTAGGCGTTTTTCTGTGCTTGATGCAAGATTATAATACTATTTAATTTTAGTTTTAATTCTATAAATTGACTAGAACGACTACTCTTGGTCTATACCATTAAATTGCATGAGTTCTTGGTTATCTTGATTGATATTTTGCTATTACTAGATTTAAGTTTATATCCACGCTGCCATCCATGATGGTCTTACTGCCACATATTGGAAACCTTGACATTTGTTAGGGACTGCTAGTTAATTAATGAGTGAGTAATTTAATTCTTTTAGAGATTTACGATTTAGTTAAGATCCGGAAATTTTGATCCATAATAAGGATTTATAAAATGAAAAACATTTAAAAGAAATATTTTCTTGCTACAAAAGCCTCGTGGCTCTTGACCAGATTCTAGCATTTCGTTGATATTTTTATGCAGAGTAATCCCTGACTCTGCCATTTGACTTACTTAGTTTTTATGATCATTCAGTAATTTGGTTATAAAGTATAGATCGGTTCTGATTTTTAATTAGTTACAATAAATTATTATAATGTGGTTATAGACAACTTATGTTATACCCTATAGTTTGGATCCTTTATTCAAATTTCTAATTAAACAATACTTGATTTAGTTTACTCAATACACGATTTAGGTATGGATACGTTAACTGAGATTCGTTAGAAATCATAACAAATACTAATTATGGTTATTTTATAAACATAAATAGTAATGCGACAGATTATTTAAATTTGAAAACATAATAGGAGATATATTGAACAGATGTATAATAAATCCATTTTCTATTTAGATGCATAATAAGAATTCAACTAAGGGTTAGATGCGATTCATAATATAAATAAAAATCCTACCGTAATTACTTTTAAACAAATAAGAAGTAGAACAAGGAACCTCGCATCACTATCGGGAAAACAGAAATGAAATAGCCATTCCTCCCAACCAACTCCTAGAGCAGCCAAGTCATACTTGCTCCAGAACCCCCAAGCCTGATTGCTGAACCATAACAGAAAAATCCACTAAATGCGCCATCTCTTGCATTATCATGTTCAATCCCCGTCCTATGCTAGCCTCCTACTTGCTAATTGACATACTATTATATAGTATTTTTCCTAGGACATGGTCATTTATGAGCCTCCTTCTTTTTAGCACTCAACTAGGAGTTGTGACCTGATTTTGGGGAATATGCCTCCTGCACCTTGAGTTCTCACTTAGCAGCTTCAACCACTTGTCTTTTCCTCTTTTGGGTCAGCAATCACTCATTCAATAGCTATTTCATTTATGTTCTCCTTCAATATTTTTATTAATAAAAGAATAATCCATTACATTGTTTTTATTTTTGACTTCTTGTCAAAAATATTTAAATAATAAATAAACATAAAATAAAATATTCGAAAAGTATTTAATAATACTTTATTAAATCTTGTTGTATTACATACACCTCCCCTTAAAGGATAACATCGTCCTTGGTGTTATTATTTTTCTATCTTTATTCTTCCATCTCTTCATCTTGAAATAGGATCGAATATGCCTCCTGCATATCACTTTCCAATTCCCAAGTGGACTCTTCCGGACTAAGGTGTTTCCATTGTACCTTGACTTGTCCGATGGTACGATTCCGACGTAAAAATTATCTTTTGACGAGAATAAGCTCCGCTCCCACCTGGAACTCTCCCTCGGATTCCACCTGTATAACATCCCAATCAATCACATGAGTAGTGTCATGAACATACTTCTTTAAAATGGAAACGTGGAAAACATCATGTAATTTGATAGTAAGTGGTATGGCTAATTGGTATGCTACCAGCCTTACTTTAGCCAAAATTTCAAATGGCCCACAATACTTGGGTGCCAATTTTGAATACCTGCCCAGTCTTAGGGAGATTTTCTTGGTCTTACCTTTATATACACATGCTCGTCCACTCGGAACTCTCGAGTTCTTTTTAAGTCAGCATAATGTTTATGCCTGTCATGGGAATCTTTCAAATTTTGTTGTACCTGTTTCACGGTTAGTTCCATATCCTTCAATAATTCAGGTCCTAACATTAACCTATCAACTGGACTGCACCGAGAGATGGGAGTATTGCATTTACATCCATACAAAATTTCAAAACAACTCATACCAGTTGATACCTGAAAATGATTATTGTAAGAAAACTCCACTAAGTGTAAGTAGTCTTCCCACTTACCTGGTTTGTCCATTACATGCATTCTTAACATGTATTCTAGGACTTGGTTTACCCTTTCAGTCTTCCCATTCATTTGTGGATGATATGTAGTACTGAAATTCAACTAAATGCCTAACCCTATAAACAAATATTTCCAAAACTTTCTCGTAAATTTTACATCTCGGTCTGAGATTATTACCTTTGGTACGCCATGTAACCTGAAAATCTCTTTCATAAATATATCTACAATATTTACCTCCTTTTATGTAGATTTTAAAGGAATAAAATGAGTTGCTTTACTTAACTTTCAACTACAACCATGATTGATATGTGCTCCCTGAAATTTTTAGGTAGCCCAGTTATAAAATCCATGCTGATTATTTCCCACTTCCATTTCGGAATGGGTAGCGGTTGCAATAACCCTGTTGGATGTTAGTGTTCGGCCTTGAATTGTTGGCATTCAATGCAGCAAGCTAAGTATTCTGCTACCTCTTTTTTCATGTTAGGCCAAAATAATTCCTTTATGATCATGTTGATCATATTCTGGTATCTGGGATGTCCTAAATAGGGTCGTTTGTGTAACTCATTCATAATAGTTAATTTGATTTCTGTTGTATTTGGTATGTACAATCTATTTTTATGCAGCAGTAATCCTCTTCCATTTAGACAAAAATCTGTTTTTATCTGGTTCCTTTCATTTTCAGCAGTCTTTTCCTATAAATTTTGGTATTCTTTATCACACTTTTTTGCATTTAAGACCTGATTTTCTAAATGTGATTCGTAATTGCTTCTTGCAAGTAGTAAATTTTTCGTGACAACTTAAAACATCCACAAATTTGTTTTCTTTCCCCTTTATATGTTTTATTTCAAATTCATATTCACTTAAGAATGACAACCACCTAGCTTGTCTAGCATTTAAATTATGTTGGTCAAATAAGTATTTTAAACTTAGGTAGTGTCGCCACATTTTTAATTCATGTATAATTGCAGCAAGTTATAAATCATGTGTAGCATAATTCTTTTCATGTTCCTTTGGTTTTATGGATTCATAGGCCACGACCTGATTTTCCTGAATTAACACTCCTCCTAATCCTTCCTTACATGCGTCAGTGCATACGATGAAATCCTTAAAAGGATCAGCAATTTTTAAAATAGGGGCGGTGGTTAACAAATGTTTTAATTTATTAAAACTTTCCATACATTTTTCATTCCTATCAAACTTTTTTTCCTTTCTTCTGTAGTGAAGTTATGGGGTAGGCTATCTTAGAGAATCCTTCTATAAACTTTCGATAATAACCTGTAATCCCCATGAAATATATTATGTTTGTTACATTTTTACGAACTACCCATTCAGTGATAGCCTTAATCTTTTCGAGGTCGACAGAAATTCCATCCTTACACACTACATGGCCTAAATATTGGATTTTGTCTTTCAAGAAATCGCATTTACTAACTTAGAAAATAATTGTTGTTCTCTTAACACTTGTAGAACTATTCTTAAGTGTTCTTTGTGTTCCTATTTATTATTTGATTAAATCAGTATATTATCGATGAAAATGACTACAAATTTATCTAAGTAGTTACTCAGAATACTATTCATTAAGGATATAAAAGCTGCAAATGCATTTGTTAATCCAAATGGCATTATGACAAACTCATAATGACCATAACGAGTTCTAAAAGAAGTTTTAAAGATGTCTTCATCTTTGATCCGTACTTGATGGTAACTAGACCTTAGATCTATTTTAGAAAAGATTGTCGCCCCTTGGAGCTGATCAAATAGATCGTATATCCAGGGTAAAGCATATCAATTTTTAATAGTCATTTTATTTAATTTTCGATAGTCTATGCATAATCTTAAGGTTATGTATTTCTTCTTTATGAATAATACCAGTGCTCCCCAAGGGGAAACACTAGTTCGAATATACCTCTTGTCAATTAGTTCTTGTAACTATGATTTAAGTTCTGTAAGTTCTATTATATGTTGGTTATGGAGCCTGATCTCCAAATTCAGAGATATTATTATTCAGCTGTGTCTGTACCCCAGGTTTGGTTATGATACTCGCACGATCCCCAGGAGGTCCGGAGGAGTGGTTGAACTCCCCCGGCTGGGGGGCGCGGGGGCCAGTGGGCCCCCATTGGGGGTTCAGGGGCAGCACCCCCGAGAAAGGGGGTTTGGGGGAAACGCCCCCAAGTTACAGGGGTTTGGGGGAAGAGCCCCCGAGAAGGGGGTTCAGGGGCAATGCCCCTGAGAAAATGGGGGTTGGGGGACGAAGCCCCCAAGGAAAATTTTTGGGGTTATTTTCGCCACCAGTTTTTGGGCCCATGGTTTTGGGTAACCCGTGTTATTTTCCCATTGTATTTCCCTTCTAAAAGAAAGACATTGTAACATGGCTAGGGTTGATGTATTAGGTATTATGCATTGTAAATCTCTCTGAGATCGGAAAAGAGACTGTGGGATAGTGAAGAGGAATTACAGTGGTTGTGTTGCAGGTTGTATCCCTTCACTTTGCTGGATGGTATGATAATAAGGACTGGCAATTCCAGTGTGGATGTATCCCATCTTGTGGTGAACCACGATATATCTGTGTCTCTCCTGTAATGTGTATGTGTGATTATATTTTCATTTATGTTTATTGTTATTGCTCTGCGATCCTATTTTTCTAGCATTATATTCATCCGATAAGGAGCTTTTGATGTTGGTACCGCTCCTGGTATCATCTCGATTGTAAAGTCTATGTCTCTTTTCGAAGGTATTCTAGGGACTTCTTCTGAAAAGATGTCCTTAAAATCTTTCAAGAAAGGTATATCTTCTAATTTAAGTTTGTTATCTTTATCGTTATCATCTATTACATAAACAGAAAATACTTTACATCCATTACATACAAATCTTTTCATTTGTAAATCCAAGATCTCCCTGATTGTACTCTTCCTAGGAATTCATGTTATTTTAATTGTGTTTCCAGTATCATCTATGCATGTAAAATGTTTGTCATAACAATTCAACATGACTCTATGTTTTTCTAACCAATCCATTCCTATTAGCATATCATAGGAACCTAATGGTAAAATATTCAAGCCAACATGTGTATTAAACTCATTCATCAATACTTCACAGCTTTTCACATAACTAGTGACCTTACGTTTAGTACATGTGGCTAACCATACTAGCTAAGATTTTTCAAAAATTTCCAGTACTAATTTACATAATTCAACAATCCTAGGTGATACATAACTCAAACTTGCACTTGGATCACTTAGTATGGAAATGGGTTGACTTTTTATCATACCTTTGATCCCGACCATTGAAGCTTGATGGTCTGCTTGTCGATTCTCTAATCCAACACTGATTCTAGGCATGCTTATTGCCATATCTCCAACTGTAACAACTTCCTGCATGGAGTGAACATTATTAAATATTTTCTTTCTTATAGGGCATTCTTTAAAATAATGTGGCTCACCACATTCCCAACATTTTAAGGGTTCCATCTGTGCAGTGTTTTTATTAAAGTTAGTGGAAGGTTCTCTTTCTTTTGTTGTAGGGTGTTGTGGTTTGAAACCTTTATAATTACCACTTTGATATCCTCTATAATTATTTCCAAAATTTCTGTGAAATTTATTATTATTCTTCTTTCTTGAATCAAAATTTGCTCGTCTTTTATTGTTCCATTTAGGTACATTTTTTCTTTTATTCTTATTCTGATCATAACATAAATTCACTTTTCTCATTTCTTCTTCCAGTGTCTTTGGACTGTCATACTCAATCCGCTCTTTAAACATGGTAGGCAAGCAACTGAGAAAGCACTGTATTTTTGGTTTTTCATCTATTGTGTATAGTACATAATAAAGCAGACTTAGGAATTTACTACAGAGTTCTTTCATGGTCATAGCACCTTCTCCTTTTCTTCATAGTATTGTTTTGAAAGATACTTTTGTTTAAAGTGCTTCTTAAAGGTCTTCCATGTTAGGTGTCATTCTTTTATGCCTTTTAGTTTTTTGATATCTTGCCACCAAATATCTTCTTTTCCACTTAAGTTATAAATGGCCATTTTTTCCTTCAGTTCATCAAAATAGTTATAGATTTTGAAGTATTTATTCATTCCAGATAGCCAGGATTCTTCGGCTCTTCTCCTTTCTCGATTTGATCGTTAAACATAGGAAGTTTAATTTTCTTAAATTCCCCTGAAATCTCATCATAGGGTTTGTACTTATTTTTATCGTTATGATTGTCACTACTTTCACTAGAATGTTGATGTTATTATGCGTGATATTTAGGTGGTTCCTCACTAGAAGTTTCAGCCCCATGATTGGAAAATTCCAGATTTCTTCCCTTACGTTTGTAAGGTGTATTTTTTAGATTTTCATGTTTAGATTCTTTGTTTTTATTTTTTCATTACTGTGTATTTTAGAAAGTAAAATGTTATTTAGTTCTTCTTATGAATTCATAATTCGTTTGTTATCATCCTTAAATATTTTTAATTATGACCTTAGTTCTTTAACAAATTGTTGTAACTCTGATGGGTTATCATTTCGACTCTCATTTAGGTTTACCCAGATTTCACCCTCTTCATTATTCACAAGTATTCTAGGGGGAGATTCTTCTTCCACATGCATTCCGGATTCTGCCATAGTTTCCTGCAAAAAAAAAGTTATCCTTCTCTTCTTGTTTAGTAAGAGAATCAAACCCAAAATAAATAAATATTAGTTTTCTTGTTTAATAGCTGCAATGTTGGGCCGGTTTAGGCCAAGTGTTGTAACCATGCTCTGATAACATTCTGTCATGGACCTCAAAAATCCATAATAAAAAAATAATAATACATAAACAATCTATATAAAAACACCATTATATTTCTAACATGTAATAGTTATCACAGCATAAATTGTCGTTACTCTGTAAGTTCGCCTACATAATTCTCAAATTGCTATATGATAGTTTGCACCTACTGTAGATGTCTACAAGGATTGTGGCAAGCTGTCGACATACCTGAAGGTGATGTTTTTATTCATTTTACGTTTATCATGCTATAGTTTTTACTAAGGGATTGCTTATCCTTAAGGGTAAGTCTTGGGCTTCAAATCTCTCCTTAACTAGAGGCATTATTATTTTATATGTAAATGCAATAAAATGGGACACCATGGGCATAGTCTTGAGCCCATTATGTAAAAAGGTTTATTAGAAGTTTTTAAAACATAACCCTGGTCCTAAGCGCAAGGCTTACCTATGACAAGGTTGAAGGTTTTGATTAAAGGTTCGAACGTTTAACTATGGGGCTTACACCATAGTCGTATATTGTTTTGATAGTCATACCAAGGTTTTTGCATCGGTTAAATGTTTATACGAAGTCTAGGCTATGAGGTTTATACCATAGTCGAACTTTGATTTTGGAACCATATAAATGAAGTTATGTTATTTATTTATCTGTGCATTAAATGTTTGATAGTTGTACTGTGGTTGGTATGTGAATTAAGAGCCACTATGGCTTCGAGTTGACAGCGCATCTAGACCTTTAAGGCTCGCTTGAGGAAGAATATCATTCGTCCACATGTGCATTGAGATTACAAGGGTTTTGAATAGGGTTTACTGTATCTTTATTTTTTCTGGATCCTTCACTATTTTGTTGTTTGGTTTGTAAACAAAGGGAGCTGAGGCTCTTCTCTATCAATAGAGATTTTAAGAGTTTATTATGTGTAATGGTTTGCCCGAGGTTTAATGCATTCTTCCTGGTTTCCTTTTGAGGTGTAAGAGAGGCCTTCATGGTGCCAATGGACACCAAGCCAAAGATGGTTGGATGCTGCGACATGAATACAGTCACCCTGTCGGCTTCAACTACCTTTTAACCAGGTAAGAAAAATATTAACCTATCACTACTTTTGTTAAGCCACATTTTCAATATTTAAGTTTTTTGGTTGCCGAGACTAAAAGGTTTGAATTCTTTCTTTACATGAAGAAGGAGGGATAAGGTCAACTAGGAGAAGTTGACTCCTGGCCTTCTCTGCAATCATACCAGGTATGGTAGTGTTATACGTTTTACAATGTTTAAATCTTTTCAAAGTTATGGTTCTGATTTCAGATGGGTGGTTGCAGGTTAAGGAGCGCCGACAAGGATGGCAACAGGGTCACCTTCTCCCAGGCTCATGTCTTAAAATGCTAAGGTAAACACAATTCTTTACTCTATTTAAATACTGTCTTAAATTTATACACGGTCACAGACTGACCCGAGGTTACATGTTGCAAGTGGCTCATGGCTAGGTTTTTTGAAGTCGTAAAAAGGATTCCGGCTCTCATCAATTTGCAAGATAAGTTACTGTTTTTGTGGTTACAGCCTCTCTGCTCCAACATTTGTTTTAAACTTGTTTGTGCATGTTACCGACTTATTCTAAGGATTGGATTATTATCGTGGGTGCCATTGTGGATGGCTTACCACCATTGTAATCTTATTTAATAATTGGGGTTTTTATGAGGATGGTGGATTCCATCATTGATGCTATTATACCAACAGGGATTTTGGATCCTCTTTTTAACATTTGATATTGTTTACAGTTAATGCGACCCTTTGGGTCTTAGCAAATATCTCAGTTAGGCATTTTTCTGTGCTTGATGTGAGATTATAATACTATTTAATTTTATTTTTAATTCTATAAATTGATTGGAACAACTTCTCTCGGTCTGTACCAGTAAATTGCATGAGTTCTCGGTTATCTTGATTGATATTTTTCTATTACTAGATTTAAGTTTATATCCAAGATGCCATCCATGATGGTCTTACTGCCACGTATTGGAAACCTTGACATTTGTCGGGGACTGCTAGTTAATTAATGAGTGAGTAATTTAATTCTTTTAGAGATTTACGATTTAGTTCAGATCTGGAAATTTTGATCTGTAATAAAGATTTATAAAATGAAAAACATTTAAAAGAAAGAATTTCTTGCTATAGAAGACTCGCGACTCTTAACGAGATTCTAGTATTTCGTTGATAATTCTACGCAGAGTAATCCTTGACTATGCTATTTGACTTACTTAGTTTTTGATGATCATTCAGTAATTTGGTTATAAAGTACAGATCGATTCTTATTTCTAATTTGTTACAATAACTTATTATACTGTGGTTATAGACGACTTACGTTATACCCTATAGTTTGGATCCTTCATTCAAATTTCTAACTAAGGAGTACCTGATTTAGTTTACTCAATAGACGATTCAGGTATGGATAGTTGAATTGAGATTCATTAAAAATCAAAACAAATAGTAATTATGATTATTTTATAAACACAAATAATAATGTGAAAGATTATTTAAATTTGAAAACATAATAGGAGATATATTGAACATATGTATAATAAATCCATTTTCTATTTAGATGCATAATAAGAATTCTGCTAAGGGTTAGATGTGATTCATAACAGAAATAAAAATCCTACCATAATTAATTTTAAACAAATAAGAAGTAGAACAAATAACCTGGCACCACTGTCCGGAGAATAGAAATGAAATAGTCATTCCTCCCAACCAACTCATAGAGCATCCAAGTCATACTTTCTCTAGAACCTCTGATCCTGATCGTTGAACCATAAGAGAAAAATCCACTTAATGCGCCATCTCTTGCATTATCAGATTCAATCCTCGTCCAATGCTAGCCTCCTGCTTGCTAATGGACATACTATTATATAGTATTTTTCCTATGACTTGGTCATTTATGAGCCTCCTGCTCTTTAGCACTCAACTAAGAGTTGTGACATGATTTTGGGGAATATGCCTCCTGCACCTTGATTTCTCACTCAACAACTTCAACCACTTGTCTTTTCCTCTTATGGTTCAGCAATCACTCATTCAACAGCTATTTCATTTATGTCCCCCTTCAGTATTTTTATTAATAAAAGAATAATCCATTACATGGTTTTTATTTTTGACTTCTTGTCAAAAATATTTAAATAATAAATAAACATAAAATAAAATGTTCGAAACGTATTTAATAATACTTTATTAAATCTTGGTGTATTACATTGAGCTTACTGAATTTTCATCCTAATTGTTTTTGTAGTTCTTTTGTGTAGGTAAAACAACTTCATGGATTCGAAAGCTATTCCACATCTTACTCCATTCAATTATGCTGAGTGGAAGCCAAATATGTGTGCATATCTCAAGAGACAATGTCTCTATGATGTGCCAATTGGTGATGTGAGCAAGCTAGAGTCCTTTGAAGAGAAATATATTTAGCTAAATGATTGTGATGGAGCATTTGGGGCCATCTGTCTAACCATTCCTCCTAGAATGTGCTATCTCATTAACATTGTTGAATACCCAAGTGAGATAATATGGTGTATATTTGATGGAGCATTTGGAAAGCAGAATGGAGAGATTGGTGTAAATCATTTGGAGAGTGAACCTAGAACCTCCTCATATGTTCTCCCTCCTAATGTCTCAACCTATAACCTCTCTAAAGAAGTTGTTGAAGATGAAGCAGAAGAAATTGCAGAAATTTCAACACATACAGATCCTATTGAAGATATTCTCCTTGATTCAAATGCTTCCTCTGTTTGTCATGGAGTAGTAATTGAAGAGATATCTTCTTTTGTGGATCTAGACGTTAATAAATCAGATCTCTCTCCTTTGCATGTAGCTTCTAATGATAAAGAATGTTCTACTAATGGAACTACAGTTGTTTACGATGGATTCATCCATTCATCTCTCGTGTTCTCCTATGAGTCTTCTAATTCAAATTATGAGCAAGATAAGCTAGTTTATGCTCTAGAAGCTGAAGAGGAATTCGATTTCTCTCTTTCACATGAGTCCATTAGTGTGCCTAATGATGATTTACTGAATTTTTGGAGGTTAGATCATAGTTTGGAGATGATTCATTTGCTTTCCTTGGTCACAAGCTTCTTATTTACTTCTACTTGATCATTGGAACATGTTATCGGACTTGCACTAAAGATGGAGGACACCACCTTTGGCTTGGGACTGATTCACAAGCTCATCAAGTCTCATTTGGACCCGATCTCAAGAATTTCAAGTCTAATGAGCACCTACAATTGATGGAGGACACCATCTTTGGCTTGGGACTGATTCACAAGCTCATCAAGTCTCATTTGGACCCGATCTCAGGAAGTTCAAGTCTAATGAGCACCTACAATTGATTTCATGTCATACTTCTACTATTGAGGATCATATATCAGATAGTGCTCTAGAACATCATCTCTCTTCTCATGAGTTTTCCGATGTGCAATATTGTGGTTCGTTGGGTGTTTTGGAAAGTAGATCAATCTGTGGAGTCCAAGCATTCAATATCCTTGGTCCCGTGCCTCCTTCCTATTCCTACATGGTCACATGCACATTTCCTCAAGATGCTAAATAAGTTGGAGACTTCATGCATTCGCTTAGACAGTTCCTCCTCACATTTGGAGATGATTTGAAGTCCAAACCACTACCATAATGTCATGGTACATTTCGTTCCGATCTCACCCCTGCTAGTTCAAAGGAGATATCAAGGGACCATCTACACATACTTGGAGCTAATTCTACCTCAGTTGATTCGAAATTCATGTTCCAGAATTATCTGCATATATTTGGATTTGTTCTTACCATGTTTGGTTTAATGGAAAAACTCAAAGAGCTTCCACATTCACTTGCATCCATTGGTGGAGAAATCAAGCACATTGTTGGGTAGCATGATCCTCTTCTGCCAAAGAGAAAGATACCTCCAGACATCTGATCAAGCATCACACCTACTTGAGTTTGGAGCAGTTTATCTTTGGTGTGTTTTCATGTCCATTTTGATTCTCAGAGAAGCCACTACTCAATAATTCAGCAATGACAAGTGCAACTCTATATGAGGTGAAGATGGCCTCTTGGAACTAGTACCACTACCTGCTCCCTGAAGATGCTGAAGAAGAGATAGTATATGCTCATGCTGATGCTCCAAACACTCAACTCAATCTTTTAAGGTCGTCATTTTGTGCACATTCACCCGAATAATATACGGCTGCACATTGTTGGAATATTCACACCATCATTTTTGTATTTTGCATGCTTGCATGCAAATATGCATGTTGCATGCATTTGCATGCCACTGCATTCATCCAGTCATCATCATGGTTGTCTCCCCGGAACCTAGAGCTTACTTATAGATCTCCAGAGCCTTTCTTTAGCCCTCATTTGGCCTCCTACCTACCTAATCCACCCTCCTTGACTTATCTTATTAGCAAGTGTGCCCTTCTCACCTACCACTGTCAGTTAGATCGCTTTTACTCACCTACCACCAGTTATCACTCAGTTAGGGCGCCTTATCTCACCTACCGAGAGTTATCATTCAGTTAGTGCATTGATTGAGTAGTTCTTCCACTGATTGATCATACTAACTGCTTGTAGCTTCTAGTTAGCTAGTTCTGGAGTTCCACTTGACCATTTGACAGACTCATGCGCCCTCCTTGGAGTCTCCATTCCTTGATTTATGCCTAGATGGTTCTGTTAAACTCCGTTAGACACACTTGACTGACTATTACCATTTATGACTGATACTATTGACTGGATGATGTCTTCATTGTTATCTAAGCTAGATTTTGAGTTAGACAGCCTCATGCACCCACCTTGGAGTCTCCATTCCCTGATTTATGGCTAGATGGTTATGTTAGACTCAGTTGGTCACACTTGACTGACTCTCACTAGTTGTGACTGATACTACCGACTGGATTATATCTCCATAGTTATTCATGCTAGACTTTTAGCTCATATTCGAATGCCCTACTTGGCTAGTTCGAATCCTATATGATGCCTCATCATTGATTATTGTAACACATTCTCTACATTCATTATTCATTGTATGATATTGACATTGTCCATTATTCTGTGTTTGTGAGTGATTATTGAATGCATGCTTCTTCTTCTTTGCAAATAATCTTGAGAGTTAGATTGTGAGTTTGTTACAGTTGCTAGATCCTTGCAGATTATTACACACATACCACTCTCTTACATCGGTTTCTTGGGCCTGAGACACCCAATTCTTCAGATTGTGCTTGATATCTACGAACTCTTGTCGTTGAGCTTGAACTCTTTCCGAAATCCTGGAAATAGTAGCACTAACTTGCTGAAGATGATTCACCATTCCAACAGAAATATATACAACAAGAAAAACTGATGATTCTATGCTTGAAGAAATGCTCGTAAATATCCTCAATGATTGGCTGCTCGCGTGCTACAAAATAAATTGATGGAATGCAGGAGTCAATTGTATTTATTACTGATAGTTCAAATGAATTGACAATGTCTGACAATTTGAGATCTCACATGTAAAACAAAATCTTGCTATATCACATGCATCCGTAAATCATAAACATGGGCATAAGAAACATTATCACACATCCTAGATATGTCACATGACAAACAACTCTCCCAACAAGTTCTCCTTACTATGAGGGATCTCTCTATACTTATAGAGTTATCTATATTAGTAATATTAAACGGATTATAAGGTATATTGTCTTAGAATTATTATATACTCCCTTAATCAAATTAGTCATAAGAATATGGAAATATTAATATGAGCATTACTATTATCATCTTATACTTGACTTCATATTGACTTAGACCCTCTTATGTCTTCATTAAAATTCTAATATTAGATTAGGTTATACTCTTTTAATTAGCAAAAAATAAGAAAGAATATAATATTAGATTAGCAATAGGATGCTCTATTAAACATAGCAAAGAATCATCTTATGCTCTATTAGTAGTATACTACTTCATGTATTAGTATTCTTATACTTTATGAATAATATAAACCGTAGTAATCTTAGCATTGTCAATAAATAATCTTAGTATTTAGTATTAAGAGTACACAAATCTTAATATTAGCAATATCTATCTCTTATCTCTAAGTTTCATATGCTTTCTATCATATTTATCTTCCTTGTTATCTATATTAGCAGCAAAGGGTAATACACCGTATGTGTATGTTCCCTCGTATGCTCTAATGTTGTCATTGCTCTAATCCTTTAGTGTGCCTTTTGAACTACAAAAGGAATCCTAAGATGAAGTTGTTGTCTCAATCAAGGTTTGGAAGAGAGAGGAGAGATAGAAATCAAGAATGGAATGTATTGGAAACAAAGTTATACCTAATCAAACTGTTGTCTAACTAACAATGAATAAACAGTTATTACATTAAGAACTTATTTGAATGTATCCTAAACATTGATGAAGCACATGAAGAACTCCGATGAATTCAAGTGTGTATAATTGGATCTATGTTTCAGAAAGAATTACAAATACCCGTATTAATAATGGGAAAAGAAGTTCCAGTCGTGGTATTTGACAGAGGAGAAAAAGTCAATCCTATCACCTTCGTATTTGTTGGGGCCCTCGTTTTGTGTTTTGAGGAAAGATAGCCACGTTGTGGCCAGATCGGGTGGAAGGTAAAATAGAAAGTGTTGCTAGTGCTGCCAAGGACTCAGTAAATGATTCATATTTGTCTTATCCTCTATAAGAAGGGGCTGTAGCTGTCGTACATTCCAGTTCGGAACCTTCGGCATACATCTGTTGATTGCTTTTTTCAGCAAGAAAAAAACGTACTTTTTTTACTAAAATTGAATAAAAAAAGTACATCAATGTCTTATACACAGTTATTACAAACTTGACTGTTTTTTCAAAGAAAGTCGAAATACAAAAGTTATTAATCATCATCTTTACTAAACAGACCCTATAATAGGTATTCAAACAACCTATAAAAGAAAAATAAAATGACAGCCAGCCTTCGTTGATTTCTTATCTTATCTTTCACTCTTAAACACACTCTACAAATGGCTTCAATGGATATAGATGGATATATTCATACGTTCTCCTTCATATGGGAGAGAGATTAACTAGAAATCATTTCCTTTCCCTCTTAAAAGGATGGTCCTAGGAAGGTCAAAGATGGGTGGGAAAAGGGTGGTCCTAAGAGGAATAATGGTGAAAGGCCAAGGAAAGGGGGTGGGTATGAGAGAAGGGCCATTCATATCTGGTCCTACGAAGGTATCCAATGAATCCTTTCCTTCCTAAAATGTTGGTCCTTTGACTATGCCGTCGAACCAATCTCAATCAATATTCCTATTTTTTCCCAGTGCTAACCTACCCCTAGGTGGGTGTCACAGAAAGCTTGACGCGGTTTCAACCCGATGATATAGGGTGGCATATATCTATTACTAAAAGAGGTTGGGGTCCATTAACAATATGTATTTATTTTCACCCTAACTAGCACTCTATCTCTTCCCATATGAGAGCTTGATCTCATGTCACGTTCTTTTCAAATCCCACCTAGCTTCACAAGAAAAGGGAAATATGCTCAGGTATGAAGTATTTGAGTCCTACTAACCTAGGATGTGTAAAGTATGAATCCCTAGATCCAATACCATATAGAGATCGAGTATGAGTGTCTCAAAGTTCATGATATTTTTTAATACAAGAAACTTTCCAAATAATATGAAATAAGAAATTTCACCGTTAGGAGATATACTTTTATGAAGGGTGAGGTTATGATGGATGGAGGGTAGGATTCTGGTCATGGGTAATAGGCCGGATAGAGAGCAAGCCAGGTCAAGGACATAGGTCATTGAATATAAGGGCACCTTAGTTAAGATAGCCTAAGATTACTATGTGTGCACAATAGCATCCACCAACTATGTGGTCAAGGATTCATACGCACTAAGCAAAATATTATATAGAAGGGAAAGGTCCTAGGGCTATATGGAATTGATATAATAAGGGATAACATTATAGATGGTCTAAATCTAGTTTAGGGTAGGTATGAATATTGAAGAGTATCACTTAGTGAGATGGGTGTTATTATTGTGACACTATATATACCTTGAGGGCCATTACCAAAGATTATAGTCCGAGATATAGGACTGATGCATCTAGATGGATTGAGTATAGATTGGATTTATATGGGCGAGAGAGTAGGAAGATTGAGCATGGGATGATCTAATCATTATATATAAGTCTTGGTGAGAAAGAGTCATAGAGTTTAGAGATCATAAATTTAATTTTAGGTAGAGTATGCAATCAAGGTAGGTGTGGGTGGATTAATAGAGTTAGGGATTGATAGTGAGTATACTATGTGATAGGGAAACATCAAGGTAGCCTTAAACTGGATGGACATTGAGATTAGTAGTTCAAATTGCATAGAGGACTCTGAGAGGTAGGATAAATACCTAGGTGTAGATCTTTAACTTAAGGCTTAAAACTACATACATACATTGAAGAAAAATCAAATAAAATTCTAGAAATGGAACATAGAGGTGGATCTCACTTCGATTTAATAACTCGACCTAAAATTAATTCCTTTGATCAAAATTTGAATGCGATGGGTAATGGAGTAACTAGTATCATCCATAGAAAATTCACAAAGGCTAGGGCACCTTTAAATCCTACTTAGTAGAAAACATTATATAATAAGTTCTTTATACCATAACTTCAGTTCCTTGTGTCCCTAATACTATTCATCTCCTAACTAGGAAGTAATAGGATAGGCCATGTAATACTAAGCATCATGTCACTCCCACTAGTAGTCGTAAGGCTTATAGTACCCTCGAGAATTATGGTCCTACTAAACAAATATGAAGTGTCTCACCTCTAAATGGGACTTAATTTATCATGTTCGTGATTGGTATAATCCTAATCTCTCATATCATGAATGTTACGAACATTATTTAAACACTTGTGTCAAGTATAGGAAGATGCTTATGAGATTTGTTTAAACTATAGAACAAATCAAAAGATCATCTTTCTCAAGACAACAAGGTCTTTCAAAATCCAATTCATCCTAATAATTAAAATACAAGTATCTTTAATCAACCTTTGGATTAGTATTGTTAAGTTAAAGTAGCTAAGTTTGGATGTGGGGCTGACCCTTGAAATCTAGAGTTAGAGTTTGTGATGCTCATATTAAGGAGTTATCATGAGAGGAGGGGGATAGAAATCATATCTTGTATTAGAGCTTTGCTCATAGGAAGTTGCCCCTTAAACATGCTTGTAATGCATTTTTGTTTCATTATTAATAAAAGCTCATTTCCATATTTCTCTTCTGCAATTATTTAATATTTATGTTCATTTCAATGTAATATTAGATTTTCATCATATTATGTAGGTAAGCAACATACTAAGTAGTATCAAAGTGGGTAGAGTTCCACTGTAATTAAGAGTCATTATAGCCTACTAAAACTACCCACTATATGCTTTCACCTCATCCTCATGAGATCTTGTTCATTAGAAAGTGGTGAGGACAAGTTGTAGGTAAGGAGTATTGGATTGCAATCTCAACGGTGGTCTTCTTTGAACATCCGGTTGAGGTAAGAGTTTTCTCTTTTTGTTGTTGGCATTTCACATTTATATAGCATACTTGAGAATTGAGTTGATTTCTGATGTCACTCTATCTGTTGTGATCTACCCCAAGCCATGGGAATTTTTTCTCTATAACACAAATGAGTCTATTGAAAAGTAGGAATATTGAGAAGTTAATCTGATGCCAATCCTAATAACAGAGTGAAGTATGCTCTGCACCATCAATATTAATCTTCTGTATCTCCATATACTTCTATAAATAGAATGACACATTTATGATCATATAGAACTCTAAGTGTTATGTCCACTTAGCCCCAAATATATGAATATTTTATGTTTTTTTATGTGTTTCAAAAGACACATTTATGATCATATAGAACTCTAAGTGTTATGTCCACTTAGCCCCAAATATATGAATATTTTATGTTTTTTTATGTGTTTCAAAAGATTTGAAAGAAACATCCTAAATTACCATAACTTTGATGACTTAATCGAGTTACAATTTTTCCTTAATAATATTTTTTACATTATTTATAACTAGATTGAAATAAAACATCAAGTCAATAAACAAAATCACACCTCAAGAAACTTGACCACTCTAAGTGGTTGATAAAATTAAGTTAAGATAGGTTATAGTATCATACCTAATTAAATTAAGATAGGTTATAGTGTCATACCTTGCAATTCAAACAAAAGTTTGGTTCTATTGCATTGTATTGGTTTGACTTCAAAATTTATGGTGTATTTTTTGGTAACTTGGTGAAAACAATTTAAAGAAATTTTTCATTGCATGCTTATAAATAAATGTTTACATCTTCTCTATCTAGTATAATGGATGAGATTAACACCAGATATCATTAGAAAGCACATGATACCACTATATAAAAATAAAAATAAAAAGCCTTCAATGACCACAAAAAAACCTAAGCACTTCAATAAGGAATCTGATGGACTCTCCCATTATTAATGATGACTCTGTTACATGTCTTACATATCTTCAGAGCAGCTGGTGGTTGCTTTGAATCAATTACTCATAATAAAACAACTTCTTTTATTCAAATTTATCCTTTCCGTCAAAGTCATTATAACTCACCAACTCTCACTGGATCAACTACTCATAATTAAACATGTACACGCTAGCTAACACAATTAATGCATTCATACCAAGAATTTATTTCAGACCAACATATAAAGAGATATACACAGTTTACGATAAGAAGAATATTTTTCATACCAAAAAGAGATATACACAGTTTACGACAAGAAGAATATTTTTCATATCAACATATAAAGAGATATACACAGATTACTACATGGAGAATATTTTTCAGAGCAGCATATAAAGAGATATACACATTACTACAAGAAGAATATTTAGGATTTAGGATTGAGAAAGGACTCTTACGGTTACATCAACCATAGAGATTGATATTCTTTCTTTGGTCACGTTGGCAGCGGGCTTTTAAAGATGCCTATTGAATTTAAATTATATTTAATATTAAATATTAGTGAGTAATGCATTGATAGGTATTGTTTTCAAAAGTGATTATTTCAGATAAGTTATGTACCAAGAAATTAAAAAGATAAAAGAAGTATATTACAAATTATTTTCCAATCATATATATATATTAAAAATAATATTTAAAAAAATTTTAAAATTTAATTTTTTATTTTAATATTATTAAAAATTATGTATATTTTTTAAATTATAAAATTTGTAAATAAATAATATTTTTTATTGAGTTGACAAGTACTTTTTACATTATATTATAGTATGCTGAAGATATGTAATTTCATTGTACACATATATGACACTTTATTAAATAATAAAATATTAAGAAAACAAAAAAATTAGAATATCGACTTTAAATTTAACTTTAAATTTTAGTTAAAAATAAAACTTATTATAATCAAATATAAATATAGATTTCTCTTATTATATGGTAAATATGGAGATAAGACAAATCTATGGTAGCATATTTAAAAATAAAATCATTATTATTTACCATCATAAAAACAATTGTAATAATCTTTAATTTGGTTTTGAACTCATAAAGTCCCATTTTAAAATAAGTTTTCAATAACACTGAAAGAAGATTTATATTCGAAGATTTATATATATTGAATAGAAACTTTACATGATTTTTTTTATCAATTTTTTTTGTGTCTTTTCTCTTAAAACGGGATTAAGCCATAGATCATCATTACATTAACTAATAATATTATATTATTAACCTAATAGTAATGGAAGTGATAAAGATTTTTTGAAAGTGATAGCATTTTTTTTAATCTTTTAAAACATTATTAACTAATAATTAAATAAATAATCATTATATTAAATAATATTATTATATTATTAACATCACAATAATAATAAAAATGGTGAAAACAATATTTATGTGTTTGAATTTTATTATAATATTTTATAAAAAAATATCATCAATTGATTTATAATCATAGAGTAACTGCCAAGCTCATCATTTAGACAAGTCCCAACAATGATGCCATCGGTATGATTTTTCCTCCGCCGCCTATTATGACCAACTAATAAGAGTCTTCGACAACTTCTCTTCCCCTCATCAAACTCTTGAGGAAGATGAAACCTGCTTAAGGTTCATAAACAAAGCACGTTCTCACAAATCATTTGGTCTTTACATAGTGTCATTGACATTATAAGGAAACTAATTTTTATGTTTTTTTATGTATATACTTCATGTTATATTTTCGCAAGTGTTGGTAGAAAGAGATCCAAAAATTAAATCATCCACACTTACAAAGGGACATTTGTTTGCAGGGACTACGAATATTGTCAAAGGATAGCCCTCGGGGTCAACGATTGATATGGTCTTGAAACAAAAAGACATATGAAAATGATACGAGACAGAAAATAAATTTAGCATTTGCAATGTCATTGTGACAAAAGGGTATAGCAAGCATTCAAGCACCTCTCCATTATGCAAAAAAGAAGCACTTTTCCAGCTCTAAGAAGCATTCACTTCTCAGCATATGGCTCAAATGTGGATCTAAATTTTGCTTGCATTAAGGAAAATGCTTGCTATTATATATGCATCATCTGGTGTCTTTAAAGTAAAGGCCATCCGAAAGAAACAACTATTCTAGCATTGGTTTTAGACATGAAAAATAAAACTCATCATAAAACTCAAAACTAAACATTATTAGAAACCATGCCAATTCTACTACATATAAGAATTCAATGTAAATTTCCATCTGGAGTGTCCTTTAGGTTATAGATTGCGTGTCAAATGAAGGGTAGCCTATAAAAGTGAAAAACACGAAGGACCTTACATTGAAGGATAATGATCTTAAAATATTTTTATAAAAGTTAAACTTTGACAATGTCAAACAAAACAACCTGTATCGAGCTAGAGGAGGGGACTGTAGTAAGAGATCACAGAGGCTTTTGTTTAAAAACAGTGTGGGTTAGCTCAAGTGGTTGAGAGATGTAAATTGCAAGTTACACACATATTATTATAAGCTCCATCCCTAAATAGAATTAAAATCAATTATTTCAATAACATTGAATCATTAATTTATAGCTTTAAGACAATACTAACCTAGATCCATTTTAAACTGGGTCTATCAAGCACTGAGAAGGATCCAATTTCTTTAGGTATATATATTTTTTAATTTAAACTCAAGAAATTTGATCTCTCGTGGTTGATTGATGGGGGTTTACGTTTTAAATTTTTATTTTATACATGAACATTGAATTTTTTAATTACTTTTCATAATTTTTTATTTTATGAATCAACATAATTTTTTTTTAAATACTTTACATAATTTTTTATTTTATAAAGCGACATTAATTTTTTAATTGTTTTTTATTAGAACACCTTAATCAAACTATGTTAAAAATATTTTATAAAAAAACTAGCATAAAAAATTATATTATATACATAAATTATATTTTAATTATTATATAATAGTATTATGTAGTTATATTTTATTAAATTCTCCAAATGTAAAAATATCACATTTTTTAAATTATAATTATTTTTATATAAAAATATAATTATAGTTTATTAATTTTTTAAATTAAAACATTAAATAGATAATCTTTGAGTCTATATTTATTAATTTATTTTTTATTAGAAAAGAAATTGAAAATATTTTGTTTTATTATATATATATATATATATATATATATATATTGTCCGTATATAATTTATGAGAAAACTAATTTTATGAGGAAGCTTAAAAATATGACGAATATATTTTGTTTACAAAATTTCAATTTAAAAAAAAAACTTCTATTATTGGAATAATTATTATTTTTTAATTAACATTTGATTAAACACGTCATATTTACAAAGGTGAAAGGGAAATTTGTTTTTGACACTATTAGAAAATTCTATTATATGTTGTATTATAAATGTGATGTATGCTTAATCTTGAGTTTGGTAATAAACAACATGCTTTCATTTTAAAACAATTAATAAGATGATAAGTAATCCATGGCTTTGTTTATTTATTTATGTGAGTTTATAAAGTACATATTTATACTAAAATATTTTGAAAAGGATTTAGAAAATTAGTATTTCTGGAATAATTTTTATAATCACATTCTTATTTAGAAAGAAAATTGTTTTTTTTAATCATAATACATTCCATAATGTAAAATGAAAGTTTAGGGTTTTTGAGGTTGTTGGTGGTGGAAGAAAAGTGAAAAAGGAAGAGGGTTTCACTTGATCGCAAATCGTTGAACTTTAGATTATTTGGTTTGAAGTTGAAACCAAATCAAGATAGTTTCATTAATGGTACGAGGGGATTGCATTGCAAATTGCAGCCAAGTTTTATTATGAAGATTGCATTACAAATTGCAACCAAGTTTTATGATGGTAACCATTGCTAATTGGTTCATTGGCTTATTCATCAAACTTTATTGAAATTTAATATTGTAGTATTCTTTGGATTGATTTTAGATTTAGTATTTTTTTTTAAATATTTATATTTTTTTCAAATTTATATTATGTTTTATTATAAATTTTAAATTGAGTTAGAATTATAGGATAATTAGATTGATTTAGTAATTAAATCATATCATAAAGAGAAGTGAGGTTAAGAGTTGGCGGGGTTTATGGACAATACAATATTTCATGTCAATGCTTTTATTGAGGGAATGCCAAGCCCATTGGCAACGTCACTCTCATTGTTTTAGAAACCTTGAACTCAAACCTTAAAAGAAATACTAGTGTCTCCTAAACTTAACCTAAAACTTGTGGCATGTCCATTGATAACATCACTCTCATTGTTTTATAAACCTTGAACTCAAACCTTAAAAGAAATACTAGTGTCTCATAAACTTAACCTAAAACTTGTGACATGTCCATTGATAGCATGCCTTTGATGGACAACTAATCTAATGAAGTATTAGCTAGAATTTTATGGTCATCAAACACTTTCCTTTTTCTTTGGCATCTTTGAATAGGTGCCAACATTCCTTGGTAACCTTTTGGGCTATCAATTAGGAAATTATGTTGAGACTCTCCTTTCTTGTGGGGAGGATTTCTAAATAAATGTAGCTCATTAGCTAGAAGGTTCTTTTTCTTTTTTCATGGAATATTTGAATAGATGTCAACTTTCTTGGCACTTTCATTTAAAGGGGAATGAGCATACTTGTTAAAATGGAAACATAGCTGAGAAACTCCCAACAATTCTAGGGCCCCATGAAATTGAATGTTGTGGACTACATAACCTCATTGAGGCAAAACAATGGAGCAAGGGAAAGCATTTGAGCTTGCAGAGCATTTGAGCATCCACACTTACTAGCAACGCTCAAAATTGGGTGGACCATGATCTACTAAAGTACCCATATTTTTAAACGATCCCAAAAAGCATTACTCATACATAATTGAGAGTCCATTATACAACAAACAAGGTGCCCTAAGTCCTAGGCATAATCAAAGAGTCATCTCATTGCATTCGACATTGGGTGGAAGATTATCATGAGGTTGGATCCAAACCTATACCAATAATAATTCACAAAAAATACTACTCTCTTTTCCACTTCACCACATCTACTTTTCTACCCAATTTTTCTCCTTTCGGCGTTTTATTGCATCTTATGGTGGCAATTGCTAATTTAAAAGTTTTGATATTTGAGAAAGATATTAATTTAAAATGTTGAAGTAATTTTTTATTAAATATATATATATATATATATATATATATATATATATATATTATATACAAATATCAAATTATTTAGAAAAGAATTTTAACGAATCAATTTTAAAGTTAAGATTTTGATTAAAAAAAAATTCAAATATAAAAAAAATGTAAAGTTTAACTTAAAATCTTAATAAGTGTTTTAAATTTTAAAGATTTAAAGTTCCCTAAATCATAATACAAAATTAATAATAATAATAATATAGCATAAAAGTTAATAATCATTAAGAACAATACTTTAACTAGTTAATCCATACATTCATGATATCAATGGGTTGAGAAGCCTTTTCTATATTCTAGGTGACTTAGATGTGAGAAGCCCAAGTGACTCACATGTGTTAGTGTTTCAAACTTAAGAATTTGACTTATTATTTTATCTTTGTATATATAATCAAAATCAAATTTTAATAAGTATATCACACAAATCCACCTAATGAATTATCACATATTTATATATCTTTATTTAAAACTTACTACTTCATTTTAATAAGTACATCACACAAATCCACCAAATGAATTATCATCTATTTATATATCCTTATTTAAAATTTACTACTTTGTGTGTTCCTTGGATTAAACAGTTTTTTGTTAAATTATCCTATTTGATTTTATAACAATTAAATTTATATAGGAAAATTTATGAAGGGATATTTCTTATTTATTTATTTTAATTTATAAGTAAATATAAATGAATACAAACACACACACACTGTAACACCCCTCCAAATTGCTTTCAATTACTATTATTATTTTTGTAAATATAAATGTATTTATGTAAATGGCCTTGGTGAGGAACTCAAGGCCAAGGCCCCACCTATGGACCTTGAAAGTATGGTTAATTTATTTCCTAAATGTTATTTTAGACTTGAGAGATTAACGGCAGCGACGCAACTAACCGACGGAAACTGAATCCACAAGGGGGGAAGCTTCACGACTAGGAAACCATATGTGTCTAATTATTGATAAATAAGGATCACAGCGATGTCTCAGGAGCTGGCACTAAAGCTAACTAACTATAATAGTTGGTAGCCAAAAGATTGATAAGTACGAATACAAGCTCAATATAAATACTTGGGGAACTACTAGATAAACCCTTGATCGCATGAGAAATTAAATCAAGCTATGAACTAAATAATATAGGTAGGTTATTTGTTCTTTACAAACCTGGTACCTTATTAACCTATCATCAATTAATTACTATGAATACTACCAACAGGGATCGACGAATGCTACCCCTCATATATATATATATATATACGTACTAAAGGTATTCCTAAGTATATTTTTATAGTGGATTATTTTTCTTGCTCACAAAAGTGAAGACAATATTCTAGTGAAGTTCGAAGTTATGTCAGATTATCAAGAAGCTAAGTTTAAGGGAATAACATTAGTATTTTATAAGCAACGTTGGGAATAATTCCCATATGGATAGCTTAAAAACAAAATTTAGGTAGACACTTAGAAGGCCGTATATCTTAAAGGAGAGATAAACATCCAATGGCATGGATATATATAATTATGATGGAAAATTCCATTACCTTATTAAAAGGACAAAGTCTTTGTAAAAGCTTAAATCCATTACCTTATTAAAAGGAAAAAACCCTTTGGAAAAACTTAATTACCTTAGAAGGGGAAACATTGTGTTCCGTCACTTAGTATTGAATAATTTCTAAAGTTTAGAATGGCATGACCTGGATACTTCTTGTTAATCTTAAATGCCAAAGGTTCGCATTTCTTGGACGGGTGTGAAGACATGCAATCTGAGCCTTGTTTTAAGCTGCCACTTGGCACTCAGAAATCCACCATAGATTATTGAGGCGGACTCTCCAAAGCATTTTGGGAAACGGTTGTAGGGTTTTAAAGAGGGTCACAGCCAGTGAAAGGGAGGGGGAAGAAATGTGCAGGCTTGGTGTGAGCAACATTCAAGGAATCGGATCGCTCAATCTTTTTCGTTGAATAAGGCTCTAATAGAAAGGGTTGTAGGAACGATCTTCCTTTGTGAGGTATTATCGATTTCAATGATATATGTATGGATACTATTGAAGCTCACTCAGGTAGTACTATGTCGTTTTATGTTGCGATGGATATTCGATCTTAGCTTAGATCTCCATTCCCTTAATATTGGTAATCTGATACCTTCCTCGATTAGTTCATGTTTGAAATCACGCATTGTACACCATTCTCTTGACAGAGTTGGCCCCTACATTGAGTTGCCCTGCTACTATCTTCTCGACTTGATCATTGCTGCTTTAGATCTCAGCTTCAACGCTGATACTTACATTTTCTTTTTATATACTCTGCCGAGCCTTGTTTCCACCTTGATGTGATGCGTTCTGCACACATCTGAGATAGGCTGACCTTGATACTTGATCGACGAAGACATAGTTGATCTGTAGATTGCGTTCCTACTATTCGCCTTCCCGATCTTAGCATTGTTGCTTTAGATCGTAGCGTCGTTACTGGATCTTGTACCTCCATTACTCAAAAAGACAGGGATAGCGATCACACTTTGTCTAATTAATTAATCCTTTGAAACATTAACAGTGAGATCCTTGGATTCAAATACCTGTATAATTCTTTTGACTCTGGAAAGGAACGCTTGAGCCGAATCGATCTGTGTGTGCACCATTACAATGATTGGAAAGAATTCTTATTAGAGTGCGATCTTCTCGTGTGAAGGTTTTGTGCAATCTCTGTGAGGTCGTGTTGGTCGTTAAATACTCTACGTTTGCTTCTTAAACCTTGGATTGTGCCCAGCTTGTAGGATCTCTCCGTGAGGACAGAGTTAAAGTCATAGATGTATTTTAACTCTATTAGCATTTGCTATAGTATGAATTAAATAGTTTAATTCTAAGTTTAATTCCGGATCTAAAGTGTTGATGTTTTATATATGTATATTAATACATAGATAAAACTTGGAAACTAGGTTGTTGTTTGGTCGAAACCCTCGAAAGAACAAGGATAAGTTATTTCTTATCAAGGTTAGATCCTTACTTTGTTTTGAGGTTAATGTTGGAAATGCTCTCTAGGAAAGAGGTTTGGGAAGATTTGAATATAAATATTGCAACAACTACGTTGCAAGATGTAAACTTTATTTCGAATAAATAAATTATAAAGATGTGACCCTTCTTTGTGGAGGCAGCCCGAATAGCGGGTGAACCACCTATATCTCGTTTCCTCATGTGTGTATTGATGATGACTTGTCGCTTTTGTTAGTGAATGAATGTATAACTTGACATGTGATTCGTGGTAAAAGTCATTTCATCGTAGTTCATGTTGTTCATATGATGGTCACAAAGACTTATTGTTGAATGGTTAAGACACATTGAAGTTTGTTGCTAATGAATGAAAATTGCATGAAGATTGTTCAAAGAAAAATGGAAATAATCGAATATGAGCTAATATGTTGATTTATAGGGTAATAGTTACAATGTTTTCTGTTACTTATAATTGGAACTAAATAAGTATGCATGTTAAATGTTTTCTTGTTTACTAATCATCTTTATTGGATGGAAGGATGGCGAGCCTTTAACTCCTTAACTTAAATCAATTTCAATTGAGTCCTTTAAAGTTATGAAATTTTTAAATATCACAACATACTAAATCAGTTATTTGGGGTATGACACATGGGTGAACCACTAGTATGGTCCCTCACTTATGTTAAATTTTCAGAATTTACTTCAATCTGATCTAGGATCTTAAATGAGAGAACAACATGTACAACAAATCTACAACATATCAATCATAGACACAGTAATGCAAGCACACAAGAGACACAAAGTTTACTTGGGGAAAACCATAATGGTGAAAAACCCCAATAACTTCCTCAGAGATAGATAGAGCAATGATACAAGCAAAATATAAGAGAGAGTCTTCTCCTAGCAGTAGAGCCTCCTCCTCCACAAGTGTGCCACTCTCCAAAGTGTGAGTGAGAGAATAGAATGTGTGTAAAATGAGAGAGACACACTCTCTATTTATACACTAACTTGACTTGACCTTTACTCAACTAGGTCGGCCTCAACTTAACCACTTAACATAATGTTGACTGGGCCGACCCCCACTAGGGTGGTCTAATAACCCTTTGACCCACATGGCCGACCCCCAATAGGGTGGTCTAATAACCCTTTGACACACATGACTTATACAGGGCCGACCCCAACAAGGTGGTCTAATAACCCATCAAGTATAAGTTACGACACTTACAATATAAATGACGACACTTCCATATAGAGGAATAATAACATCTCTATAGGAATACAATATACATATATGTGAAATACATTCCGAAGTTACATATACATCAACACTCCCTCTTAACTAGGAAGGTATTTCTCGACACAGGTCTTCTAGCACAAATCTTTTTCTCTGGATCATCATCACTAGATAATCGCCATCGAGTCATCATCATCGTCACTGCTGCTGCTATCTCAATCAATCTCTGAATCTACTCGTCATAGGAATTTCTATAGAGCCAGTCCTTTTTCATATTGGATGTATGCCCACCACCTACAGGTCTTTGTCATCACTGGCCATACTGTGGAATTCTCAGGACTTATTATGTGTGTCACAAAACCTGGCTGCAGCATCCCAGGCTATTAAAAGTACACAGCTCTACCTGTCAGATCTCCCAGGAGCACATTACATGTGACCCATCACAAAACCTGGCTGAAGCATCTCAGGCTGTTATGAGCACACAGATCTACCTGTCGGATCTCCCAGGAGCACATTACATGTGATCTCACCACAAAACCTAGTTGAAGAATCCCAGGCTATTACGAGCATACAGTTCTACCTGTTGGATCTCCCAGGAGCACATTACATGTGGTCCACCACAAAACCTAGCTGAAGCATCTGAGGCCTTTTTCATCCTATCCAAATCTCCGAGGAGAAAATTACATGTGGTCATGGAAAACCTGGCTGAAGCATCTGAGGCCTTTTTCATCCTGTCTAGATCTCCCATGAGCAAATTACATGCCATAGGACAAAACCTCGCAAGAGCATCTCAGGATGTTACGGGTACACAACTCCGACCTGAAGATATCCCAGGGCACAAATTACATGTCCTCCTAGAGCAATGTCTCAAAAGAGCATCCCAGGCTGTTATGGGTACGCAACTCCAACCTATAGGATCTCCCAGACATGCTCATCTGCACAACCTGATCCACGGCCACAAAGTATCATCTGATACTCACCATACATCATCCTGATGTACACATGATCATCCTGATCATCATCACTGCAACATCCTGCTGCATGTCATCTGGAGAAGCTCGTCATCCATGATCATCCTAATCATACAATGCATCTACCTGATGCATACCAAGTATCTACCTGATACATATCATCATACACAGTGTATTCACCTGATACATAGATACATGATCCACACAATGTATCCATCAACATACATGATCTACCTGATCATACCTGATACATATCAACATACATGATCTACCTGATCATACCTGATACATATCAACATACATGATCTACCTGATCATACAATGTATCCACCTGATACATCTTTAGATACATGGTCCAAGCATCCAACATGATGCATGTACAAAATACATACAAATGATCCAACCGATCATATCCTGCACCCAACATGATGAGTACATACATATAAATGATCCAAACTGATCATATCCAGCATCCAACACGATGCGTACATACATATAAATGATTCAACTGACCATATCCAGCATCCAACATGATGCGTACATACATATAAATGATCCAACTGACCATATCCAGCATCCAACATGATGCGTACATACATATAAATGATCCAACTGGTCATACAAAGCATAAACTAGAACATCATCCTGATGCTCATCATCCAGCGCTTACATCCACAGTCATGTGAAGGATCCTCCTTCCAACATGCTTGGAATGGCTTCAGCAAATGTGTCCATCACTTCTTCCTCAAAGTGTCCTCCATCTGAAGAACACTAAGCCTCTCCCTGAAGTACTCGAACTTCACCCTAGCTAGTGGTTTCGTCAGCACATATGCAATCTGCTCGTCCATCGCAACATACAGGAGCTTCACAACTCCTCTCTGCACCATATCCCTGATATAGTGATATTTGATCTCTATGTGGTTCGACCTATCATGAAACACTAGGTTCTCAGACAGCTTCACACAACTCTAGTTATCGCAGAAGATACCAGTAGCATCCAACGGGAGATCAAATAACTCAGACAGTAGCTTCCATAGCCATACTGCCTCACAACTAGCTGAACAGGCTGCAACATACTCTGCCTCAGCTATACTCAGTGCTACGCAGGACTGCTTCCTGCTAAACCAAGAGATCACACTTGAACCCATACTGAAGCAGCACCCAGATGTGCTCTTCCTATCTGCAGCACTGATAGCCCAATCTTAATCAACATAACCCTGCAGGTTAAACTTTTGATACGCTTCATACTTGAGCCCATAATCCACTGTACCCTTCAGGTACCTCAGAACATGCTTTACAGCAACCAGGTGAACACTCCTCGGATCCGTCAGGAACTGGCTCAATGTGTTCACAGTAAAGCAAATATCTGGTCTCGTGTTCGTCAGGTACATCAAGGACCCAATCATCTGACGATACATAGAGACATCAACCGGCTCAGATGAAGCATCACAAAGAAGCTTCAGATTCGATGCCATAGGTGTGGCCATGGCCTTGCAATCCATCATCCTGAACCTCTTCAGGATCTCTACTACATACTTCCCTTGTCCAAAGAAGATTTCATTTGCACTCTGCCACACCTCCATGCCAAAAACAAATAGTGCATCATCCCCAAGTTCTTCATCTCAAACTCAGCAGCAAGCTTCCGCTGCATGTCGGTAATCAATCTATCTTCACCTGTAACAAACAGGTTATCCGCATACAAAAGTAGTATCACTGGATTGCCTTCCTCAACCTTGTAGTAAAGGTCGGAATCCGCTTTATTCTTGGTAAAGCCCAAACTGGATAGAAAATTGGCTATCCTACCATACCAAGTTCTGCACACATATATGACTATACCATGTTGTCTTGAAATTCATCTGGTGTATCTTCTATTTCATCACTTTTATATTTCTCTATGTTTCCATCTGTAGCATGCTTGATCTGATAGATCCATTTGGAAGTCACAACAGACTTCCCTTCAACTCTTGGGACCGCATCCCAAACATCGTTCTTCATGATCGACAGATCATGGCATTCTTCCCGAATCTTGGGAACTTCAATATCTTAAATAGATAATTTTGTTGCTTGAACAAATGTTGTAGTCCTTCTTTTGTAGATGATGGTATATGATCTTTCCTACACAACAAGTTAAATTGCATGATTAGAAAACATCTCATAGTTTTCAGACAAATTCTTACACATAAATAAATATGTCATACAGTCATGCAATTATCTTAGCCAATGCTTCAATACAACATTTATCCATATTCTGTAACTTTCTAGATGCCTTCCAATCTCTACCAGAACATTGTTAAGAGTGTGCACAACTCCCAACATGTCAGCAAAGAGGTTTCATTCTAGATAAGTAGAAATGGAATGCTGTACAGTGCCATAGGCCACTTACCCATGTATATTAGTAGTATACTGTTCATCAATGCAACTATTCTAATATGCATAATACACAACCTAATTCTAGGAACATAAGCATGTACATCATTGAATAATATTATTTAAACAAACAAGTATGTGAGGAATTAAAATACTTATCTTTGTTTGTTTGTTGGGTGAACTCCCTCTGAGTCTTTGCTTCCTTGCAGGAGCTGCTGAAGTAGCTTCTTCTACACCTTTCTGTTGTGGAATGCAGAAGGATGGTCAACTCCCTCTAGATATCTGCATCCTTGCAGAAATTATTGGAGTATGCTCCTTTGCTTTCTTCTTGGATTACCTGTCCTTGAACTTATATACATTCTCGTTCCCTATGCATGCTTGTTAGTATCATCATTGTGTTATCCTCTAGGTCTCATACATAATCAAACATTCATTAGTATAATCTCAATATTATCAAAACACATGTATATTCATGATCATTTACAGATAATAAACATTAGCATTCAAGGTTTCAGGGAAGTCTTCTTTTACTCATACATATTCTTATTTGATCATAGGACTCTTTTGGTTAGTTGAATCATCAATCAAGATAAGAGATATAATATGCATAAAACCCGTGATTATTCAAAACTATACCTTCATGATTCTTCTGGTTAGTCATATCATCAATTATGGTACGAAACATAATATGCATACAACCATGATTATTCAAACCTATGACTTCATGAATAATCATTATCAACAACACAACAGTATAAGATCCTAACACAAGGTAGGATTCTAGCTTGATATAGGAAAAACATACCTGGATTAGCATGCTAGCTAGTTATGTCTAATATACCCGCATAATGTCTTCTAGTTCTCTTCAATTACTTGTGCTAGTAACCTGCATGTCTCATAAGTTACCATTGTAGAACCAAGTTATACATACCTCGAAAGTAGATCTTCTATGTGATCCATGACAATGGATGAATCTTTGTCTTCATGTCACCATGAGCATATGTTCTTGAAGTAGAACATGATTTGACTTTCTTGATGTACCTTTTGTGTTAGCAACCAATCATAAACCTCATACAACATCACAATGCATTAGTACAATCATAAGTGGCAAAACCTTAATCAATGAATATCTTCTATTAAGGTGATACGACAAGCCCAGTAATTAATCAAGATTGTACTGTAATGATATGAAGACAGACATATGATAAACTTAACCATGAAACATACCTGTAAGCCATACCTGTCAAGATTGCTTGTGATCTTCTTATGGAAGGCCTTAGCCTCATCTCCCTCTGAGACAAGAACTTCTTCACTTATGCAGGTGACCAATCCATCTTCTTCTAGGATTAATCCAATCTACTTGACTTGTAAGAACTCGACGTGGAGCTGGATCAGGGTTTGTCAAAGAAACCCCAAAAATTCAAAATTTGAATTTTAAACTTATGAAAGGATAGAAATATGTGCCTTGATGAGCTGATCAAGTTGGTATATTTAGAATTTGAAAACTGCAAAGTTTCACCCCTCAAAATTGCCTTTTAGATTTTCGGATTCACTAGGGAGGACCCTGAATTAGGGTTTGAGTTTCCCAGAGCTTCACCCAACCAAAATATTTGATTCAAAACTCTAAGCTTCAATTTTTCTGAGGAGCTTCTAGCCGTGGTCACAGATTTCCAAAATTCCAATTTTTGCAAAAGCCCTAATTTTCCATCTTTCCAATCAAAGTCTCGAACTAGGGTTTGATCAAGCCCAGCCTTCTACCCAACCAAAAAATCTGATCTTGGTCTCTAAATTTTGATTTTGATGAGTAGCATCCAGCCGTAGTCTCCGATTACAAAAATTCCAACTTTCTCCGAAGCCCTAAATTCCGGAATCCATGAATGAAGGTACTCAAAAAATAATTCTATTTTGACAGAAATATGTACCTCATTGTTTCTAGTGTAACTCTAAACTTTTTGATCCAAAGGGTCTAAAATTTTTTCTTGAGATAGCCCGACCTGTTATCTTTCCATCCCGACGTGTCACTAGTTCAACTTCGGCCTCTAAAATTTTTTCCTGAGATAGTACAGTCTGTGTACTACGTGTCATTTTTTACGAAATTTCATTTGGAGCTTCCTAGCCCAAGTTATGACCTTTTTCCCAAGGTCACCTGGTTTTGACTCAGTTCTGGAAGAGGCAGAAACCCTATATTGTACAAATCATAAATCCCAAAGTACAACGAATTAGAGGTTTTCCTTTTGACACAAGGTACATGGGAATCTGATCTTCGACCTGTAAAAGTTTTAGATCCGAAAACTTCGCCAAAATGGATTTATAGTGAAAGTGCTACGATGACTAGTTTTTGCTATATCAAGCCCTAGCATCATAAGTGCAACAAGTGTCATACATGCCATATCAAGTCTTCTTTCAGGCTAGCTCTGATACCATGTTAAATTTTCAGAATTTACTTCAATCTGATCTAGGATCTTAACTGAGAGAACAACATGTACAGCAAATCTACAGCATATCAATCATAGACACAATAATGCAAGCACACAAGAGACAAAGAGTTTACTTGGGGAAAACCATAAAGGTGAAAAACCCCAATAACTTCCTCAGAGATAGATAGAGCAATGATGTACAACCAAAATACAAGAGATAGTCTTCTCCTAGCAGCAGAGCCTCCTCCTCCACAAGTGCGCCACTCTCCAAAGTATGAGTGAGAGAATAGAATGTGTGTAAAATGAGAGAGACACACTCTCTATTTATACACTAACTTGACTTAACCTTTACTCAACTAGGTCGGCCTCAACTTAACCACTTAACATAATGCTGACTGGGCCGACCCCCACTAGGGTGGTCTAATAACCCTTTGGCCCACATGGCCGACCCCCAATAGGGTGGTCTAATAACCCTTTGACCCACATGACTTATACAGGGCCGACCCTAACAAGGTGGTCTAATAACCCATCAAGTATAAGTTACGACACTTACAATATAAATGGCGACACTTCTGTATAGAGGAATAATAACATCTCTATAGGAATACAATATACATATATGTCAAATACATTCCGAAGTTACATATACATCAAGAGCTTATGTATGAATTTTATGTGTTTCATTCTTCTTATAATTGTGATCTATTTGGTTTTGGAATTATGAATGTTCTCACTAGAGTTGGGTAAGTGTCTAATGTAACCTATCATTGATGAGAAAGGAATTTGTTAGAAGGAAATAAACCCTTGATTGGATTCAAAAAGAATGTAAATGGCTAAGCATGTTGGACAAAAGAGTTCAGGTAAAATGAGTAAAGGTGGTGACTTAATAGTTTCTTTTATGTATTGTGATTTAGGGTTCCATTACATGGTTTCCTTGTTTAGATGATCCATCCCATATATTTATGTTGTAGTCATAGGATAAAGAAAATATTTATCTTAACCTTGTTTCTAATAAATGACAAAAACCTAGATGTGGGTAGCTAACAAATGCTTATTGTTTAAGTCAATACATTGTTGTTTGGTTTATTAATTAACTCTTCTATTGAAGTATGTTATGATTGACAATGAAGAATCTATGTATGTAGATCATTATGTTTAGTATAAACCAGCCTAGATCCAAATCCTAGGCTCTATCAAGCGCCGAGAGGGATCAAATCTCTCGAGGTGCAAACCTTTCCTTGAATAGCTCCTTGAGTGCAATACCTAACCACCTAATCCTAAGCTCTAAAGTCTATAGTTTAAGTCTCATATTTACTTTTTACTTTGTATTATTCTTTTTTGTTTACTTTGTATTATTTTGTTACTCAACAAACTCGACAAACACTCTAAAGTCTCATATTTACTCGTTACTTTGTATTAAAAGTAAAAAGTAAAGTCTCATATTTACTCGTTACTTTGTTACTCAACAAACGCTCGACAGACAAACACTCGACAAACACTTGACACATGTTACAAGATCTCCCTCATACTAAGCTATAGAGCGACGCAATAATATGAGATATTTTATCACTAACGTGAGAAGTTGATTAATAACTAAAGGAGCAAAAAGTTTTTATTTTCTCAAAATAACACCAGTATTTCGCATGGGGCCTTCACTAGAAGGCAATATAATACCACGTTCATTCATATTGCGGTATTAAATATTCATGAAAACCTAAAAATTATATTGCTTATATATTAAGGGGCAAAGGGTTTTTTATTTAATGTAACAATACAAAAATACTTTAGGGTCTTTTTTATATGGGTGGGTTGACAAATATCCTCCAAATGGAGATGGCGGGATCATGGCCAGATGAGAAATCGGGTTGAGGCAAGGCTCGGGCTTACCAGTATGCAAGGAAATCGCATCTTGAGAAATGCTTAAGGCCAGGGGGTTTCGTGGTGAGTGGGTTCCATTCGATCATAGTCGATAGACAGTGGTCATTGACAACCATTTGTTACCAATAACACTCAGCCAGTTGTTACCAATAGCCTTGGGAGGCTCTAAGCCTCCAGTGCATGTTATAGGCCCTCGATAGGCCTTGGGGGATTGAATACCCAACCACTCGTGCCTATTACAAGCCTTGGGAGGTTTAGTCAGCCTCCTAGAGCTTGTTACAGGCCCTGGGGGCTTGGATACCTAATCCACAACAGGCTTAGTCAGCGATTGGGGAATTGTAACATGCAATCTAAATGTTGTACTATGTGCATTGGCTCTAGTGACATACAAGAAGTGATCTCCTATCTCTTCATTAGACCATTAGATGTTGCAAATCATAATGATATGTGGTTGAGTAATTGCATTGTGGATGAAGTCATGTGCATCGACAATATACATCGAAAGAAGCAAGGTGCATTGTAGAAAGCATGTGGGGTCATAAGAGGGGTATCATATCAATATAATAGGTAGAAATATAAATGGGTATTAAAAATGTTTATGAAAAAATTGATACATACAATATCTAGTGAAAATAGGGTTTTTTTTAAATTGGGAAGGCATATTGGGAGGGGGTAAAAAAAACGATTTTGGAAGGTATTTTCCAATATTTAGTGAAATTAAGGGTATTGTTTCATATGCCACGAACGAACGTGCTATGATAGTGGTTTATTGAGTGAAGCCCCCGTGGTATTTCTGGAGATGTTACACACACACACATTTTATTCGTTGGTAATGGACTAACAATTCAAAACAAAACACTTTACTTATTTATATATTAATAAAGTAAATACAATCTTAGAAAAAAGTGGTCATCCTTATATGCTTATATGGATTGGTAGACTTTGTAATGGAGATTTTTCTTAAGTTTTTCTTTTGATTGTAATGTATGATAGAAATCCTTATATGGATTGGTAGACTTTGCAATGGAGATTTTTCTTAAGTTTTTCTTTTGATTGTAATGTATGCTAGAAAGTGTACTCTTAAGTAAATACAAAATATATTTTAGTCCAAAACAAAACTCCTTGAAATAATTTGTACAAGAAACCATACTTGTAGGTGTATAATGCCCTAGTACAAGTTGTTTATTCCTTTAACAAAGAATATGGTCCGAATTTTTCATGCTTTTATCCTTTGTGAAATTCGTTATATATATATATATATATATATATATATATATATATATATATATATATAAACAGACACATACGAGCATAGATATCTTAATTGTGGCTCTACCAAGTGTAGAGATGGATCAAATTTCTTGAGGTGTAACCTTTACTCAAGTTTAGCATTATAAAAGGGGCTTGCACCTTAAGAGATTTGATCCCTCTCAACCCTTGGTAGAACCAAAATTTAAATGAATCTATGTTAGTCATAATATAGATAAAAATCATAATTATTATTCTCAAAGAAATCATACATACATCTAAAGGTAAGTGGCCATGATCCTTAAGAGCTCGCATACCTAACACACAATTTGCCTTCAAAACTTTGAGGTTGGTCCTTTTCACTATTTATAATAGCTTTCATTGCAATATTATTCTTAGTTATTTTCATTGTATTATTTAGATTGTAAAGTCCTTAGCAAATCCTTGATCTTAATACCTCTTTTTCTTATCAGCATGTTCTTTTTGACTTTTTTTAAATTATTAATGGAAGGAATTTTTAATCTACATTACAACTCATTTATGCATTAATATTTTATTTATATTTTTTAAGAAATCACTAATAACTAACATTGCTACTAATCCTATTTGTTAAATATAGATAAAATATCTTATTAACATTTGACTTATCACCCTTTTAATCGATTTATGTTCTCCACTTTTCAGTACGATCATAAAGAACTCATGCCAAAAAGTCAAATACCTTTCATCACTTTTAAAAAGCTGTCTCAACATGCATGTTAACGACCTTCGCTCATATTCTAATTAATATGAAAGGCACAGTGTAGCTGCTATGAGCTATCTTCTGCCATATCTGACTACTTCTACAGCGCCCTTGCCACATGATGATCCACAAACATCGTAGCAACATGTTATTTAATTAATATCCGGGACACTCTGGGCTGTTTTCTTCTGCTGTATCTCACAGCTTCTCCTTGCCACACATTTAGTTATTCATGTTATTTAATTAATATCCAGGACACTGTGGGTAGTTTTCTTCTGCTACATCTCACAGCTTCTCCTTGCCACAGATTTAGTTATTCACATTAGCTTCCGGAGAGACACAGAGGGATCACATATGGATGCAAATGCAGTGAAGAACAAATTGGGCAAATCCAAGTCCAAGTCTATGTCTGTGATGACGATGATGATGGGCTTATCGTTTCGATTCTCCAAGAAGAAAAACGCACAGCCTGATTTTACAAATCCTGGCGAGCTATCGCAGGCGTGGGAGATAGCCAGGCCTTACAGGCCCCGCCTGGTTCTCAACCTGCAGACAATAAGAGAAGAGGAGGAAGCCTCCAAAACACCCATGTGGGGGAACGCAACAAGGACTCCTCTCTACTTTCCCAAGGGCACCAACGCTAAACGCTTCCGCCTCCGCCGCTACGCAAAGTTGATGTGGAGGGTGCACTACGCTGCAAGACTTCGCCGCAACCTCACCAGTGTTCTTCGCTTCTTTAAGATCACAAGAGATACAGACCCACATGCCGCTTCTGGTCTCAGCGTTATGCAGATTTGATCTCCAAATGAGTAGCTCAGTTATCTTTTTTCTTTCTTCGTTAATTAAAGTTAAGACTCTAGGTTTATGATATTTCTCTGTGATTCCCTCCATCCAACGGGAAAGGAGGAAAGTCAACCTTGGATCGAGGGAATCAGTAATCCAGATAAGTTCAGGCGTAGCGTATTTGAGTTCGATTTTTTTTACTTATTTTTAAGGCATGCTTGAAAAATAAATTATAATAGTGGCCAAGAAATTTGTTCCCAATATTACAGGAGTAAGAAATTTGTTCCCAATATTGCAGGAGTAATTTTTCACGGTTACCAATTCTCATTTAAAAAATAGTTAAGATTCTTTCTTTATCCCTAACCAAAAAATTTATTCCCAATATGCAGGAGTAATTCTTCACAGCTACCTATTCTCATTTAAAAAAAGTTAAGACGCTTTCTATAATGTAGAGTTATACAAGATCAGTTATTTGAGCTTATGCAAGATCAGTTTTTTGAGCTTTTGATGGTTTATAGAATCACAAGCACTACCAAATATTGTACACAGATAGACAGATCCATCTATCCAAAAAACAATAGGAGGAGAATGATTGTATTGGTCTGTGGTCAGGAATCTGAGTTGTAATCTTGATCTGAATCTGAGTTGTAATATGTCTGGTCTCCAGTTTTACTATAACTGGCTGTGGATGATACCAGCAAGTCCACGCCTGTTTTATAGTGATTACATATGGTGTATGATCGCTCAGACGTGGAGATTTCTGAAGAACTTACAAATAATATTTAATATATGATTGTGTTCACCGTTCCTGTATAATTGCCTGTCTCAACCCATATCATCGTGGCCAACACCATTGTTGGATTGGTATAGTGATTTTAAATCTAGTTTATTTTTTGGATTATGATGACATATATATTTTTAATCTGTTTAGTGTAACTTATTAATTTATAATTTATATTTTATGATATTTTTAGCAGTGAAGAATTGAGATTGAGATTGAGATTAGGGAAATTAATTGTACAATAGCAATCATCATTTTATTCAAGAAGTTATTTATCACAACTTTTTAAAGAAGCTAATAAATTATGAAAGTTATTGAAAACCCTATTGATATAGTTAAATGGAAAATTAATAAAGAAGGAAAACTGACAAACAGGAAGAATTCGGAATAAAAAGCTTATTGCTAGATCTAAGTTCTTCATCTACCCACATATAAGAGGTGTTGATGAGTAAGAATGCATTAATACTTTCCTTGAAAATACAGTTTACTCGTCTTTGTCACAAATTTTTCAGCTTAATAAAATCTTAAAAAATGTTAGTTTTCCATTTCAATTGCTTGCCTAAAATCTGTTGTGTACACCATGTTCCGCATTCTGTATTGTTTTGTCATTAGTTAATGCATGTTTTTGTTATTAGTTTTATTTATGAGTTGAGTAATCATACAATATAACCATATAATTCAAGAGTTAGCTATGGCCTCTTATTTAAGAGTTAATGCTTTGTAACTGTGAAAGCATTTTTTATCTTCTTATTGTTCTTATAAAAGATCTCCAGAGCTGTGCTGAACGATTCTTGGCTGTACACCCATGCCTAATTGTGCTGGTAAATTTCTAACAACTTAATGCAATGGGTTTGAATGGATATAACTATAAAGCTCAGAAAACATTAAGTTTGAATGGTGTAACTATATAACATAGAAATTTATTTGTTAATGAAACTATATTCAAGGCTTCAACCGTTGACACACAATTTATGTAAGTAGAGGCATGTTGATTTGATTCTCCTTGACACAGTAAACAAATATTCAAGCTCCAGTGACATTGAATAAAGCTACATTCACTTGAATTATATCGAGAATAGAAACCAAATAAAGCATAATCGAATGAATTTTAATTTTATTTGGTCTTTGATTAATTACTATTTTATTTTGATTCTCCCGAGATGGGTAGAGACTTCACTAAAAAAATCAGAATTAAACTTGAAAATAGTAAATATCCAAAAAAAAAATCCCTAGATACAATTTCAATTTTATTTAATATTTTATTAAAATTTAATTCTAACATTTTATTTTATTAAATATTATATTTTTTTTATTTTATTAAATATTATAATTTTTTAATTAATATAATTTGTTTAATACATTTGTTTTTTTTTAGAAAAAAAAAAGTGTAATTTTGTTATTTCGACGAAATCAAAAAGTACAAATACATAATGTTCCTTTCCATAACATGGCTTTGAACTTAAACACAGAAACTAAAATCAAGTGGCCATCCAAACTATCCGGTCATGAGATCTCAGAAACCGTCCAAAACAAATAACTTGGTCTTGTAAAGCAGCTACAAAAATACAGTAATATTCCTGATCGTTTAGATCACTATCAAAATATTAAAAAAGTTCAATGAAAAAAGAAGGATATGAACTAGAAGAAGTGAGCACATCCTCCACCCACTCTTCCCAAAATAGAATACCCGGATCACCATCAATGGCAGCCTTTGAAAGGGCATCTGCAACATCATTATTCTCTCGATATGTATGCCTGATAGTGAGAGACTGAAAGCAATTGAGAAAGACAGATATCCTATGACACCATTGCTGAAGAGAAATATTTTTAAGGTTAACCTTCTTATTGGCCCAATTGATGACAACGCGAGAGTCAACAAAAATGTGTAATGCATCTAAACCACATAAAATTGCCACCTTAAGAATACCCCAAAGGCCTAATAATTATGCTTTTGTATTAGTCCTCAGACCATCTGAAAATCTGAATTTGAGAATTAGGTCCGATCCACATTTCAGAAAGAAACCAACCCCACACTTCTGATGTGTAGATGCCCCATCAAAGAAACCCACCACTCTTTCCAAATCATTCATAATAATAGGACAAACTCTTCTACCAATTTGATTCTTCAGTGAACTTTGTGGATAGAGTCTATAAAGCTTCGAGAATGATGAAACACTCTGATTACGTGAAGGTTTATGATCATGAAAAATGGCACCATTATGTACCTTCCACAAAATACAAGCAAGTAAACCTCTCAAATGGGCAATAATCTTGTGCTTAAGTTGCCAAGTATAATAAGCATTCTCAAAATCAGAATTTGGCCAATCCTCCTTTATCTTCAACTCCAAGCAAATCTTAACCCAAACTCATTTGGAAAATGTACATTCAAGAAAGAATAATACATTTGTTTATTCCGTGTATCATATTACTCCAATTGCATTCAATTATTTTATAATAATTATCATGAATGCATGGAAGTGCAGCTTTTTACATAGATCAAATTTTAAAACAAAATGGATTTATGTACTAATTAAGTTATTTCAATGCGTTTCAAGGTCATTTTCATAAAAATATATATTTGCATAGCAAATTATAATATATGTTTACTAGTATTGTGAACTTTATTAGTGATTTTCAATTACCTTAAGAAGTGATGAGAATAGATAATCCAATCCATGGTATAAACATAGTTGTTTATATATATATATAGATATATTAATAAGGTTGTTTGCAATAGTATGAGTATGACTAAATTACTAAAATAAAGGTTTTGATTATAAGATTCCAAAAGATTATTTATACTAATTTTACTTATGCCATCAAAACTTTGGAGAAAGTGATGTTATACAAATATTTTGAAATGGATCTTCATCATATATTTAAGTGGAAATATATTTAAGTGGAACTATTATTGAGAAAATGATTAATGGAGAGTGGAAAGCGTATTATGGACTTGAAAACAATTGTAAATCAAGAAACCCTTGACTTTGGGATAAGAAGAAACTCCTCTTTGAGACTCTCAACAGTGATATTATCTTATATGGATGTGAAGTTCATGGTTGCAACAATTGTGGAGAAGGATACAACAAATGCAAAAGCATTTTTTAATACAATCTCAAAATTAAAGGAAATACACCATATCCTATCCTACTTATAGAAGTAAGTCTCTACTTCATTGAGAGCATGGCTATGACTAAGTACCCATACAAGAACAAGATAAACAACATGGGAGAAAAAACAACCTAAGATTACTTCCTAAAACAAACTCTCACGAGCTCCATAGTGAAAGAGGGCTCCCTACACAATACCTAAAACAAAGAATTTTTCATATTTGTGATACTAGGCGCATTGAAGATGAAAATCACTTTCTCATAAAATGTCTTGCATACACCCACATTAAAGCACAATTCCAAAATATTTGATACAATACTAACTTTTATAAGTTGGTCTTAATGGACCCACAAATATAAGTGAGAGAAATTTGGACACCTCCCTTCCAACATGTGGTAAATGATTGGCAGAGGAATAGATGGTGGGGCCTTGGATCTAGGTGTCAAGTCCCAAGCATAGATAGGTTGGCAAGGACAAGGCTTTCAAATTGCTACCAGGTTTGTTCGTGGTGAATGTTTTGATTGCAAGAGGGTGTGGGATGATGTATCTATGCAGGAAGGGGGGGGATTTATGTTGCACATGTGCATTTGGTGTCCTCCCCTTCTGATAGTTCCCGATAATTTATGGAGGCTTGATCTCACTCTCCACAATGAGATCCATGAGTTCATGTGCATGGTGGTTGCATGCATGAAGAAGATTGAATAGTATCTAGAGTCCCTAACGGTGATAATGATATGGCGGCGACTAGGAAGGATAAAATCATAGAATTCGGGCCTAATCCCGTACTTTGGTTTGGCAAATGAATTTGTAGTAACATTGGTAAGGGACCCTTTTGGATATCACACGTGGATTATCTAGGTGTGTGGTCGATATTGTTAATTGTTTCTAAAGGTTTGGTCTTTTCTAAGTCCCGGTTCGATTGCTCGCTTGTTTGTATGGTGCCTGGGCAATAGGAAAGGATCCATCAAGGAATCAATGGTCATTGGCACTAGCGAGCCATATAGGCGGATGGAGGTTACTCTTACAATTCTATAGTTCGTCTGCACATTGAGTAGACCATCGACGTGATGGAAGTGTTATCCTTAGAGGAGAGGGAAATCACAGGAACGCAAGAAGAGGATGCAGTGCATACTGGATTGTTAAGAACCTCCTCGCGAGGGTCTTAGTCGACAGAGAATTTTTCCATGTTGCAACTTTAAGGGTGATTCATAGGGTTAAGGACGATATTGACAAGCTCCATAAGCAACTAGATGTGCTGATGGAAGCAACGAAGGCCCTATTTAAGATGATTGATGGACATGGCAAAGGATCCTAGGTGTAATGCTGCTAGTTTGTGTTTTGATGGCAATAGGTATGTTTTGTTTTGAAATTTGTTTTACCTTTGGTTTTCTTTGGTCATTTGACTATTGTTGTTGTTACATTTGTTATCTTAGCTCATTGTGTTTGTCCTTTCTCTTGCTTGGTTTCCCTCTCCAAGGTAGGAAGTGACTTTTATTTAGGTAAATCTAAGTCAAAGCATAGTAAATATGTTTAGTTTTTTACTAGGAGTAGGCCTATTTTCTTTTGGGCAAGTGTACAACAAGTTTTATACAAAAAGTTGGTCATAATGGACATTAATAACCATCATTATCATTGTCATCATCATTACATCATCATGAAAGAGTAACTAGACACTCTAAAACCTAGTATGGGGAAGATGTTTTCACATATGTGAGAACAAAAATATTAAATAAAACTATTAGGTAGCATATAAACTAAATTTTAAATTTTACAAAAAATTAAATCTAACATAAATTTAACTTAAACCCACATTTAACATTTAGATGGGGCAATTTTTTGGGTGTAATTTTTTTTTATATACATTAAAAAATAATCAGTAAAAAAATTACAATTCAAATAAATTAATTATTAAATTAATTTTTATCCATATGGGAATTTAAAAATAAATATATTATTGAAGATATATTATCTGCCAATACTTATGGCACAGAATAATGAGTCGTGCATCGACCAACTGGCCTGGCGAGGCCAGGCATTGCAGCTTGCTTGGGAAAAGCATTATAAAATATAACGCAGGAAGAAAGCCGCTCACAGTCCCGTAAGTGATTCTGTGACAGAATTAAAAGCCAAGGACCCAGTCCGTGCTTCAACCGACGCTGCCATTAATGCCTGCGATGATTACAACCTATAATTTATTTTTCACAGCGAAAACGCCGAATCTAGTTTCAGAGCACCCGACTCTCGAGCAGGTTCACGTTATTCTATTAAATGTATTGAGTAACTGACGGTGGTATCCTAATCACTATGATGGGCTAGCATAAACATATAACCACAACCTTATCGGATTTTTAGATTTTATATTTCGATCAAGTTTTGGTTGGACGGGCGAAATCATCGTATTTTTAGACGACTTCTTATTTTTACGAATTATCTAAAACTGTTATGATTTCGTCCTGAAAAAATCATTTTTTCATACACGAATTTGTCGGCATAGAATTTTTAGAATATCAAATAATAGTATTAATCCTTAATCCTACATAATTTGGATGAGCTAGGGGTTTTCCATGGTGCTTACTTTATCTAGATGTTCATAAAAACGATTTAATCAACATAAATTGCCGGATTTTTAGATTTCATATCGCCAACCAAGTTTTGGTCCGACGGACGAAATCAGTGCACTTTTAGACGACTTCTTATCTTTACCAGTTGTCTAAAACTGCTACGATTTCGCCCGGAGAAAATTGTTTTTTCATACACGAATTTGAGGAAATCCTAGATAGAATTTTTAGAATCTCAAATAACAATATTAATCCTGCATAATTTGGATGCCCTGGGGGTTTTCTAGGGTGCTGAATTCATCTAGATGTTCAGAAAAAATGATTTAATCAACACAAATCACTAAATTTTTAGATTTCATATCACCGAATTCCGACCAAGTATTGGTCAGACAGGCAAAATCATTGCACTTTTAGACGGTTTCATAATCTTTATTCTCCACTTAGTCTTCACATATAAAATGATGTAAAATATTACGGTCTTTTACTTCATTCAAATAATCTCACTAATTTACTCATCTATAGACTAAGTCATTATAAATGGCTTCTTATTTTGTTGGATGCTTAGTGTTTAAGATATTTAGATGGTTCTATAAAATTAGTTAGGAGCATTAGTGTTTTGGATCTCCTAAAATCTTTTAAAAATTCCAAATCCACATACTTGAAAATCAATAAGCAAAAAAATATCAAAAGTGATTTGCTAGCATAATTTGCCCTTAAACTAAACCCTACAAATTGGTGGCTCTAATTTTCCACTCTATATATGAGAAAATATATAACGATCATGAAATGTCAACAATACAAATTACCCCACAAAGTCCTAACACTACTTTATATCATGGACACTACTTTATATCATGGTGACCATTCATCATAAACTTTCTCCATAATCTTCTTAGGGTGGTTTGATGGATGTCTAAACCACTTCAAATTTTTGAAATTCTCTTATTCCTATGACATGAAATGAAATTATTTTGATATTAGTAACGGGGAGATAGGCACGATGGGGGCAGTTGCATGTGTTAAGTGCCCATTGAAAGAAGATCAATTATTTAAAACTTCAACATTTTCCATGTGGTGCTACTTGTGTGTTAAAATGGAGTAATGAACACATATGCCATATGCTCCATAACGATCATATGCTTATCACGCCACTTAAAATATACGCAATCATTAACACATTGATAACGTTGATCGAAACTTATCGTATGTGTACATACTTTTACAATTTTTATTATTTCAAGTGTATAATTTGCTACTGGAATGACTCTGATGTTTGAATTAATCATTCTTTTGGGAAGACGTGAATTAGAAAAACCTAATTTTAAAAAACATGGATGACTTGTGATTCTTTATTTTTCAATATATTATGACAATGTTATATTCTCATTTATAAAAATATGATTTTTTATAAGATAATTGAATGTCATTGTTTTATTTTATATTAGTATTAATATATATTAAATATTACATCTTCTGAATGCTTCAAACTAATTTTTTGAAATCTATCTGTAATGTTTAAGATTTTTTTTTTCCTATTTTATAGTTGTATATGGTCATATTTATAAAAAATGAAGTTTACATAAATTTAAATTTCTATTATTTCTTTTCGAAATTAAAAAAATCTTAATTTTATTTACATAATTTAATTTTTAAAACTTAATGTTAATGTAGGTTAAATAATATTAATAAAAAAATTAATGTTAATGTTAATTAGTATTCCCCAAACATATATAATTTTAATTTGATTATACAAATCTTTTAGTTAAAGATTAGTTAATGTATTTTTTTGCTATTTTATGTAAAAATATGTGAATCAATTTATCTTTATTAAATAAATTATAATGAAGAAAATATTTTCTTTTATGCTACAATCCTAAAGTTGAACACACACATATATTTATATATTTAATATTCTAAAATGCAAAGTGGTGATGGAATGCATTTTCTTTATGAAGTTCCCAATCTCAAATGGAATACACATATATAAAAAAAATGTTATAAAATGCAAAGTGGTGATGGAATGCATTTTCTATTTGAGCATGATAATTTCTTGGGTTTGCTCAGTTTTTTTTACAATATGACTTATATAATAAATTTAGATAATGTAGCTTATAAATTCTATATTTGAAAAGGGGATGTAGGTCAAATTACAACATCTATTCCACCATGTAGTCAAAAATGGTTGATAAGTTAAGGATTATCCATGCTCACTTCTTGAAGCCAAAGCATGGCCTGAATTTTTACAAACTTAGGTTCTAGTATAGGATTCATAAAGATATCAAAATCTGATCATATGTCGTGCAATAAACAGTTGTTACAACATTGTCTTGTATCAACTGTCTTAAGTAGTGGATAATGAATTTCAACATCCTTCATTTTGTTATGTGCAACAGGGTTATCAACAACATGTATTGCAATCTGATTGTAAGAATGGATAATAATCATGGTTTGAAAATGAAAACCAAGCTCATCTAAAAGCTAACAGATCCAAAATGCCTTTGTATCGACATTAATAGCTCCACGATAATCTGCATTTGTAGTCAAAAGAGAGATTTCCTTTTGTTTCTTACACAACCAGACAAAGGGTTTAGAACTTAGTTGGAACACATAGTGAAAAGCGTATTTTCGATCATCGGTGTCGGATACTCAGTTGACATTAGTAAACCCAGCCAATGGTTTTGAATTGTGATAATACTTTATATCATATTGATAAGTTCCCCTAATATATCAAATGATTATTTTTGTAGCTTTCAAATTACTTTCTTTAGAATCCTACATGAACTGAGACACCACACTAACAACAAAAGAGAGATTAGGTCGAATGTGAGTGAGGTAAATCAAGCTACCGACCAACTATCGATAAAGGGTGGTGTCGACTCAAGTATAGTCACATTCATTAGAAAGTTTAACACCCAACTGATAAGGTGTAGCACAAGACTTAGTCATCCATTTTGAATCATTTCAAAATATCCAAAGGATATATTGGTTGAGAAAGAAATATACCATCATTCATTTGCAAGATTTGAATGCCCAAAAAGAAATGCAAAAGACCAAGGTTAGTCATTTCAAAGGTATCTGCAAGTTGTTTCTTCTAGCTCAAAATCAAGTCGACATGGTTTCCAATTATGAATAACTCATCAACATACAATGCCATACTTAAAGTATCACCATAAACATGTAATACATAAATACTATGATCAGATTTACAATTTTTGAAGCCAATATTGAGAAAGAAACTATCAATATTCTCATACCAAGCACATGGGGCTTGTTTCAAACCATACAAATATCTCTTAAGTCAACAACAAAGACTGCAATCTGTCACAAAACTGGGAGGTTGCTCCATGCATATTTCTTCAAAAAAGTTTCCATGAAAAAAGACACTTTTCATATCCATTTGATGATGTTCCCATTCAAATGAATAAGCAAGTGAAAGGATTAGTCGATTTGAGTTCATTTTTGCAATAGGGGAAAATATTGTAGTGTAGTCGATGCCTTCTTGCTAAGAGAATAACTTGGATACCAATCGAGGCTTGTGATGTTCAACAACACCATCGAAGATAAACCTAGAGTTGTAGACCCATCAACACTTCAAAACATTCTTTCCTTATGGTCGGGGAATTATTTCCAAATGTGATTCTTCACCAAAGAATCAATTTCAGTGGACATATCATTTTCCCATTCAGGAAATCCTCAAGCATATGAATAAGTGTTAGGATCACGGGTTTCAAGAAAATGTGCCATCAATGCAACACTTCCATGTTGTTTCTGATTGCGGGTCTATCGACGAATACTTCCATCACCATCATCAGGTCCAATAGCTTCAATAGTTTTAGTATCCCATTGAGGTAGACACGTCTATTGGGAATGTTATGTTCTTTGCATGAAATCAATGGTAAAAGTTGATAGTCAACTACTATAAGTCAACTAGAGTCAAAATTCAGTAAATAGTGGAAGTTTGGTCCACTTTGTAATAGTTGTTTGGTCCAAGACAAGCGTCTGGTTGATGGGAATTTGATGGAACAATTAGAAGATCAACGAGTGATCAACTAAGGTTGACCCAGTCAAGTTGAATGTAACAAAATAATTGAAAGTGGTTAGGAATGTATGGACTTCCATTAATAAGCATTTGGTTGTATTACATGTATATATGATATGTAATGGTTATGCAAATACTTATTATATGCATATAATTCAATAGATTATATTCATATAATATCTAGCATTAGTCCCTACAGAGGATAAGCTAAACATCTATGGTCAAGTTAATGATGAGTAAATGTAAGATAATAAATTACAGGTGCATTTAAAGCTAAAACATGCTAAAGCTAATGGATGCAAGAATGATATACAATTGGATTGTCCTAACATTGTGATAAAAAAATTGCAAGAATGCAAGAGTATTGTTATGATTGGATTGAATGTAAAGTTAACCTGGAACAATTGCAAACAAAGATGGAAATAACTTTGCATAAGCTACTAGTAAGCAACATACTCAATGTAGAGTCTGCCATAGATTGCATGCTTGATAAGTAAGTTAGAAAATTGCTTTGTAAAAGCAAGTATGATAAAAACCTCCTCAGACATTTCCATAAACAAATCTCCCTTCTGGATTCTATTCAAGGATGACTTGGAAGAAAGGTGGAAACTAGAAATATTCTAACCTTGCAACAGAAGACTATGGTTGACAATAGTAAGCAGTGAATTCACATGAAGGATAACTTCGAATAGGTAGTGATCTATTTATGTATTGTGAAACCACTACAAATACTGGACAAGGATGGGTACATTAAGATCAGTCATACTCGATCCAAAGACATTGAGGAAGTGATATACGTTGAAAGTGTACATGAAATGAGCCATGGTTGAAAGTATTGGAATCTATTTAATACTTAGAGGGGGGTGAATTAGTATTAGTGCAATTATGACAAGTTTTAATCTTATTAAATGATTAATTCTGAACTTTAAGTATGCATCCACCATAAATAAAACATTCATCCATATATGTGCAAAAAAAAAGAACACACATAATTTTTACGTGGAAACCCAAACGGGAGAAAACCACAGAATGCCCTTTTATAATAAAAAGAATACATTCGAGGAAGCACCAATACTATTCGAGATTGGACAAGGATCGTTTGTGTGCCCTGGAGTATTCGAGGAGCTCGATTTAGTTGGAGGGGAGGCAAATTGACTGGTGGATTGTCATCTAATCAGGCAATCCATTCACTCATACCATTTTTTTGTCATTTCTTAACCTAAATTACCATTTTTTTATAGTTTAAAACAACCTAGTTTTGTAATATTTATAAAATTGGAAATAACCCAATCTCGAATTAAATTCACATCTCCCTCAACCAAGATGAGTGAATAATTACAATGAATCCCTTTTCAAAAACTCAAAAATTCCTAATCCAACCAAAAATCGAAAAAAATAGAACTCCTCCCTTTCTACAATGTATCCATCCACATGAAACCCAAATTTTCAACCCTCAAAGGCCATTTCCCATGACACTAATTAAATAATTTTCCTCAGAAATGGCCATAACAAGATGAAATGCATGCACAAGCGTGAATAGAAAAAATGCATTAAAAATTAGTAACTTGGTTTCTCAAAATTTCATCACAATCATTTGTCCATGAACATAATCAAAATTTCATCACAAGTGTATGTAGCTATACATTGCCTCTTAGTTAAACACCCTTAACTAAATGCCAAAACACATTAACAAAGTGCCTCTCGGGCCTGCCCTATCCACACCCTTGATCAATCTACTCAATGCTCAGGGACCATTGATTCAACTCAAAGACTTCATATAGAAAATCACTAGGTTTTTTATTTAATTTTTTGAACTTGCCATACAATGTAGAGATCGATTTTGCAAAGAGAAATTGTCTCTGTTTTGCTCCAAGGAATTGTTACTTTTGGTTGGTTTCCATGTTTTTAGAACAATGGAAATGGTGAACACCCATGAACTACCTAGAGTGTGTTGTGAGAGTGTTTCTTAATTTTCACCCCTCTTCTTGCCTCACATATCCTAATAGTCCCTCACCCCTGTCGTTTACATATCCAACAATCTTAATCTACACTTAGAAAGACCTGCGGCCCTGACCTAGTAACTACTCCTAGAAACCTATCCTAAAACCCTTCTAACATTCTTACCTATCTCGGACCTTCTTCCCTTGGATGTTGTCCTAACCCTACATCTATCCTAAACTTCCATCCCTCTTAAAGACTGTGTTTAAGACACGGGTCTGTGTTTTACCACCTGGCATGCCCCTGGGCATGTTACCTTAACCATCTTTCTAAGACTAACAAGTCATATCCTATTCTTACTTAAATTCATTAACTGAATGTAGTCACAGTCTTAGGACTGTGACATTTTAATTTAGTTGTTCTATCTCAACTTAATCTTCATCCTCCCAATCAACCATCTTGTCATATCAATCACATATCATAATACTTGGATCAAATTAATAAATATGCATGTGATAATTCTGAGATAACACTGTCATATTCCACTTGCGATATCTTATTAAGTTGACATTGTTGTTATTGTCATTCTAGTCACAATCTCTAGTTGATTATTCAAAATCTTAATAATTGATAGTCATCTCAAGTACATATGTAATCATATTGGCAAGACAAACTCATACATATCCATTTCATTCCATGCCACTTTGTCCTCCCCTCCAACCACAAGGCGTAATATGTTGAAATCAATAAATTTAATGTTAGCTTATGAAGTTGATGGAAATATTGTTTTATGTAAGGGGCGTAAAGGCCAAAACATGTCAAAATAACACTCCTAAATTCTAAGAAGTTTAAACCCAAGTTTGCATGGAAAAGTCACCAATGAGGGTTAAGAAGTGCCTTAACTTCTGGAAAGAAGTTGAACGAAACTTACTTTTTAATTGTTAAATGTTTAATTTTAAGTTTTAAATGTATGTAAGTGAATGCCATTAAATTGCTTACTTGAGTTTGATTTAATACATTTCAATTTTGAAGAGACATCATTATATACCATGTATATGTTTCTAATGATTTTCGTATTGATGTTTTTATTGCAGTTGTTGCTATGGAGACAAATGCTGAGATACTGATTGAGCTTGCCCGCTTGAGGGGCATTAGTGCAGCTTTTAGTGGTGGTGACAGGATTCGCCGCTCGCTTGCATCAACCTTGGATGCAATTGTTGACACCATTTCACAGTCTAGCAATGTACTATATGATATTACATCATATAGAGAAAGAAAAAGACAAGAATATGCTGATGGGCTAGACTGCAATGCAATAAAAAAGTTTAAAATATCCAAAGAGCTCATATTTGCATTGTTTAGGGACCCTCGGTCGGGGGAAATCCCAAATGCAAACAAGCCTCATATCTCCATTGAGTGGTGCACGTTTCAACCATTTGTTGATAACTGGATGGACAGATGGTACATGGCTTTTGATATGCCACCACATAACAACAGGGAAATTCCCTTGTATTCCTTCGAAAGATGTATGTAGAGTTCATGTTACATAAACACGTAAACTATTTTGATATCTTACAGTTTCAGGGGATCAGTGGGGCGATGCCCCAAAACCGATCAATGCGAGGCTTTGAGACCAGGATCACCTTATCCCTGCACCTCGCAGGTAGTTTCCTGGGCCAGATGTGCCACCTACACATCGTGTTATTCCATAGACATGTGATGCATTTTTTAGTTTGGAACGGGTGGTTGTTCGCCATCGCACTATGGTTCAACATATGGGTGAGGAAGGGACATCTGTCCCTGGTGTGGTACATACACCAGTTCCTCACCATGCAGGACCATCGTCTAGTGCAGGACCATCCACTAGTGCAGGACCATCACCACATCCCCAGCCTAGTATTGAGCCTCATGAGTGCACATAGTGTGGTCATCCCTGCTATGGTCTTGCCTCAGATGTTTCCTTCAATGGGTTTTTGAGTGAGGTATGTAGATGGTTAATTGTAATAAATTCTTCATTTATTTTCGTCTTTCTAAACATATATATAGTTTGAGCTAATATATTAATTTTGTGAACTTACAGTTGATGCTTTATGCCAGGAGCGATGCCCCAAAGTCAGATGTTCTAGACTCTATAGGGGGGCATGATGCTACCCCTTTTCCCATCTTATATAGCACCCATTGCTGTATCTCACACTGAGGTAAACATTTTAAAATTTCAGTTTTTTAATACTTGTTAATTTGTTAATTTCCACATACTTTATATTTTAGTTCACTAATGCTATCTACGGTGTAATATTTACAATTATTAAACTTGCAAATGGCAGATCCTTCACTGGGGCAAGCTAATGTGGTGGTAGCACCCATGGTCGTACCGTCTGAGGAAACATATGGGCTCCAGGTAAACAATTAAACATGTCATTTTTTAAATACATGTTTGTTTGTTGAATCATGCATGTCTAACTACATGAACACTTGCTGACTGTAGGCACCATCCGAGACATCTAGACCATTGCATGGATTTGTATCTCCTGCTAGGCCATTCATGAACAAGGGTCATGTGTATGTGAGGCAGCCTACTCCTAGCAAGACTCCAACTACCCACGACCATGGGCTTACTCATACCATGGTAATGTATATCCTTCGATGATATTTGTTGTTTAATTTGAAATCCAATGCATAAATCGTTTTTGTTAATGTTTGAATTGCATGTTTACTGCGTCAGGAACCCCAGTTGTCTACTCAAAACCTTGCATCGATGGTTGATGCAGTAGTCAGTGCCTCATCTACAATGGCAACTGATCACACATAGGTATGTAACTATTTCAACATGATCTTTACATAGTTTATTATTGTTTTCTATTGTTTATTCATGCATGTCTAACTATTTCAACATTTTGTGATTGTAGCCACCACTAGCAGGAGCAGTTCCTGGCCCCCCTGGTTCGACCATCCTGGATGTTCAACCAACAGCTCTATCTGCTACACAAGCAATGCAATCCCCTTTGTCAGTTAAGGTGAGATTTCCTTCAGTGACCAAGTGTTTCATGCACTTTCCATGCACAAGTTGATAATTGTTGAGCTAATGTATTAGTACATAGTTAGTTGAATTTAACAATTGATATTTAATTTGCAGGATCCAGAGACGGACACTGATCCTAGAGATGTGCCTAGAGGATCAACGTCAGGAAAGAACAAGTGGAAGCTTGAGTTTTGATGTGTCTTATGGGATATATGTACATTTGGATACATGTACATGTGGCTTGGATAGTTTTGGACACATGTGCTTTTGGATATATATGTACTTTTCGATTCATTCACTTTTGGAGACATGTACATTGACTTCATTGTGCATGTACTTTTGGAGACATGTACATTGACTTCATTGGATACATGTACTTTTGGATATATATGTACTTTTGGATACATGTACTTTTGGAGACATGTACATTGCCAAAATGCGTGGCTTGGAGCACAGCTATAGGAGTGAACCCTATGGTCGGATAGTGGGTCTATAGCCAAAATTCGTGGTCTAGGGTGCGGCAAAAGGGCAGAAAGCTGTGGTTGATCGCGGGTCTGTGGCCAAAATGCATGGTCAAAAAGGCAGAAAGCTGCGGTCGGATTGTGGGTCTATGGCCAAAATGCACGGCTTGGGGCGCTACAAAAGGGCAAAAAGCTGTGGTTGGATTGCAGGTTTGTGGCCAAAATATGCGGTCTAGAGTGCGGTAAAGGGGTAGAAAGCTGCGGTCTAGGCCGTGGGCAAGAGGCAAAAAGCTGCGGTCGGGTCATGGGAAAGAGGCAGAAAGTTGCGATCTGGATCACGGAAAAATGGCCGAAAGCTGCGATCTGGGCCGTGGCTGCGAGGAACAGAACCGAGATTTGTAGTAGAAAAAACCAACTAGCCGAAGCCACAGCTGGACAGGGAAAACATAAAAATACTTGCAGAAAATAAAAACTTTTAAATTTTTAACCAGAAATTCAAAGGCCAATAGTGGAGTCTCCAAAACTGTAGCTAGGGTTTTCACCCTAGCTTGTGCAAATGAGCATCTACTAAGGAGAAGGGCCTCCTTAGTAGCAGTTCAGTAAAATAGTAAAACTTGATAGTAAAACAAGGTAAAATCTAAGCTAACATGTGCATCAACATAAAATAAAAAGACAATAATATAATGAGAATTTTTCTTTAGTATTAAAATGAGAACAAAGTTACATTTACCTCAAATGTTGAGGTTGGTGGAGCTCTTGCAGTAGTCCAAGAGAGCTGCTTCCATTCTCCAACGAGTTCCTTCTCCTTCTCCAAGGTGTTTGGATAATGGTCCAAAAGGGGCATTCAAATGGGAAGCTAGCTCAAATGGTAAGCTAGGGTTTCAAGAGTGATTTTGGTAGAGTGAGGATAGGATAGATTGTGGATATGAAATGGGGAGCCTCCATCACCTATTTATAGGTTTTTAGTGGTGGAGTATTGACCTATGGTTTTTGGCACCATATGGTTTAGGTCAATGGTTTAGGGTTTTTGCTTTCTTTTTCCCTCTTTCTCCTCTTTTTTATATATTTTTATTCCCTTTTATTTTATTTCTTGGGAATTTAGGGCCCTTTTAGAGGGTTTTTGCTATCTTTTGAGGAAATTTAAATTATTTTTGGGGGAAAAGGGGGTTTTTTGGCCTTTTGGTGGCTTTTTAATGGTTTTTTGAGGTTTTGGAGGCAAGGATGGTGGGGAAAAATAGACAAATGAGTCATGTGGTGAGGGAGATGAGGTAATGAGCACTTTTTAGGTGTTAAAAAATTGCCCCCTGATGTGTGAGAGAAAGAGCTCATCGTATGGCCGATAGACATCATAGGTCTTTATGGTTTTCCTGGGGTGTGGAGAAGAGAAGAAACAGACTGGAGATCGGAACAGTGGTCCCGAAGAAACTGCAAAAACTGAAAATACATGACCTCAACAATGAATGAGGCATAATCTCAATATACGGACGAGGCGGGCATACCCATGTTTGTATCAAGATATATAAAATAACAATGAGGCCCAAAAAGGGGACCTGAAAGATACATGGAGAACTACTGTGTACATCATAAGGGTCCAGAAGGGACACAAATCTGGGACATGCTGCTGGTATAACCATGTCTGAGCTGAAGAATTGATACACTGGAATAATAATAATGTTACTGAGTGTGGTACCAGAGGAACTGATGAGTTGTTGGATCATAATGATGGGGAGTCATACCCTCAATGGTACACTGGACTGTAGCTATACTGGGTACTCAAGGAAGCATCTGAGTGAGTGGCCTCTGAATACTATCGCCAACACAACTCGGATATCCCTGGGAACATATACTTGGGTGTTCCAAAGTGACTCACCAATGTGCTAGAGTGGGGGGAAGTCCGGGGTCTTCGACCAATAACTGAAGGGATATATACCCTGCACGAATCTCAACGATGCGATCAAGGTGTTGAAGTCGACCATGTGAGAAGCAACCATTTGGAGAGGCACTGATGACTCCGCTCAAAATCATCCATAAGCACTCACCACAGATGGTGATGAGTCTAAGGTGCAGGGACCTCTGGGCCTATCCTCTGGAATAGATGGGTTGTCGTCGACAGAGGGAGACCTAAAACTAGCAAGGAAATGATGTTTCCTTGATAGGAGCACGAGGTGGATAACCAAGAGGTGACAGGACTAGACGTGTAACTGACATACTGTGAGGGTAGGGAACATGGGTCGGTGGGAAGGGGGACTCAAACTTCCTTTGTTCAGAGTATGATGGCAGGGGTGATCAGGCAACATATGAAACTGACTGGTGGGAAGGGGGTCATAGCTTTAAGGGACCAAGGATTGTGACCGGAATGAGGGATACTCAAGTTGGTGTAGGATGGCAGGAGACTCTAAGGGTGGTATATCGCAGAATACTCTGAACAAAGGCGACCTTATTGGGGGTTCTGCCGAGATGAAGGGATAGAAGTGTGCTCAAAATGGTACTATCATGTGGATTGATACGAGCCCAGGACAGTTCATGCTCGTGATTGCTTCCAATTTTAAGGAGTCTGAAAGCGATAAGAAGACTCTGGAATAATGGAATGGTACCATCATGTGGATTTGTACAAGCCCAGGACGGTGCATGCTTGGGGTTGCTTTCAATTTTAGAGAGTCTGAAAGCAATAAGAAGACTCCAAGGGAGTTCTTTTTCGTGTGTTAGTCTCCAAGGCCTGAGAAAGCATAAAAGGATGTAATGAAGAACTCTTCTAGATGGTGTGACTAGAGTATTCCTTTTTTGTAATTAGTCTACCAGGTCTGGAAAAAAAGTTAAACTTATACCAGATAGATGCCCTTTCAGGTACTTTAATGAGCATGAAATGAAGCAAGATTGCGCGGCGATCTTTTCATTCTTTTAGGACCTAGAAAAGAGCTTAACAGAAACTCCCTAAGCGCCTTTTTCGTAAAGGACTTGTCCAGCCCGAAAAAGGGATAAAATTATACCGAACAAAAGGAATGGCCAAGCAAGGAGAGAGTGTTCAATCAAGGGACATCGATGAGAACCAAGAACGAGGGTTGTGGGGGAACACTGGTGGTGTTTCCTTGTGGGATGGTGAATGGTGGCAAAATAATGAAATAACTGCAATATGAAGGGAGTGGAAAGTTCATGGATATGCTTGTAGTGTCAAAGCAAGTGTAAAGTGATGGCGGCCAATGTGGCTCGCAGACCGCTGTTGCGCAGTGGATAGACAAAATGTTAAAAAAGGGGTGACTGTGACAGCGAGAAATGATCTCAAGCATCATCACGAGTGCAGAAAAATGAATCTGGTGATATAAAAAATGTCAAAAATGGATAATGTCTAAGGTGGCATGCAAACTGAGACGACTAGGGGCTGATGAGAAAATGCCCAAAAAATATGGGTGTGAGAGTGAGAAATGATCTTAAGCATCGTCACGGGCTCGGAAAACTGAATCCAATGGTATAAGGAATGCTAAAAATTGATAACGGCTGATGTGGCACACAAATCGAGATGGTGAGGTGCATGGAAAAAATTCCAAAAAAGGGGTTAGGAGAAAACGAGAAATCAAGTCGACCATTCTGAAGCTCTCGTCGTTCTGATTCCAAAGGTGGAAATGGTTTGGAAAATGGACTCCGTATGGATCGAAAATGGCCGAATCAAGAAAAAGTCAACTGTCTATAAATAGTAAGTGGACCCATAATGCCAACTATCATTTGTGTGGTTGACTTTGATAGGAGAGTGTGGTGGGCCAAAGTAGATTTGGCATTTTTGGGTGATCCGACCGGTCAATTTTATTTTCGCGAGTTGTAGGTATTTCACTGAATTTCTACCTTTAATGTTTTCTCGATTCAGGTGGGTAGTGGGTCCTCAGGGAGGATGGTACAGTCCATGAGGGGTGTCGATCGCAGGTCTCGAGGCGATGGCCATGATCATGCCACATTTGCGATCCGAGATCACGACTATGGCCTGGATAGCCGCAATCTGCGATCGTGACTGTGGCCTGGACAGCCGTGATCTGCGATTGCGACTGTGGCCCCCAGATGCGTGATCTGTGATCATGGATGTAGTCCCGATATCCATGATTTGGGATCGCGACATTGGGCCCCACAGCCGTGATCTGGATTGGGATTGTGGTGTCATACCGGGGGGGGGATGATGGTTTATTTGATGATGTTCTGATGAGTTTTCATTTGTGGGTTTGATAGGATGCCGAGAGTACTATAGTGAGAGTGTAGGATACCTGACAATCTCATGGAGTACATACGGGATGATCGACATGTCTGAGGGACTTTAGGGTTGCGCTGGCTGTTGAAGTTTACATAGGTGTCGATTATGCGTTCAATAGTACTGCTGCTGAACAGGTTGGTGGGCTTCTGGGAGCTTGATATACAGGCCTTCATGGTGCAGGGGGAGAGACTGGAGCTCACCCTGGAAGATGTGTACTTTTTGACAGGACTGCCTTGTTTGCTTAGGGTGGCAGATACCCAGCCACGGAGGTCCGCGAATGTGGACACGGAGGAGATGTTGGATCGGTAGTACTTCCCTACAGCAAGAGTGCATAAGAATGCACTTTTGATTTGTGACTTACAGGAGCCATCCGTTCGGGCGATTGCAGCATGTGTGGTCCAAGTGTTGGGGTCATAGGCGCCCAACTAGGTGTCGGGGGGACAGATGCAATTGATAGAGCGGGTATTACAGGGCACCTTCTTTACTTGGGGCCAGATATTCCTCACCTGTGTTCAGTGGCAGCTGAGCGAGGTGAAGGTATCTGGGAAGGGGATTTGTTATGGGTCGTTTTTGTGTGCTTTCTTCATGCAGCGGGTTCTGACGCTGCAGCCGCAAGTGCCAATCCGGGCTGGGGGGTTGAGGGAGTACAGGTGCTGGACCTTGTGGGGGTTGTTGATACATCCGTGTGATGGGTGGTTGATTTGCCGTAGGTGCTGCCTGTGGCAGATAATAAGCGGGGGGGGGGGGGCTTGAGAGGATATAAGAGCGTGCGCGACCTGCGGATGGTAATATGGTTGAGGTACAACTGGGGGAACGTAAGCAGGGGATGCATGGATGAAGCAATGAGGTGGACATGAGGGTCCGTGGGAATGGCGGTTATGCACCATGGGAGCATATGAATTGGTTGCTCCAGAGTGGGATGTAGCACGCGAAAGGTCGGGGCCATTACTAGCATGTGTCATGGAAAAGGGCTGGTTATGCGATGCAACATGGCCAATGACGCCATCGGCGGCATGGGATGCCCCCGACGCATTGTTTTGGGAGGAATCGCCGAGGGGGGGGTGGGTATAATGGTATATAAGTAACCAGACTGGGCGTAGATAAGGTCAAACTGCTGGGCTTTTAAGATAGCTTCTTCCTCAGACTGGGGTCGCTCAGATGCCACATCCTTGGCAATGATGGGAAGGAGAGATTTGAGAAACCAATCTAGGAAGATATGATCATCTAACTTGATTTTGCACAGGCTTCGGCGTCAACGCCACTCATGAATGTGGTCAGTGATGTGGGTGGCTGTATTCTATCTGCAAGACAGTAGGATTTCAACTCCCGCGTCATAGCAGACAGGTAGCTGAAAGAACTGCAGGAAGGTCGAGGCGAGGGAAGTAAAGGTAGCATGGGTCCCATGGGGATGCTCGATGTACCACTTGGCTGTAGAGCGAGTGAGAGTTCATTGTAACAGATGGAGTCAGACAGAGTCATCCACTATGGAGTTGGAGGAACACCATAGGTGGAAGGACATAATGTGATTTTGTGGGTCTTCACCTTCCTTGCCCTCAAACTTGGGGATGTCTGATGGGAGTTTGGTAGGCATGTGAGGCCACGTGAGATCATGTCTGATGGGATCGTTGGTCAATATGGCTAGGTTAGGAAGGTTGAGACTGGCCATGAATGGAAAACTAGTAGAAGGATGTGACGTATTGGTGGGGGCGGCCATGGTGGGACTACTGCCCCCAAGTGTGAGAGTTGGGTTCATGTTGGGGATGTTACCCCCAGACGGAGGAATGAAGGTGGTATGGGAGGGTCCTGCACCGCCAAGTGTAATGTGAGTTGTAGATGGGGTTGGGTTGGGTAGGGTAGCCACTGCAATGGGAATAGTAATAGGAATGGTAGGTGTGGGACCCATCGTGGGCATACCCAAGGTAGATGTGGGCCCCATCGAGGGCATACCCAAGGTAGGTGTGGTTGTGGCTAGTGTGCTCACTGGGGTTGTTGTGGACGTTCCACTGATAGTTCCTACAGAGAAGGGGTTAGAGGTAATGCCATCCATGGGGCTGGTTGGTGTTGTGTAGGTAGGGTTTTTCGACTCTGCCTCAGAATCAGATGTGAAATAAGGAGCGTTAGAGTCAGGGGACGAAGCTCTATGGCGCCGACGAATAGAGTCGAGTGACGAAGCTCTAGGTCTATGATGAGTGATGTCTAGTGATGCAGCTCTACATCTATGATGGGTGATGTCAAGTGAACCGTGCTGCAGGGGCTCGCCTTGGAGGCGTCGAGAGTGTCTTGGGGACTCAATGGTGACAGATGGTGTCAAGTATCTACGGGTTGTGTCGAGTGAAAAAAGGCTCAAAAACCCTAATGCATCCAAGTGTACAAAAGGAGAGCGCAAAAAATACGACACTCAGGCCAACAACCAACTCAAAACGCTTACTGTAACAGCTATGCTACAATAAGTGGAGTATTAGAAAAAATGGTCAAAATACCAACAAGCAAACGGTTGCCTAAAAATAAAAATGGTGGACTCACTAAACCAAAGGGAGGTAAGGGAGCATGCAAACACCTAGCTAAATAGTATTCTGATTTGACCAGACATATCCTCTGCAAGGTGATGAAATCCAAGTCAGACAATATGGATAGTAGAACCAAGTGGCTAAAGATATCCCCCTGCTGAGAGGGAAACCGGGTAAGACAATCCTAGAAGAAAGGAAACTAAGATACCCCATTCATGACACATCCAGAAAAGGTGAATCTGCAGCTCCAGTCCTATCACTATGTGGGCCTAAAAGGAATCACCACACGCGGACCAACGAGTAGGTAGCCTTCGGTTAGTGGGTGGATTGCGGTATTCCACTCAGGCCTCCGGAACCAGTCTGGCTACTTCAACCCTCCTACGGGAGAGGCCCTCTAATAAACTGGTCGTGATCGTGTCAAAAAATACTAGGGGATTTTGGTACCCTAAAGGAAAACCACTATGTCTCAAGTGTAAGCAACCGAGGGGTGTTATTTGGATGCCTATCCCCCCTGTCCTACCTAACTACAATATTCTTATGTGTTCCCCAAGTGGGGTTAGAACGTTGGTTGTGTTAAGTAGTGTTTTAAGGCTCACTTGAATTAGGTGACAAAGTGTGTGCATGTGAGGTAATGAACCCAATCAAAAGTGCCACGCGTGGGAAACTTTTTAAACCAATAGTAATGCAGAAATTTAACTTGCAATGCAAAATTTTCTTTTTCCAATGTAAATGCTTAAACTTAAAAATTTTGTAAATGGGAAAGAAAGCAAACTGCAGAAAAAGGCTGTATGTAACTGTGGCTGCACACAGAACAGGTGGCTGTGCAGGTGTAGAAAATATTGCAGAAAAATTCTGGGTTCAAAAAAAAGGGTAAAAATGCAGAAAACAGATCGTGGGTTTGTGACTGAAATGCACGGCCTGGAGTGCGGCTATAAGGGTGAACCCTGTGGTCGAATCGCGGGTATGTAGCCAAAACACATGGTCTGGGGCACAGCAAAAGGGCAGAAAGTTGCGGTCGGATTGCGGATTTGTGGCCAAAATGCGCGGTCTGGGCCGCGACAAAAGGGCATAAAGTTGTGGTTGGATCACGGGTTTGTGACCAAAATGTGCAGTCTCGAGCACGGCAAAGGGGCAAAAATTTGCGGTCTGGGCCACGAGAAAGAGGCAGAAAGTTGTGGTTGGGTCACAGGAAAGAGGCAGAAAGTTGCGATCTAGATCGTGGAAAAATGGTCGAAAGCTACGATCTGGGCCGTGGCTGCGAGGAATAGAACCACGATCTGCGGCAGAAAAACCCAACTGGCCGAAGCCACAGCTGGACAGCGAAAACAGAAAAATACTTGCAGAAAATAAAAACTTTTAAATTTTTAACCAGAAATTCAAAGGCCAATAGTGGAGTCACCAAAACTGTAGCTAGGGTTTTCACCCTAGCTTATGCAAATGAGCACCTACTAAGGAGAAGGGCTTCCTTAGTAGCAGTCTAGTAAAGTAGTAAAACTTGACAGTAAAACAAGGTAAAATCTAAGCTAACATGTGCATCAACAGAAAATAAAAAGACAATAATATACTGGGAATTTTTCTTTTGTATTAAAAATGAGAACAAAGTTACATTTACCTCAAATGTTGAGGCTGGTGGAGCTCTTGCAGTAGTCTAGGAGGGTTGATTCCGTGCTCCAATGGGTTCCTTCTCCTTCTCCAAGGTGTTTGGAGAATGGGCCAAAAGGGGCACTCAAATGGTAAGCTAGGGTTTCAAGAGTGATTTTGGCAGAGTGAGGATAGGATAGATTGTGGATATGAAATGGGGAGCCTCCATCACCTATTTATAGGTTTTTAGTGGTGGAGTATTGACCTATGGTTTTTGGCAGCATATGGTTTAGGTCAATGGTTTAGGGTTTTTGCTTTCTTTTTCCTTTTTTTATATATTTTTTATTCCCTTTTATTTGATTTCTTGGGAATTTAGGGACCTTTTAGAGGTTTTTGCTATGTTTTGAGGAAATTTAAATTATTTTTTGGGGGGGGAAACGGGTTTTTTGGTCTTTTGGTGGCTTTTTAATGGTTTTTTTAGGTTTTGGAGGCAAGGATGGTGGGAAAATTAGACAAATGAGTCATGTGGTGAGGAGATGAGGTAATGAGCACTTTTTAGGTGTTAACAGTGTTCCCACATCGGCATTTCCCACACACACTTGCAGGAGCCAATGACATGCAATCTTGCTGCTCCGTTTGCTTTTTTTCTCCCGGACCGAAAGTCACCAAGTGTCCGTGAACGACATTTTTCATGCGACTTGCAACTCAACATAACTTGGAAACCATAGGTCGGACTGACGAACCATCGACTCCATTGGTATCCTGGCATGCGATTACCTCTAGGGGGCCCTCTCCCTCATCTTCTCATGGCCCAGTGGCTTCATTGTGCATTCACTTCATAAACTAGGGTTTTACTCAGTTTCATTGCATGCAATCTCGCATTGGTGGGTTAACTCTGCAAAACCCTCCCCCGAGCCAATGTTGGCAGTGTTCCCACATTGGCATTGTCGATACACACTTGCAGGAGCCAACGACACGTAATCTTGCTGCTCAGTTTTCTTTTTGGCTCCCAGACCGAAAGTCACCAAGTGTCCCTGGACGACATTTTCATGCGACTTGTAGCTCGACATAGCTCAGAAACCGGAGGTTGGATAGACGAACCGTCAACTCTGTTGGTCTCCTCTCATGCGATTACCTCTAGGGGGCCTCTCCCTCGTCTTCTCATGGCCCAATGGATTCATTGTGCATTCATTTAGTAAACTAGGGTTTTGCTCAGTTTCATTCCATGCAATCTTGCATTGGTGGGTTAACTTTGCAAAACCCTCCCTTGAGCCAGTGTTGGCAGTGTTCCCACGTCGGCATTTCCCACACACACTTGCAGGAGCCAACAACACGCAATCTTGCTGCTCCGTTTTCTTTTTTGCTCCTGGACCGAAAGTGACCAAGTGTCGCTGAATGGCATTTTCATACGACTTGCAGCCCAACTAGAATGCCCATAGCACCCAAACTGTGGCTCTGTTCGCGAATCCGTCGATTCCAGTGGGCCCAGGGTGCTAGGTTTCGTGCCCTCGTGGCCTCAGAGCAAATCCTCCAAGTGTCCCTGAATGGCCCCGGGGTGCCCGAATAGAATTCCCGTAGCACCCAAACCATGGCTCCGTTCATGCATAGGTTTTCCATAGAACGCCTGATCGATAAAGCGAATGTCAGCTTCTTGAAGGAGAGAAGATCCCCCAATGAAATCAAACAGGAAAGTTATGTTTGGAGATTCAAAGCCTCTGGATGGTTTCGACCATTTTCCTTCTGATATACTATGTATAAAAGCATCCAACATCTTCCACTTTTTTTTCAAATATTGGATCCACTGCAACAAAAGAAATGCATTCTCCTTTGTCAAAGCATGGGAAATAGCAGAAAGATTGGCATTCGAAGGAAATAGCTCTGGAATATCTACTACATCAAGGTGTCTTCGAAAGAATGAAACTAAATCATTAACTGAATACATTGAAGCTCCTACACAAGATGGTAGTGTAAGGTAACCTTCAGAAAGGGTTCAAAATCCCATGGTAGTCCAGGGATTCCTTCCCATTATCATGGCCCAATTACTCGTGGATGCAGGCTGGAGAAACTTAAGAGAGCCTCGTACCCTAATGATTTTTCCACCTTCATCTACTAGGGGAATATTCTTGCAAAGACTGGTAAGCTCTTCGGGTTATGGCAGCATTTGATACACTATCCAAATCTATGTTGTTGGAAGAACTTACATATTTTAACAAAGGAGCATTTTGTAGGTGACTTGAAAATCCCTTCCAATTTTCAGCAATAAAACAAAAAATTCAACATACAGATTTTCAGGTAAGTTTGTCAACCAATCAGACAACCGAATACAGGGAGATAACCATGACCAAAAAACTCAAGCTTCTATAAAACTCTTGTTTATCAAGATAAGGATGGACTATGTGTACATTACGAGAATATAGATGAATGAAGTCACTTTAATGAACTTATCCTCTCGCTTTGAGGCTGCCAATATGATCTCAATTTACTAGAAGCTTCCACGTAGCAATAATTTATACTCTGTATAAAGTCAATATTATTACTTGATTTAAAATTTGTTTCCCTCCCTTAACCCCGTTTTGTAGATCTGTGCTGGCCATTGTTTGGAGGGAGTTATCCCACCCAATTCCGTGGCCATTTTCCATTAGAATGTGTGAAAAAATACAACATTTATTGTCCTCAACCTAGCTCATTCTACCTCTTCCTAGTTCAAAGGCACTCATGCTCCTCTGTTTAAAATCACATAAATTTTGGACCGAGATATCGATGATGTGCAAGCAGGCTCGACCAACTGGTTGGTCCGGGTCCCAAAAAGACCGAAATACTCAACTCAACCCGCTTAAATGAATTTGAAAAATAATGCCCCTGTGACTCTATCGGGCTAGTTTCGACGGTTAAAAATTTCAGGGGGGTAGGCCATAAAAGGTTGATCAAGTTCTAAAACCATGCACCAGTTCTAAAACCAAAGTAAGCAGTTTAGGTATAACTCTTACCTGCAGCAAATTATCCAGTGATCATAATTCATGCCAAACTCAGTGGCAGGTGCATACTAAGAGAACCTAACATAAACTCCAAGAGAAAAAGGTGAAGAGGGGGAACTCGTTCGTATTTGCATAGTTGGGCATTTTTCTCTGATATCAGATAAAAATAATAACTAATATCAGAGAAAAATTTCTAGCTATGCAAATTATTGCTACGTGGAATCTTCTCGTAAATTGAGATCATATTGGAAGCCTCCCCTATTAATTTATATGATGTTGCATGGATTTTGTAATGTGACAAGGTTTTTCTCTACCCTAGCATTCCCGACTGGAATTTTAATCTTTCATGTCATGTCCAATTGAATTTTAATGGAGTCCGGGTTCCCATGCTCCCATCAAATTAGGCTCATAATTGAATGAAATGAAGCTAGGTAAGGTGTTGAATTTAAATCATTCATGTCATGTCCAATTGAATTTTAATGGAGTCAGTGAAGCTATCTAATGCAATAGTTGCTGGTTAATCTATGAAATTGGGGTTTTGATCAGTGAGGGAGTGTGAAATTTTTGCACACGGGGGTCAACTTTACAAAATCCTCCATCAAGCACTTACAGCTAGCGTTCCTAGTCGGAACCTCCCTAGACACACTTGCAGGACTCCCCAGAACTAGGTTTTGCTGCACGGTTGGAATTCTATGCCACTGGCACGTATCTAGCAGGTGTCCTTGAAGGCCTTTTGGATGCAAGACAGAAAGAGCCATAGAATGACGTCCGTGGCTCTGATCAACGAACCATTGACTCCGTTGGATTCAGGACGTCCGAATAGTGCTAGGGGTTCCCCTCTCCTTCGGTACCATGGCCCAGGTGTCACCTTGCAGGTCCATCTTGGAAACTAGGGTTTTGCTCAATGAGGGAGTGTGCAATTTTTACACATGGGGGTCAACTTTGCAAAATCCTCCACCGGGCACTTACGGCTAGCGTTGATGAGGAACCTACTGATGACAATGATGATGAAGATTTTGATGATGATGATGGTGGTGGTGGTGATGAAGGTGTTGATGATGATGGTGATGGTGATGAAGATGATGATGAAGATGTTGAGGATGAAGAAGATGATGATGATGGATATGTTGATGAGGAAGGAGGATATGACAATGATGATGGAGGTGTTGATGATGATGATGATGGTGATGATGATGAAGATGTTGATGATGATGGTGATGGTGGTGAAGATGATGATGATGATGATGATGAAGAAGAAGAATATGATGATGATGGAGATGTTGATGAACCTAGAGATGACAATGATATTGTAGGAAGTATCTAAACGGTACATAGGGTTTAGCGGTAGGGTTTGGTTGAGGGTTAGGGTTAGATTTATAGAAGGAAATTGAATTAGGTCATTTCTCTAATGTACATTTTATATTAATGGTATGGCTTGGTCTAAGGTGGTGCTCTCAAATAGCTAATTCATTATGAAATATTTAACAATACATGAATTAAATTTAATATAAGTGTATTGTTAAATATAGTGAGCATTGAGCATGGGAAACTAAATCTAGGAATATGTGTATTGTTAAATATACTTTTGTTGGGTGAAACCAATAACCAACATAATCAACATAATATAATCTTAGGGTTTATTGATCATATGTAAAAAATGGCATATTCATAAACTTGACATACAAGAGAACTTTTGGCATATTTATAAACAACGTAAATGTAAATTTGGCTTATCAAGAACACAAAATTGACATATTCATAAACAACATACATTAGAAAATTGATCATATATCAATATTCAATTACAAATAGTATAAATAGTATAGTATTAAAAGTATGTAACATACCTCATCATGCTAGATCCCACCTATTATCATACAACCAAGCCCTCTAGATCATCTCTTATACTGATGGTCTCCATTAGTCTGTCGTGCTCTGTATTCGATAAGAAGTAGCATACCTTCCATGTATTTTGGTTGGGAATTGTTCATACCTGGAGGTTTGTACCAATGATTAAGTTGGTAAAGTGATACACACCTGCACTTGGATTGTAATCCCTATAAACATATCCACACTTCTTTCTTGCATTGTTGTCCTTTGTCAAGTATTCACCTTTAACAACCATAGAATCGGTTGGGTAGCGGTTGTTTTCATCATCAGTCATGGACATAATGAGGGTTTTCTTTCCATCTATACAGCGTGTGTTGACTCAAACCCAGTCGATAGGGGTCCCCATCATTATTGACACCAACCCACCGCAAGCTCCCTGAGCACCAGCCCAGACAGGTTTTACCCTGTCCAGCAACACCTACAGAGAAGATGAGGTCTCACCCGAGGCGATCAAGGGAGAGTGGACGGAACCATGTTTCCGCCGAATGAAGGAGGATGTTGCGGCATCAGCTAGTTAATCTTATTGCAACATTCAACGATAAATCTATGCATTCACTTTGACATTATTGTGCTCATAGCATCATTTACTAGAAACATTTATTATTGCGGCAGATTATAACAGTAAAGCGACTATTGCATTGAAGAAACATTGCATTACCATCAAAAGACAGAAGACACACCAGAATTGCACAGAATAGTTTCATCACATCATATTATCGCTGCAAAAACCCAATACAATGCCTCTGCAGATCACAGACTTTAGCAATATCTCTGGATCTCAGAATATATGCACAAAAACGCATATCAAAGCTCTCCGCCTCAGCTCTCCCTCAAAACCTACAAATTTCTTTCTATATATAGGCTTCCGCCTTTATAATGTTTGTCCACTTACTAACAACTTCCCAACTGACTCCTGGACAAATGACCCAAAATCTAACTGACACGGTCCAAATGACCCAAAAATCCACATTCTGTGGTACAAACGACTCAAAATTACATCTCATATGGTCCAATGACCCAAAACCTGCCTATTGCGGTAAAAACGACTCAAAAAGTACATAAACTAATAGAGCCTTCTTCCTTCCATGTCCTTGTCTGACGTGTCACAACATTGGCGATGCTGCGATGTTTCCTTACCAAACTACCTGCCAACAACGTGCCAACCAGTAATCACCACCCCATTCACTATCTTTTGAGGCAACCACTGCGTATATGTGCCCTGCATAATATGATTGTAGGTATATGATCAAAATATTTTTCATGCAATACAAGGTCATTAATGTGCATTTCAAGACTATGTAAATAAACAAAAAATGTTAAGGAAATGCATCATACGGGGTTGTACAAGGTCTGAGACATGATCAAAATCTGCAGAAATAGATGATTGGTATTCTTGCAATGGAGTTAATTCAACAATTGCACACTGATCAAGTTGAAGTGACATGCGATCCCATCCATCAACCCAATCCGATGATTCACACCCATCCCAGTCACCATCACAACAAGGTGGGCAAAAACAAGCGAGTTTTCTGGTCCAAATTTCAAATACTGGGTTATCAGAGCTTCGAACCAAATGAAAGCCACAAGTCCTAGGAACAGTCTTGCATTCCCATACATGTGAATGATCTATGTATACCACCTCCCCAAAAAATCTCTCCACATGTCTCTTTCTTGTGGATTCTACTCGCATAGTCGATTCCTCTCCCATTACTGACATGCACCACCTGACTATAGATTGACCATTTTGAATAGTAGATTATGTAGATACTTTCAATTCCTCTCTTTGTAGGGCTGTTTTGAAACATGCTCCGGCTCCATCATGCTCTCCTTTACCATGCCCAGTCTCAAAATAGTTCCACATATGTGGCACTTTGTAGTTTTTATGCAATGAACACAACCATTGAAATATGCATGCATTTTTTAACTAACCAGTACATCCATCAGACCAAATTCAGTGTTGATCCATCTGTATGTTCCTTCCCTTCAAGTGATCATAGAACATGATGAAGAAATGACTTATATAGTGGAAGTCGTGGCACCTATCATCACTTATGTAGAAGTGATATTCCTTCATAATTTCTCTTTGCTCTTCAGTGCTATTTGGGCCATGCCTATATGTGATATGGACCATCAAGGAAACCTACTCAGAGTGATAACACTGACTTTGGATCTCATTTTGAGGCTGCAGAGTGTAGTTCTCGGCAAAATCAACAACTGAAAGTATAGTACCACTGGGAAAAGTATCTCTGCATATTCTAAACTATTCATCCTACCATCGTGCCAAGTGGACATGATTAACATAATCATGTGTCTTTTCAATAAATTCCTTGACGAAGTCACTAACTGGTACCTGGTGACACAAAATGATCTCAATGTGATTATTTTTGTAAGAAAGGATTGAAATGTAACTGTTCAAACATACTTTTATAGATATAAATGCATACTTGAGATGTCACCAATTGTATTTTTTGCTTTCTTTCCCTGGGACTATTTCATAGCTGATATATTTGAAACTTTTCATGTCTACAACCATTTTCCCAAATTCACTATCTCCACTCTCATGCATACATTGGCTCAATAATGCCATTCCAGCACAGTTGGGGCATCTTCCATCCAAACAAGATTTTGCATAGTATGTTTGCCCCTCAGGCCTATTGCACATGATGCAATGAATGAATTCTCTTGATGAAGTCAGTGGTATTGTCAGGAAGAAATCCTGCACATGGTTAGTATGAAACACACGATGAATGTACAAAAATGTTTCATAGTAATATTCATATTCTACATGGTATCTACAACAACAAGTGTTATGAAGAGTATTTATTCTAATATACCATGGCTTACATTTCTCAAAAGATCTTTTCCCCAAGTTCAATTGTCTATGTTCATTCCTAAATTTCTCGTATAGTTATGTTTGTGTTATATCAGGAAGATGCTTAGTATGTGGTTCACGATCCTTTGAACCCCTTCTCAGTTTTAGTACATCCTTTCGGTTTGAAGAAGGCCTTGTGTGATCATGCCAAAAACTCTGCACTAGTCCCTTTACTGCATCAACTAGCTTCATGTCACGACATGGCAACCGACCAATAAAGGCCCAAAAATCTATCTGATCGGTTGTGTTAATATGTTCTCTTCTAATAGAATACCTACGGAGGGTTTTACATTCAAATTAACTAGTTCGGATGTAGGCCTGAGAATACGAAGGACCTTGGTGTGCTTATTTGCAATTGCTTGTGACAACACATGATGAGCCGCATTTCGGTCCTTTGAACGTGTGTTCTTACCAATTTTACCAAATGCATCTACTAAGCTTTTAACAACATGAGAACTTGGTTCAAAATTCTTTATCTTTATACCTAACTTTTTCCTAACAACATTCATGCTCCTAGATTTTAACAATGATAAAAATAATCTACATTTATCTCCATCACATTTAGAAACAAAATATTTATCAAGTATCTGTTGAGTTTGATAACCAATACTACGTTTAGATAGCGTACCTTCAATGGAATTGATGAGACTTTCATAAACTTGTATACTCTTCGGAGTTCTTCGACATGTGCTTGCTAATGGAGGTAAGGGGGTTGGAATTCTACCATGTAGCGCATCTCCAAGATGCTCTGGTGTTTCAGTAGTAGTTTGGTGTCCTTCATTCTCATCCTGGTAGTTGGATGGTGGAATTTTGTAATGTCCCAAATTTGGCATTGGGTCACAATGGACTAATCACATTGTCCCTATTCAGTAGAGTTTGTCAAATTGATGCTAAAGTTCAAATAATTGCCAAGGAGGAAGATTATTAGTTTCCTAGGTTTGGGGTGGAAGCTTTGGGATTTGGAATAATGGGGATAATAAATAATGTTTGAATATTAGAGTGGCATAAATATTTAATAAAGGATCTAAATAAATATATACAAGTGAAAATCAAAGTGGCATTTGATCATGAAGACACATGGAGGAAGTGGGACCCACATATGGCTAGATTTTCCCACTACACTTGGCATCATTCTCTCACCAATTCGAATTCAAGGTGAATGGTAACATACTTGGGGGAGTCCAAAAGGTATGATTCATGGCATGACTCATCCAAGGTCGAAATATAGAGGAAGAGTAACTCCCATGGAAGAGGAAGAGGCAATTTGGAGCTAGTGAGACACTTGGGCTAGATTCCCTAGCTCTATGACAACAATGATGAAGATGTTATAACACCTATGACAAAAATCAGACCTAAAGGCTGACATATGACACATATGACATGTCATGGCTAAAAATAGACTCCAAGAGGGCACTCAAGGGTGTTAGGGCAGCTAATATGCTTCCACATGTGATTTGGTGGAAGTGGGAGACCAGGAATTGTTGTACAAGTGGCATTCTTTGAAATCTCTTCCCAACTTGAGTTGGCATGAGTCTCTTGGAAGGAATTCGACCCATGGAGGACATTAGAACTTTATAAATTTCAATAACAAAGAATGAAACCAGCTTTTGATCATTTGTAGAATTTGCAATTGCATTTTTGTAGAGGGAGAGCTAGTGGATGACTAGTTTCTTGCCTTAGCCAATTTCGAGGGTGAAAGATTCCCATCCAAGTTGGTAATTGGAAAGGCCATTCAGACCTTTCATTTGGAGATTTAATGGAGTCTTTATTTGTAGGTGTAAGCTGCAGGGCATCTCATGGTTTCTTCTATTGCAACACATTCTCTCAACCATTTCCAGTTTTGATGGCATATTCTTGATCCTTGAGGGAGGGAATTTTTGGTGAGCTATTGTACTCTTTGGGGGAGCTTCTCATGCCCCATTTATTTTTTAATATGAATTAAATACTCTTTTATTCATCTCCAAAAATTTTCAGGTCGAAATTCCAAGTAGAAATGTATAAATCTCATTTTTAATGGAAGAACAATGCCATTTCCCCACTACCTTGTTGTGAGCCAATGTATTGATGATGATTTCGAATGAATGGATGATTCTATGATGAATTTGTGATTAATTGACTGCCATGGATTTAGTTTACAAGTTTCATGTACTGTACTTGAGCATTTGAAGTATTTTTACTCAGTTTAATTGCATTGGGAGAAGAAATAGTGCCATTTCCCCAAGGGTCGAATTGGTGATTTTTGCAGTTGAATGGGAGAGGGTGAGAACAGTTGTAATAATCTATTAATGGTGCATATGAGACTTTAATAAAATAATTAACACATTTCATATCTCTGTTCATAAATTTGAGTGGGTTTGGAGGCATTTGGGAAGCCATTTTCAGTACTTACCCCAAGGGGATTTGAACCCCAAAGTACTAGTAAAATTGCATAATTGGTCCAGAATCTTAAGAGAGTTTTCAGAGGTATTTTGGTGGCCATATGTCATATATAAAAATCATATTAAATTTATAATATCATTCATACACATTCCTTGAATATTGTAAGGCATTTGGAGTCAATTTGAGACCTAGAGACCAATACTAGTCAAGGGAAAATCACTAGTAAAGTTACCTACATTGATCAGAATTGAAGGAGGATTTGTAGAAGTATTTTAAAGGTCCAAAGGAATCCCTGAAACACATATTTATGTTCTAATATCATTCATATACCTTCCTAGAAGATTTGGGATCATTTGGGGCAAATTTGGGACCTAGAGATCAAAACTAGTCAAAGGTCAAACTAGGGAAAAAAAGTGGAAAATTGCAATTTTAATAAAATTCCTAACAAGGGACATTACAGTGGTATCATAGCATGGTAATTGCACCTGTGGATTAGTTACATACATTCAAGAATAATAGGTATCCATGTCTTACTATTATGATGAATCCTATGAGTACAATTCTTATGAGGAATATGCAGATGCTTATGAGCAATATGAAGCAGAATGTGAATGGTACGAGGAAGAGATGCCATCATGCAACACTTCTTACAATTTAAAGAGAAATGAAGATTATTCTTATGACTTTAAATCTTATGAATATGAGTGTGTCACACCAACCAAGGATAATTCTATGAGTGAGTTCCAAAGATGGAGAGCAAAATATAAAACCTTGCCCCAACAATATCAAAAATATCAAGAATATCTTGCTTTTAGCAAAAATACACAAAATGCCATGTATTTTGAGTACTTTGCTGAACATGTTTTTGAAAATAGGCCCAAACATGAAGATGTGGATTTAGTAAAGAAAGGTTTATGCCCTTCTTGTAAAGAACCTTGGAGTGAGTATCATACATGTGAGCATGAAATTATGTCCCACTTGAGGAGAGCTTTTGGGAATTCTTCAAAAAGAGATTCCAAAGGTATTGATAATAAGGAAAACAAGGGGAAAAATGCATCATCTTGCTTGAAGGATAAAAATGAAGAGACATCACAAGAGCATGAAGAAGATTCTACTGAAAATATGGAAGATCATTTCGAGACACCTTATAGCTTAGACATGAACCAAAGAGCATCTACTTGTAAGTTTTAAACCTTAACAGTGAAGTACAAACATATATCGATTCTTAAGCATTTACAGACAATACACAATGGCACACACATTACACAGAGATTTTCACCTGGAAACCCTTAACCGGGAAAAACCAGCAAAACTTAGAGCCGCATAGCTCCTTTTTCATTATATGTTTATTTTACATGTACAATACAATAAATGGTATTCTGCAGCATCTAAAAAACCCTAATTCGTTTACCCGAATTAGGTTACAACCCTAATTCCTTTTACCGGAATTAGATAGAGTACAATGGGTCGAAAATCGCGAAAAAGCAAAAAGCAACCCAAAAAAAAAATTGCGCTCTGCGCGGACTCCGGGGGCCTAACGGACCCCTCCGTGTCGTTTCGGAACCTAACGGTCCGAAACGAAGGGGGTGGGCCCTATCGGGCTACCCCCCCCCTCTAAACCCCCCCCCTCCGGACGCACCCGGCGCAGGCGAATCGAAGGTGCCGTAGGGATCGTGTTGTACACGCAGCGACCATGTGAAGAGATATAACATACCCAACACTACTGATGGATGCTTAAACTATGAAGGAGTACCTACTGATGGGTGCTCACACCTCTATGTTGGTGACATAGAGATCACTTTTGAAAGTGTTGCTGCAAGCCCAAGTTCCATTAAGCATGATAATGAAGACCTTGTAGCAGTTGAAGAAGAACCAAGATCAAATTCCCCATCACCACTTCAGCTTCATGAAGTTGGTCCAAGCAAAATTGAAGAAGATGAGGAGGCTCATTTGCAAGAGCCTCATTTTCTTGAAGGGTCCTTAAAGATGAATGAAAATAAGATCCAAGAGTCCCTCATCATTTTCCATGACACTCAATCATTGGTGTCAAATTCTTGTTGGAGAGCTACTTCATTGGAGGAAACATCCTTCCTTGAAGACATGGAGAATATTCAAAGAGAAATGTGCCACATCAAAGGTAATTTCATGTCTTCGCTTTTTTATAGAAACAATTTGTTTGAGCTTAATGAATTGTTACATGATGCATACTTGAAGAATAATGAGGGTATTCATAAGCTCACAATTCAAAATGAGCAACTTCTTGAAAAGTTGCAAGATACTTGTTTTTCCTCCTATGTTTCAGATTGTCAAATGGTAGATTGTTTGGAGGATTCTCATGACATGGTGGATCATGAGAAATGTGGAAATTTGAATGTGCTTAATGTGTTTGAAGATGAACTTGAAGAGATCCAAACACTTGATGTGGTGGAAGAGGAACTTGAATTGACTCTTGATGAAGGTTATGCAATTTTTAAAGAAGAGCATGATTCCTCTACATTGGAACCAATCTATGACAAAGGTTTCCCACTTTTGAAGGAGCTGCATGATACTACCCACATGGATCCTTCCCATGATGAAACTTTTGCACTTTTTGATCATTTGGGTGAGTTAGTTCGTTCTCCTGCATCCTACAATTCCATGTTTTGCAGTATTAGTCTCAATGAAGTATGGGTGAAAGGGTTTTTTTTTATGGTGCCACATGAGGAGTATGGAACTCCTAGATTTACCTTTTATGATGACATGGTTGGAGCACATTCTTATTCACATTTGCATCAACATTATTTGTCACTTTATGATGATGCAAATCTACATGGATGCACCTATGATATGCATTTGAGTCACTTGAAGACTCATGATTTTTCTTGCTCAACACTTGACCAATTTGATGTTGGAGGAACTTCATCCAACACTTGGGAGAATAGATTTATGATTGGAGAACATTTTTGTTGGAAGCCACATACTTTGTTATATTTTTATGATTCTCACATTCATGGATGTATTGGCGAGACTTCTTTGAGTCATTTGAAGTCTCCTTGTTTTTTCTGCTCATTATTTGGTTCAAATTTTAGTGGAGATTCTTCATTCACTTCTTGGATGAAAGAATACATGGCCGAATATTTTGATGCATATCACATCCTTTTGGAGAAGCATTATAGGACATGGGATCCTCACCTATGTCATTGGAGCAGATTTGATTGGTCACTTGAAGCTTGTATGCACTTGGAAAATGGTGGTCTACTTGCTTGGAGGTATAAGCACTTTCATGACTCTTTGATGAAGCATATCCTTGATGTACATTTTTATTATGTTGTTATGTACTTTGATGATATAATTTGGTACTCATAATGTTTGGAAGAATGCATACAAGAAAATGGGATCCAGGAATCCTCTTATCTAATGGTGTGGGTTGGAGAGCACTCTTAATTGTTGGGGTGCAAGACAAGCAATGGGACCCTGGAATAATTTTTGTCTCATTGGTTTCATTTTTTGGGGGAAGCAAGCAGTATGGGAGATGGATTCCCCACTTAATAAAGTTATTTTAATCAGAGTAGTGTAGCAACAAGCATGGTGGTTCCTCTCTAAAATCTTCATGGAAACTCAAAGACTCAAGGTTGGGCAATTCAATGGCAACTTCAAAGAATTATACAGAAAGCAGGTTCTTCAACACCCATGTTTAAAATTGGTTGAGGACAAGCAATATTGGGAAGGGAGGATTTGTAATGTCCCAAATTTGGCATTGGGTCACAATGGACTAATCACATTGTCCCTATTCAGTAGAGTTTGTCAAATTGATGCTAAAGTTCAAATAATTGCCAAGGAGGAAGATTACTAGTTTCCTAGGTTTGGGGTGGAAGCTTTGAGATTTGGAATAATGGGGATAATAAATGATGTTGGAAAATTAGGATGGCATAAATATTTAATAAAGGAGCTAAATAAATATATACAAGTGAAAATCAAAGTGGCATTTGATCATGAAGACACATGGAGGAAGTGGGACCCACATATGGCTAGATTTCCCCACTACACTTGGCACCATTCTCTCACCAATTCGAATTCAAGGTGAATGGTAACATACTTGGGGGAGTCCAAAAGGTATTATTCATGGCATGACTCATCCAAGGTCGAAATATAGAGGAAGAGTAATTCCCATGGAAGAGGAAGAGGCAATTTGGAGCTAGTGAGACACTTGGGCTAGATTCCCTAGCTCTATGACAACAATGATGAAGATGCTATGACACCTATGACACAAATCAGACATGAAGGCTGACATATGACACATATGACATGTTAGGGCTAAAAATAGACTCCAAGAGGGCGCTCAAGGGTGTTAGGGAAGCTAATATGCTTCCACATGTGATTTGGTGGAAGTGGGAGACTAGGAATTGTTGTACAAGTGGCGTTCTTTGGAATCTCTTCCCAACTTGAGTTGGCATGAGTCTCTTGGAAGGAACTCGACCCATGGAGGACATTAGAACTTTATAAATGTAAATAACAAAGAATGAAACCAGATTTTGATCATTTGTAGAATTTGCAATTGCATTTGTGTAGAGGGAGAGCTAGTGGATGACTAGTTTCTTGCCTTAGCCAATTTCAAGGGTGAAAGATTCGCATCCAAGTTGGTAATTGGAAAGGCCATTCAGACCTTTCATTTGGAGCTTTAATGGAGTATTTATTTGTAGGTGTAAGCTACAGGGAAGCTCATGGTTTCTTCTATTGCAACACATTCTCTCAACCATTTCCAGTTTTGATGGCATATTCTTGATCCTTGAGGGAGGGCGTTTTTGGTGAGCTATTGTACTCTTTGGGGGAGATTATCATGCCCCATTTATTTTTTAATATGAATTAAATACTCTTTTATTCATCTCCAAAAATTTTGAGGTCAAAATTCCAAGTAGAAATGTATAAATCTCATTTTTAATGGAAGAACAATGCCATTTCCCCACTACCTTGTTGTGAGCCAATGTATTGATGATGATTTCAAATGAATGGATGATTCTCTAATGAATTTGTGATTAATGGAATTCCATGGATGTATTTTACAAGTTTCATGTACTGTACTTGAGCATTTGAAGTATTTTTACTCAGTTTAATTGCATTGGGAGAAGAAATAGTGCCATTTCCCCAAGGGTCGAATTGGTGATTTTTGCAGTTGAATGGGAGAGGGTGAGAACAGTTGTAATAATCCATTAATGGTGCATATGAGACTTTAATAACATAATTAACATATTACATACCTATTTTCATAAATTTGAGTGGGTTTGGAGGCATTTGGGAAGCCATTTTCAGTACTTACCCCAGGGGGATTTGAACCCCAAATTACTAGTAAAATTGCATAATTGGTCCAGAATCTTAAGAGAGTTTGAAGAGGTATTTTGGTGAACATATGTCATCTATAAACATCATATTAAATTTTTAATATCATTCATACACATTCCTTGAATATTTGAAGGCATTTGGAGTCAATTTGAGACCTAGAGACCAATACTAGTCAAAGGAAAATCACTAGTAAAGTTACCTACATTGATCAGAATTGAAAGAAGATTTGCAGAAGTATTTTAAAGGTCCAAAGGTATCCCTGAAACACATATTTATGTTCTAATATCATTCATATACCTTCTTAGAAGATTTGGGATCATTTGGGGCAAATTTGGGACCTAGAGATCAAAACTAGTCAAAGGTCGAACTAGGGAAAAAAAGTGGAAAATTGCAATTTTAATAAAATCCCTAACAAGGGACATTACAAAGTCCAACATCCTCATCGATGGTCTGTGGAAGTCCAAAATCCTCTTGTGTAAGTCCAACATCCTCATCAATGGTCCGGACAACATTTTCTTCTTCAACAGTAGGAAACATGTCCAACGCCTCTCTGACTTCATCACTTGTATAACCACATCCGGATAACAAATTTTGTGTTTCTTCATGAGCTTCATCTTGAGATAGTAACTTATCACTTTGACTTGAAGTGGGAATTGAAACATCCCCTAATGAGCACCTACATTTTGCTTCTTGATTACTTCCATGGGGTGCTTGTTCAACAACTATTGTGGAAATTGAAGGTCCCTCTTGTTGTGGATTAATAGGATAAACCGTGGTATCCTATACAATTGGATTTGGATTTGTTTCCAAAGAAAGCCTCCGATTCATCATGTGTATTATTTTCTTTTCTTTCTCTTCTTCAATGATTTCGTGAGGTCTCTTCTTCCTTGCTGATTTTCTTCCTCAGTTACATGGATTCCCCATCACCACAATGATCAATTCAATATAGTTTGTTTTTGTTGCTCCTCAATTACAAGCTTTCAAACCTTTAGTGCTTTCTAGAACTATAGATCCTTCAAGGTGCTTCAATCTTCCTTCTCAAATGTTCATCTTTCCCGTCAAAACAATTATGAATAAGAAAATTTACCTTTGGTTCTCTTCAATAATAAGCAAATGAAAGTTAAATCATAAATTGTTTGGGCTCTTTCATTCTCTTGTACAATTGTGTATATCCACCATCACCATGAAATGGCTTTGAATCTTGATATCTTATCTTGTGTGCTCCTCAAATATAGGCAAAATGAATCTTTCAAATACCTTATCTTTGGTGTTATTCAATTGGAGATTCTTCAAGCTTGCTGATTATCTTCTTCAAATATGGCCATATAAGCCAACACCACACTGAACAACCATGAAAGATGTCCTCAATGCTGCACCTGCATAACAAAAATAATGATGGAGATGGTGTAGAGTGTGAGTATTTCCAATGGCGAGCTCGTGTTGTTTGAAAAAATCGCGGAATTTGTTGTTTTGGCTTGGACAAAGTAAAGTTGCTCTCAGACAAGGACAGTCCAATGTTTATAGAGTTACAAAACGCGCATGTGTTATATAAAGATAAAACGTGCATGTGTTATATAAAGATAAAACACGCATGCATTATATAAAGATAAAACATGCACGCAATATGAAGAATAAAATGCGTATGTGATATGGTTAAGCACAATAAATAGGTTAGGTGCACTGCTAGGGCAATGAATAAAATCAAAAGAAAACAAATGTTTTGTATGGTTACAAACAAAACAAATGTTTTTAGTGTGGGACAAATGTTTTGTATGGTTTAATACCTCCCTAGCTCTCTCCCAATAATCCTTAGATACCCCCTATCTCTTTTTAAATATCCGTCCCTCATTCTCTCTACATCCCTCCCTACATGTTTCTTTCATGTTTCCTTCTCTCCCTTACTCCAGCCATGTCCCTACCACCCCACTCTCCATCTATCCACCTTCTCTTTATCTTCGTCATTATCCCTCCCTAATGACAATGAAGATGATCATGATGTAGATGAAGATGATAATGTTGATGATGTTGATGAAGATGATGGTGATGACGATGAAGATGTTGAATATGATGATGAGGGTGATGAGGATGATAATCATGGTGATGAAGAAGATGACGATGATGGAGATGTTGATGGGGAAGGGGGAGATGTCAATGATGATGAAGAGGAGGATATAAGATGATGATGATGATGGTGGTGGTGGAGATGTTGATGGTGATGATCATGGTGATGATGAAGATGTTGATGATGATGGTGATGGTGATGGTGATAAAGATGATGATGATGAAGAAGATGATGATGATGTAGATGTTGATGAGGAACTTAGAGATGACAATGATGATGAAGATGGAGAGGATGGTGATGATGGTGATGATGATGAAGATGTTGATGATAATGGTGATGGTGATGAAGATGATGATGATGATGATGGAGATGTTGATGAAGAAGAGGGAGATGACAATAATGATGATGATGCCAATGGATATTATGATGATGGAGATGTTGATGAGGAAGGGGGAGATGACAATGATGATGAAGATGTTGTTGTTGATGATGATGATGGTGGTGATGATGAATATGTTGGTGATGGAGATGGTGATGAAGATGATAATGATGATGATGGTGAAGAAGATGATGATGACAATGGAGATGATGATGATGATGATGAGGATGATGATGATAATTTTGATGATGATGGTGATGATGATGATGATGATAGTGATGATGATGGAGATGTTGATGATGATGGTGATGGTGATGATGATGATGATGATGATGATGATGATGATGATGAAGATAATGATGAAGAAGATGTTGATGAGGAACCTACATATGACAATGATGATGATGGTGATGATGATGATGATGATGATGATGATGGAGATGTTGATGAGGAACCTAGAGATGACAATGATGATGAAGATGTTGATGTTGATGAAGATGTTGATGTTGATGAAGATGGTTGATGATGATGAAGACATTGATGATGATGAAGATGGTGATGAAGATGATGACGATGATGATGATGATGAAGAAGATGATGATGATGGAGATGTTGATGAGGAACCTAGAGATGACAATGATGATGAAGATGTTGATGGTGATGGTGATGGTGATGGTGATGGTGATGGTGATGGTGATGGTGATGGTGATGATGATGGTGATGGTGGTGTTCAGATGATGATGATGACGATCAAGATGATGATGCTGATGATGGAGATGTTGATCTAATGAGG
>BSBM01000633.1:0-27500 GCA_027924585.1 Larix kaempferi
ACAATTTTCCTATGTTTTCCAATAGGCTTATGGGGCAAGAAACTATTACATTTCCATCAATGGCTAAATTGTAAATCCTAGGTTCTCTATTGATATTATTGCTTAGTCTCATATCCATTGGCTATCCTACTTTATCATTAAGAACAAGGCCTCCAACACTTTCACCAAGAGAAACATATTTTTCTAATTAATCGCTTATGTGCCTCTCATCCTCTGATGCAGGTGCTTGATAAATATTCAAAGTCATGTGTGTTTTCTCCTTGCAATATTCATGAATTTGTGATTCCATAACAACATCTCCTCTGCCCAAAATTTCCATATCATCTTTCATACTCCATAAATCTGATTTTGCAGTTTCTGACAGCTGGAATTGTGTTCTAGCCCCTATGTATTCTGTCTCATGGTCACTTAGACAAGCAATTGCTACTACCAATGAAATTCCTATAAAATCTACTCTACTAACAACTTTCTCAGCAATATAATGTCCTTTGAAGCACATTTCAGTGGATTGAATTTCAATTTCATTTGTGCCTTCAAAATCATGTTTTTAAACATTCCTCTGTCATATCAAGGCTATCCAAAATATGTTTCTCTCCGTGACCATTCAACTTGGCATGTGATCTTTTTGGAGAAGAAACTTCTCTACAAAATATTTTAGGCTTTGCATTTTCTAGAGATGGTGATCTTGGTGGAGATGGAGAGAAGACCAGATCAAATTTACATTTCATTATCGGGACACCTGTAACAACATCATTAAACTACCAAATAAGCACTTTCTTTCCCACTTGTTCATGTTGACATTAACAGATACTTTATGATACATAATTCTACTCCATTTAAAGCTTACTAAATTGGGTAAAAGGAAAATTAAAAAGCACCTTTTTAGATTCAAATATTGCCATGTTCTCCTTCTCAGGAGTTGATACAACTTTCCCACCACTGTCCTCTTTAGAACTATTCAAAGTAGATCACATATTACCCATTGATTATGTTGGAATATTGGACAATACTGAGAGGGGGGGGTGAATCAATATTGATAACTTTTAACAATTAAAACCACTTTTAACTTATTCATTAACACACAAGATCAACAAGATACAAGGAACATAACTTTTACCGTGGAATCCCAATTGGGAAAACCACAAACACTTTCTATAACTGCAAAATTATATTTACAATTGTTTTTTTCAAGCTACAACTTGCTGGAGACTTCAATCCCTAAGTTTCTCAACTACAACTGAAAGATGCTGCAACACCCTGGTTCCTGCCTGCTACAACAGGCAAGGATGCTGCAACACCCTTTTTATCAGCTACTACTGAAAGGATGCTTCGACACCCTATTTACCAACTACCACTGGAAGGAGGCTACGACCCCCTGGTTTATAAGCTACTACTGAAAGGATGCTTCGACACCCCATCAATTACTGGAAGGAGGCTATAACCCCCTTTCATGCCTGTAACCTACCCTAGCACCCACCCTACCTCCCTATTCTTTGTTTTCCATTACTTCAATAACTTCTTACAGTATCTTTTGTTCTCTGTCCTTTGCTGCAAATCATCAATTTTGACCACAGAGACAATACTGCTCTTTTCTTACATTCTCTGACATCTGTACTGCATCAGATCTTCATATTAAACACTAAACATGCACCCTCTGTTCTTCCATTTATTTCTTTGGTCCCTATACAACTTCAGATCTTCATGTTCCTTCAATTCTGTCACTGGATCTTCTTTATTTCCTTGGTCTCTGTGTTTCTTGAAGCTACATCAATCTAGACTTCAAAGCCATCTTTCTTCCACTTCGAACTTTTTTTTAAATACTTCTTTCATCATGTCTTTTGAACCATTGTGTCTTTTCATCATTGTGTCCCTTCATTAAAACCTTTTCACCAAATGCATCTCTTCATTATGGAAACATGCCTTTTCATCAAAACGCATCCCTTTACTTCTATGTTTGATTAACATACTCTATTTATTAATCCTTCTCTGTTTTAAGTAATCCTGTAAAATACTTCTTTGTTTAATTAATCCTGTAGCTTATTTATCCTTCTTTGTTTAATTAATAATAATTTACTCTACTACGGGAATAATATATTTCTGTTTACACTCTGCTTAAGAATAATATACTTCTGCTCATATCCGCTTCATGATTTTTAATTCTGTTTAATAATAAACATGTTGTTTCTCAGAATTCTTGTTTATATCTCTGTTTATAATTTATACAATCATGCCTTCTCTTATTAATCACAACTCTTCAAATATTAATGTTTGCATTCTTCAGATTCGTTACTAAAACTCCCTTCAGCATAGATAAAACATTCAACCTCCTCCATCTTCATATTTTCATTGTAGTTACAGGTTTCTTCCTTTTATTATGTAGGAAGGAGTTTTCTGGAAATGCTTGAATTATCTTGCCTTCCATATTTTTTTTCAATTTGGTCGGTTTACATCTCACACGTGTGATCACCAAATGGAGAACTAAGACCAAGAATGGATGGAAATATCACCAGAGAACATATTCATGCCATTGGATTATTTTACTGGAGAAAATACAGCCTCTGGCGTGCATTTCCAAAATGGCCTTTCAAATTTCCCGTGTTTAACACTTGGACAGATTTTATTTATTTTTAACAGGGAAACATATTTTTTCTCAATTTGGCAGGTTTATATCTCACACATGTGACCATCAAAGAGGAAACTAAAAACCATGGATAGATAGACAGATCACCAAGGAATAGACTCATTCCATTAGATGATTTTATTGACATAAAGACAATGATTTGGTGGGCATTCGCAAATGGCTTTTTGTAACTGGTTTTAACACTTACACAATTTTATCAAAACCTAGGTTTACTAGGGTGAGTTTTTTTCTTTTATCAATATTGGCAATATGAAGCATCCCAAGCATGGGTGACAACATGCTGATTCCATCCATGCCAATTTCATCCTCTGAAACCTCATCCTCTCTCCTTGGCGGGCATTTTACTGGAACAGTGCAAATCAAGTCAGAAGGCACTTTTGGTAGACAGATAAATTCACCCTCAGAGACTTTTTGGAAAAACTAATCATACGGTCAGATGCAACAATTAACAATCTAGGTCCATATGTCCTCATAATAATTTTATCCATCAAATACAAACTATGGCGTGCATTTCCCTGAGGCCACTTAGGCAGTTTTACCAGCACTGGTGCAAACAGCCTAAAACCCTATTTTGGCAGACCTATAACTTTGTCATCAAACACCATTTTAGAGAACTGATACCATGTTCAGATATCCTCTTCAACAAGTTATATCCTGATACTTTCAGATAAGTTTTATCATTCACTTATGAGATATGGAGGTCATTTTCCTGAGGCCACTTAGACTAGTTTTCCAACACTTAGTCAATTTCCAGATTTTCACCAACATGCCATATTTTTACAGAATGATGTCAGATTGTAACAATGACCTCATGATAGCACTAGAACACTATCATATGTCTTATAAACCTCATCACACATACCACATCATCATACATGCCATGTCATCACTTCCTTTGTTATTCCTTTGTTTACTCTTTTACCATTCACTGAGTTTGCCCTACCATCATGTATTTTGTTATCCTTTGTCATTACTGAAATCCTTTGACATCAATTCCAAATCACACTCAAAATTATCCCCTTTTGCATTGATGGCAACATCTAAACACTCTCCCCCTTTGACAACAATGACAAAGGATAACTTGTTATGCCCTTGCTAGTAACCATCTTGACAGAGAATTTCCAATTTTTTCTCCTTTTTGACAACTGCCCTTTTTTTTTGCTTCTCTTCCTCTTGTTAACTTGGACTTGGTGCTAACCACCTAGTTAACATCCTTCTTTACCTTCTTGTAGTGGGTCTTTGAATAAGAGACTAGATGATAAGTTCATAGACTCCCCCTATCAGTGTTCCTCCTCTTATCAACATTTTCTTCATCTTGTGACAGAGTTTACACTCATCAGTTTTATTTTGAGTTCTTACATTCAATCCTTAGTGATATTCCATAGATTTCTCTTTAAATATGCAAAGTATAACTTGTTTTTTTAAGGAGTCTTCAATGCCATACAAGCAACTTCTCAACTTTATGTTTTTGCTCCCCTTTTTGACCAAAGATCAAAATGATATGCACTAGCTTCATTCATACTATACTCTTCTTCCAATTTTACTGAGATCATTCTCTTCCCATTACTTTTCATCATAGTTATTCTTTTATTTATACTTCAACTTTCACTTGTCCTTCTATACTTCACTTGTCACATGGATGGTCTCGAGGCAAGTACTCTTATGACTCTTCAATATGCCACTCTACTTCTTGTCTTTGAGGAAGATAGTTTTTAGATTTTTTCAATGTCTTTTATCCTTACCAAATGATATTAATTAATTTAAAATACCAATTTCATTTTTATGATATTAACTCCCCCTGAGTATATGATCTCTTCCTAATTCTAATTTCAGGGTTCTCCTTCTAGGTCATGAGAGATTTAGAAATTTTTTTTATTTTTTTTTCTACCATCATCACTATATTCTTCTTCATCATTTTTATCTCCATTGGTGTATTATTCTACATCTTCAGCTTACTTTCCATCATAATGGATGTCATTCTTATCTACAACACTATTATGCTCAACATCATCTTTTGAAACTTTATTGATGCTTGGAATTTTTGTTTTTTATGAATCTTTGTAGTCTTCCTTTCTTCTCCACATCTTTCCATGAGGTACCCTACTTACCCGGTCCTTCTATTCTTTTTCTTTTGGATTTCATCTTACATATCTTCTCTTGTGTTTCCTTAGATAGTTTGTATGTTTCTGTTCTTGCAATGTTTTGCAAAGTGTCCCAATATTGTGACATATGAAACATTTAATAAATCTTCCACCGTTTGAGATGTTAGTGTTTTCTTTCCTTTTCAGACCTTGATCTTCTTCTTTGATTCTACAATAGCTTCCTTGTGACCAAACTTATTACAACAATGAAAATATCCATAGAATATTCTTTTATATTTGGAGAATCTCTAGTTTTTCTGCTTGTAATGACTCTTTTCATTTGTATGTCTTCTGAAATTTTTCATCTTAGGAGGATGAGCAGAATTATGATGACTGGAATTCATTTTCTTGTGATTCTTCTGTTGCCTAGATATATATTTTGAAGCATTATCCCAACTTTTAACCTTTTTCAACATTTTCTTGAGTGATGGAGCTTGATCCTTTAATGACATGTTATTGATCATATCCAAGACCTGTTTTATTCATGGTTTTTACAGAGAAAAAATTCCTATGGCTCGAGGTAGACCACAACAGACAGATGGACTCGAGAAATCAACTCACTTCCCAACATATGCTATATAAATGTAAATGTTGATAAACAAATAAAGGACCTACCTCAACCGGATGTCTGATGAAGAATTTCGTTGAGCTTTCGAATCACAACACTTGAACTTGCAGCTTAGTCTCAACAATAAACACAAACAAGTGCATATGATATATAAAAGAGTTCAGCATATACAATAGCATAATCCATAAGCAAATGTAACCAATGACAATAAATGATCATACACAATATAAATGGACGAGAAAATGAGTATTTCTATTAATATGAACAAGAAGTACAAGATACAACCTCCTATCGGCAACTCATATGAACCAAGAACTAGGTCCCTCCACTTGTGCCTCCACCACTTCAATCCCCCATACAATGGAAAACTCACGAGTAAAAGAACAAATCCTTCACAAGATATGAAAGAGTTTGGGAGGTGAACATAAATGGTTCACAACAACTAGGATCAATGGATGTAGACTCAAGCAATAGCAATCGAGGCAAAATTTCGATAGAGTTTCAATGCTCTCCTCTTTCTCCTCCTTCCATGCATCACAATAGATCAATATATAACCCTCCAAAGGCAAGTGAAAGGTCGAATCGAGTCGTTTCAAGATACATGGAGGTCCAAAGGTCATAATGGCCGATTTTTGGAGTGAAAATAGAGATTTTACTCTCATTTACCAAAAAGTCAATGTACGCGGGCTGTAGTGATGCAACCTGCATGTACACTAGTTGTACTGAAGAAGCTCGCATATAGGAGGAAAAATAGGGAAAAATGGGTTCAAGGAGAACTAAAAATATGGTTTTGAGTCTACAGATGGGTAAGGGAGGTCAAGGAGTGCAAATGCTCACAAGGTGGCAAAATACGGTGTAACAATGGTGGATCTTTGTAAGCTGAGTATTTTATTAAGTGCTTCAATACTTTCCTTGAACTTCTCATTGATAGTCTGTTGATCTTTTAGCCTCTCTACCTTCTCCCTTGAGTTTATCAACTTCTTGTTTTAAGCTCTCAGCCTCTTTCATGTTAGCCATCACTTGTTGTCTTGAATTGTGCAGCTCTTCTTGGAGGATCTTGACTTCCTCTTCTTTTGATTTATGCTCTTCTTGGTGTTTTGACAATTGTTCTTTCAAAGATGTGTTCCTTCTTCTACATTTTTCAAGTTCCTCAAGAGTACTTATGAGTTCGTCCTTTAGGTCCACCTCTCCTTCCATATTTGAATCATTTTTTGAAGCTTGAGTTAATTTCCCCATGCATAGAATTTCTTCATCTTCCCTATCTTCCATGGAATAGAAGGTTTTCTTCCTTTTATTAACTTTCTTCTTGTATATGGTTTTACTCTTTTGATCTTCCTTATGACTGCAAAGTTCTTCATCATCACTGAGAACAGTAGGGCATGCTTCTGCTATCTCTTCAACTGAATAAATCTTCTCCAATTTGATCCAGAGTTCCTTAGCTGAGATACATTGTCCTATGTTCTCTTTGATGGGTTGAGGTAATCCATCAAGTATGACCTCCATTGCCATTGAATTATTTTTCTTGGACTCTTTTTGAGATGTAGTCCTTATTCTTTTTGGTGGGATATAATCAGAGATTACTGAATTCCATAATGATTGTAAGTATACACTCATTCTTTTGCTCCAAAATGCATTATCTTCTTTATTAAGTACTGGAGCTCTATTGGAGGCAATCCCTTCTTGTTGATACATAGTGTTTTTTAATAGGATCTTCCTTCCAGTGGTTTAGACTTTAGTGAAGGAACCTTGCTCTGATACCAATTGTTGGAACATTGGACAATACTGAGAGGGGGGGTGAATCAGTATTGATAAATTTTAACAATTAAAACCACTTTTAACTTATTCATTAACATACATGATCAACAAGATACAAGGAACACAACTTTTATCGTGGAATCCCAATTGGGAAAACCCACAAACAATTTCTATAACTGCAAAATTACATTTACAATTGTTTTTGCAAGCTACAACTTGCTGGAGACTTCAATCCCCAAGTTTCTCAGCTACAACTGGAGGATGCTACAACACCCCGGGTTTTTTGCCTGCTATAATAGACAAGGATGCTACAACACCCTTTTTATCAGCTACTACTGGAAGGAGGATATGACCCCCTGGTTTATCAGCTACTACTGAAAGGATGCTTCGACACCCTATTTACCAACTACCACTGGAAGGAGGCTACGACCCCCTGGTTTATTAACTACTACTGAAAGGATGCTTCAACACCCCAGCAACCACTGGAAGGAGGCTACAACCCCCTTTCAGGCCTGTAGCCTGCCCTAGCACCACCCTATCTCCCTATTCTTTGTATTTCATAACTTCAATAACTTCTTACAGTATCTTCTGTTCTCTGTAATCTGCTACAAATCATCAATTCTGACCACAGAGACAATACTGCTCTTTTCTTACATTCTCTGACTTCTGTACTGCATCAGATCTTCATATTAAACATTCAACATACATCCTTTGTTCTTTCTTTTATTTCTTTGGTCTCTGTATAGCTTCATATCTTCATGCTCCTTCAAGTCTGTTACTGGATCTTCTTTATTTCCTTGGTCTCTGTTTTTCTTGAAGCTACATCAATCTAGACTTCAGAGACATCTTCTTCCACTTCAAACTTTTGTTTAATTACTTCTTTCATCATGTCTTTTGAACCATTGTGTATTTTCATCATTGTGTCCCTTCATTAAAACCTTTTCACCAAATGCATCTCTTCATTATGGAAATGTGCCTTTTCATCAAAACACATCCCTTTACTTCTCTATTTAATTAACATACTATGTTTATTAATCCTTCTTTGTTTTAAGTAATCCTGTAAAATACTTCTATGTTTAGTTAATCCTGTAGCTTATTTATCCTTCTCTGTTTAATTAATAATAATTTACTCTGCTACAGGAATAATAGAATAATATATTTCTGTTTACACTTTGCTTTATTAATAATACTCTGCTTAAGAATAATATACTTATGTTTATATTTGCTTCATGATTTTTAATTCCGTTTGAATAATAAACATGTTGTTTCTTAGAATTCTTGTTTATAATTTATACAATCATGCCTTTTCTTATTAATCATAACTCTTCAAATATTAATGTTTGCATTTTTCATATTCGTTACTAAATACTCCCCTTCAGCATAGATAAAAACATTCAACCTCCTCCATCTCATATTTTCATTGCAGTTACAGGTTTATTCCTTTTATTATGCATGAAGGATTTTTCTGGAAATGCCTGAATTATCTTGCCTTCCATATTTTTTTTCAATTTGGCTGGTTTATATCTCACACATGTGATCACCAAATGGAGAAATAAGACCAAGAATGGATGGACAGATCACCAGAGAACATATTCATGCCATTGGATGATTTTACAGGAGCAAAGACCAGCCTCTGGCGTGCATTTCCAAATGGCCTTTTAGATTTCCTGTGTTGATAGATTTTATTTATTTTTTTATAGGCAAACATAATTTTTCTTAATTTGGCAGGTTTATATCTCACACATGTGACCATCAGAGAGGAAAATAAAACTATGGATAGATAGACAGATCACCAAGGAACAAAATCATGCCATTAGATTATTTTATTGAATTAAAGACAACATTTGGTGGGCATTTGCAAATGTCCTTTGTAACTGGTTTTAACACTTACACAATTTTATCAAAACCTAGGTTTACTAAGGTTATTTTTTTCTTTTACCATATTGGCAATATGAAGCATACAAAGCATGGGGGACAACATGTTGATTCCATCCATGCCAATTTCATCCTCTGAAACCTCATCCTCTCTCCTTTGCGAGCATTTTACTGGAACAGTGCAAATCAAGCCAGAAGGCACTTTTGGCAGACTGATAACTTCACCCTCAGAGAATTTTTGGAAAAACTAATCATATTTTCAGATGAAGCAATCAACAATATAGGTTCCTATGTCCTCATAATCATTTCATAAATCAAATACAAATTATGGCGTGCATTTCTCTGAGGCCACTTAGGCAGTTTTACTAGCACTGGTGCAAAATAGCCTGAATCCTTGTTTTGGTAGACCTATAACTTTGTCATAAAACACCCTTTTAGAGAAATGAGACCATGGTCAGATAGACCCTTCAACAAGATATATCCTGATACTTTCATATAATTTTTATCATTCACTTATGAGATATGGTGGGCATTTTCCCGAGGCCGCTTAGACAAGTTTCCAACACTTAGTCAATTTCCAGATTTTCACCAATATGCCATATTTTTACAGAATGATGTCAGATTGTACAATGACTTCATGATAGCACTAGAACACTATCATATGTTTCTCAACCTCATCACACATACCACAATCATCATATATGCCATGTCATCACTTCCTTTGTTTACTCTTTTACCATTCACTGAGTTTTCCCTACCATCATGTCTTTTGTTATCCTTTGTCATTAATGAACTCATTTGACATCAATGAAATCACACTCAACATATTCATTGCTAGGAAACCCCTTACAATCTCACTTAAATGCCCTACTATTTGAATTTGTAGCTATCACCTTCTTCTCTATCACATTCTTCCTTAAGCTCAGATTTGGGCATTCTTTCTTAAGATGATATGTAGCTAGCTTCTTAAAATCCCTTTGGTTAAAAATTATGTATTCTCTCTTTGTATAATTATGCATTTTATGTATATTGTTTTGTTAATGAGTGAAATTGGCATGGGTTACCATTGTTTATGTTAGGTTTATGCTGGATTATTTTGTTGCAATTATTAATTGAATACATGTATGCAGTTGAATGGTGTTGGGATTTTCATAGCCAAAAATTGTTAAGGGTTGCATTCTTTTTTTTGTGTGGTTGGGTAGTCCAATTGAAGAGGATGTGACAGACAAGGTGTGTTTTGGTTTTTTAACATATAATTTATTTGAAGTGCATAAACTCATTTCATGTAATCAATGTGTTTTTTTTGTCTATTTGGAGAAGAACTTCTATGAGAATGTCACAAATTGAGGAGACAAAGTAGGTGATGTTAAGAAGTGTCTCACTTATGTGGTTATAAAGATATTTGATGAAGGCATAGATGCTTTTATGGCAAATGCTGCTTGTAACGCTCCATATTTTGATTTTCTAGTTAAACAACATTAAGACTTATATTGTATTTATTTGCTTATTGGAATCCTAGATCCTTTTAAGATGAATCTATGCTTTATTTTAGCCCAACTTCTTATAAGGCCCCTTAATTGAAAGATAGGTGGGGATTATGCCCTTAGTTCAATACTCACATTCTCAGGCTTGTGTTAGCTCTTTTCCATGTCTAACTCAGAATCAATGAACCTTTTTATATTGGGTTTATTCTTCTTTGGTAATGTTGCATGTATTGTGACACAACATTATAGCTTTTAATGATATTGTTCTTGATGATTTCCTACTTAATTGTCTTGTCTCACTATATTTTTCTTGCAATATAATGTGCTATTGTACTAATTTTATATCATTTTTCTCATGCAGGATTCACTTATGGTTTCTATATCGATTTGGAATTTCAATTGTGGAATATTAAGTAAGATGTCAAACATGGATCGTGGAAAGAAAAATAAAAAATTAAAACAAAAGGATGTAATATCATATTTTCAAAAGCCTCAATCCAATAATCCATATCATATCCATGCTTCAAGCTCTCTTGAGAAATGTATCGATAAGAGAGATTCAACACTTTTGAGAATGATCTACAACCCATACAATGGATGGTAGATAAATTCCTCTAGTTATCAAAGTGAGACAAATGCATTTTCATCGGAAATTGGTAGTTCAAATGTTGAAGATTTTTCCTTGCAAGGTGACACAGTCCATTCACAGAAAAGGAAAAAGGGCCAGTGGGACATAAGGATAAAATTCCACTTGATTGGGTCTCAAGATACCCATTTATTGAACCAATACCTCCATCAAATGAGAATGAGACCTCATGAGAAGTTAAATGCATTTAATGTAGTTGGAAAGTTGGCAAGGTAGTGAAATTGCAGATGAAGCTAGACACAATAGAGAAGCATGTTGGAAAGGCGTATGATAAGAAAACTGTAAATGGTGAGAAGGAATCTACTGCTAGATAGAAAGATCTTAGCCAATGTCGACATCTTCAATATGAAGAGGAATATAATAAATTCTTAATAAATAAAAGAAAACTCGAGGAAAGTGGAGGAACCATCACATCTCAATTGGGAAAGATGATGGAAACAAATTTGTTATCAAAGACGATACAATTAATCACTGTATTTCAACATCCTATCCAATGGTCCTCCTATGACCGATTATCAAAAAATGACGAAATATCTATCTTTAATTCAAGTGCCAAATTTTCCATCTTCTCATTGGTCTTTAACGAGTGGTTGGGAATGGGGAAAATATCTAAGCTCAAGTAGAAAAGGATGATATTAAAGAGAAGATTGTGAATGCTACATTTTTGTCACTGTCTTTGGATGAGGTTACGGATGTTGAGAATACTTCATGGATTTGCATGAGCACTTATATGGTCAATGGCCATATCAGGCATTCCTATCTACTTGGAATTCATAAAATGAGCAAAAGTTCTACAACAGAAAATATTTATGAACTTGTTATTAATAGTTTGAAGGAAATAGGTGGTATGGATCATTCAATGATCGCAAAAAATTTGGTATGTGTTGGAGCAGATAGAGCATCAATAATGCATGGACAAAGGAACGACCTTTGTGCTAGACTACAACTCTCAGCTTCACCATATATGCTTAGTATTCATTGTATGGCTCACAGGATGAATCTTGCATTTAAAATAGGAAGCAACTTTTCATTGGTTTCAAAAGTTGAATATCTTGTACGTGAGGTTCATGCATACTTTTGTGAGAGTCCCAAACGATTTTTAGAGTTTAAAAGTTTTTTCGACGATGTTACAAATGAAAAAAAACTGTTAAAAGATGTTGATACAAGATGGATCTCACTGAAGGGACCAACTGAAAGACTATTCGAGGAATATGAATCCTTGGTAGGGGTAATGTATGAACATCGCTTAAGTGTAAAAAAATCTCAAACTCTTCTCTTTCTACTAACTGATATAGAGACATTATTAAAATTGGCTGGAATCATTCCTATGCTTCATGAAATGAATAACCTCATGAAGATGTATCAAAGTCGCACGATGAATATTGTTGAGTACACAAATGCAAGAAAATTATCATGCCTTGCATTGGATAATTTGTATATTATGGCAAAGTCTTTTACAGGTCTAGCATTTACAAATTGGACAAGATAATCAATATAGAAAATGATGAAATTTTTTTGAAGTTTGGTGAAAAAGGGATGCTCTGTATGGCAGTGTGTGGGTATATGGTTCCCTTTTATTATAGCGATAAGATAGGAAGATCTACCAAAGAGTGCCCCATGTCAAGAGAATGATTTGACAATGTTGTGATTTCAGTGAGGCGCAACTTGATAGAAATTGCAAAATCACTATCATTAGAGATAAGAGAACGATTTCCTCGAGATGAATTGTTGGAGGCCATGTCTGTGGTATACCCTCAATATTGGAACCATCGTCAATGTTCAAAGACTTTAAAGGGAAATGCAAGACTTTGCAGAGCCATTTTTTTCGAGAGGCCGAGATACATGGAGAACATATCCAAGGCATTTTATATCGAAAAAAATTGTTAGAACAAGCTCAATGCTTTGCTACAACAATGTGGGAGAAATTTTCTGAGTTGGATAATCCTCTAGAATATGGTGCAATTACAAGATTATGGACTAAACTTAGTGGTAGCGAAATCCTACGGCAAAGAATGTCAGAATATTTCAAATTAGCGGATTTATGTGAAACCATGATTTTGGGATCAGTGGAGGATGAGAGAATGTTTAGTGCACTATCATTCTTGAAGTCAAAGTTGAGGAAAAAGCTTGATAAAAATGTGGATACATGCTTAAGATTATATGCAACAAAGTATGAGGTTGACAATTTTCCGTATGAAAGAGCACTAGCTCTTTGGCGATCAGATCGTGAAAGACGGGGAGAAAACAATATAACAAATTTATCTAATGAACTTGATATGGAACATAATGTTTTCGAGGATCATAATGATGGTTCATCTGGAGAAGATCATGTTGAGAATGTTGAAAATGAGGAACAAGGCCAGAATGTGAATTTGGAATTTGATTTAACCGGCGATTTATGATCCAATATACATGAGGGACTTGAGTCTTATTTTGGTCTAGGGTGTTCCATGGACCCTTGCTGGTGATCGCTAAATGTGAATTTGAGGCTGCGTTTCAGGTAAAAATAGATTCTACATTGTACTTTTTTGTTGTAACATTGATTATTTGAACTACATTTCCTTCATGCAATTTATTTTAAGATCAATGCTTTGATGTTTATCTCTTACATTGTCCCTTTCGTATATGTGACAAGGAACGATGTTGGAATTTGACAAAGCTAGGCCTAGGAGCTATCTCTTCACATAGATAGTGTCCTAGCATTACAAGATAAATAACTAAATTTACATCACTTTCACTAAGCAAGAATGGGCTCATTCAAGTACATGAAACCATGTTGGTGTTTAGCTCTAATATCTTGACAAAATTTTATGGTTTGTTTATTGCTTTTGTTTGAAGCATTTTGTCGATTTTTGAATTTTGCGTGTATTTTGGTTAAATATTGTGTTAGTCCCTTGAATGCTTCTAGTTCTCATCTGATTCTTGATTTAACCCTTTGTTGTAGTTTGGTTTGGTTTTAGTTGATTTACATTGATTCAGGGTTTGAGGAAATATGTTTTTATTTCCTTTCAATTGCATGAATTAATTGTCTTCACTTTTATGAATCTATTATGTTCATTGTATATTTTCTTTGTAAATACTTATCATTAGTCAGAAAAATAAATGAGATCTACATAGCTAAGAGAAGAAAAAAATGGTCGATTCAGTAGGTTCTTATCCATTGATCGTAGGAGACCTATTGGCACGAGACCAACATTCCCCTGGCTCTAATGCAATTGGCATAGTTACAATGCATAATTGTCTTAGCCTCCACGGGTATAATTGGCTAGTGTAGGACAAAATGCCCGATTCTATCGGTTTGTCGGTTTGTCAAGATTCAGGTCCCCACATGTCCGTTGGACCATTAAGGGACAAGATAACAAGTGGAGTCCCCACTTGCCATGAATCAAGTTAGTGCAGTTGTGTTTCACTGACACATTCTGGCTGTGAGTCCAGGTGTTCTATTTTTTATGATGTGATTCATGTTATTTAACTAACTTTGTTGTTCCTCTATTTTTGAAGTAGGTTGGAAAGTCTTTATGGTAACAAGATCACTATATGTCAATTTAAGGTTGCATTTTAGGTAAAAATATATTCTATATTTTGTGTTTTTCATTGTAACATGGATGATTGGGACTACATTTCCTTGATGTAAGTTATTTAAGATTGATGTTTTGATATTTAACTATTACATTCTCTTTCTTGTTTGTGACAAGAAATGAAGCTGGAATGTGACGAAGCTGGGGTTATCTCTTCACATAGATAGTGTCCTAGTATCAAAGGATAAATAAATAATTTAACAAGACTTTCACTGAGCAAGAATGGGCTCATTCTAGTACATGAAACTGTGTTAATGTCTCGCTCTTATACCTTGGAAAATTTCTATGGATTGTTTACTGCTTATGTTTTTAGTATTATGTCAATTGTGGAATTTTGGGTTTATTTTGGTTAAATATTGTGTTAGTCCCTGGAATGCTTCTAGTTCTTATTTGATTCTTGACTTAACCATTTGTTGTAGCTTCATTGGTTCCTTTTGATTTTCTTTGATTCAACGGTTTGAGGAAAGATGTTTTCATTTCCTTTCACTTGTATGAATTAAGCATCTTCACAGCTTTTTAGAATGTATTTACTTATTTCATATTTTCTTTGAAAATACTTATCAGTATTCAAAAAGGGAAATGAGCTATGCATAGCTAAGAGAAGAGAAATATGGTATATGTATAGGTTCCTACGCATTCATCGTAGGATACCTATTGGCACAAGACCGACATTTCTCTAATTTAATTGGCATAATTTTCATATGTCCACAGACTGTCAATACAGTATTCACTTGAATCTCAGTACCTACAGGGAAACATACTGTCAAAGGAGCATTCCAAACCTTGCTACTATACAGGTTAGCATGTTTCTTGTCTTATTTGGTGGTGTGTAGCAGTCATCTTGTTTTGGCCACTAGTAGTTAGATTGTTTTGAGTATATCCGAAATTGAATGAATTTATTGCATGTTGCATGTCTTTACATCTTTAGAGTTTTGATTTTTGAATATAGTGAATTAATTCCACTACTATTCTTAAGAGATTGGATTACATGCACAAGGGTGCTCAGAACTGCTGTTTACATCCATGTAGCCTCCTTTCAGACCCTCAAAATGAGGATTGGATGTTGATAAGTCTACCCAGGCTTGTTTTTGTCCTCTTTTTATGCCTAGAACTGTGATTAATGGTTTTTATTGCTACTTTAAGGGCTGCCACTAGGGGAAGGTCACTGCAGGCTTCATTTTCATGCCCAGAATTGGCAATGGTTGCTGCATGAGGACATGAATAGTTATAAATTGCACCCAGAACACACTAGAACCGCTTCTTAGGTTTTTCTCATCCATAAAACTGGCCCAAAACTGAATTTTAAAGCTTCTTTCATGGAGAAACATGTTATTTTCAGACCAAGAACCTACAGCAGACTTGAAAACACAACAAACCCTCTTCAACCTAATCAGAGGAGAGGAAAACCACCCCAAACATGGCATAAAATTCCTCAAATCATTGGTTGTGGCTTAAGAGGTCACCACATACTCTTCTCTAATTTTCTACCCAAATCTCATAAAATGTTTTTTTTATTGTAGTTGGAAAGGGCTCAAAATATGTTTGAGCATCGATTTACTAGCCTAAGTTATACCTAGAACTTCTCCTTTCATGCACAAATCCACTTAGAACCCATGTTGATGTTTATTGACTTGCTATCTTATGCCCAAGTTTGGAAGTGACAATTGTTTGAAGGTCAAACAAGGTTGTACATGCCCAAAGATAATCATGATGGAGACCTCTCAACCAGTTCTTTACGATGAGCTTGACTGTATATACTATAAATGTACCTGTAGTTTTCACTTGCTTCAAACCGAGTATTACAGGACTTGATTATATTTCATTAGACTTGGGTATAAGGATGATAGTCACTTATTAACTATGAATTGATCGTCAGAAGCTCCTTTTTCATTGAAAAAATTCTTAAAATGAGGGTCATTTTCCAGAGCTTAACTTCATCTTCCTGGGGATATCTCCATTAAACTTGACTGAATTGATAGTTATTGTTTTGTGTCTTTTGAGAATATAAATTTAAGATTATATATGGAAGGAAGATGAAGTTAACTATCTTCTCATTTATTACAAGTTTTCATGTTCACTGAGTTAACTATCTTCTTCAACCTGGAAATAGATCTGGTGAACAAAAATAAATGTATTTAGGTGGTTAAACTTAACATTACTGGATTTTGTTGAATTGTTGCATATTAGTTACTGTTTGATAATATTGCTCATACATCTCCAGAAGCATTGTCCTTTGGATTTTTTTATGGTGTTAGCTTATATCTTTGTGTGGGTAAAGACCATAGAATCTTATAGGGACTCTACCCTTTGGATGCATTGAGATTTGGGTGTGCTTGCTGGAATGTGCATCAAATTGCAGTGATTTGAAATGGATAGAATTTGTCATCTGGTTTGGTACTTTATGAGTGGAAAATTGGAGCCATGGACTTGTAGGGTTCATTTTAGGGGCAGAGCCTATTTTGGTGATTTGGGGTCTTGAACTTCTGGACCCTGTTTTGGGCCCATAGGAATTGGCCCATGGGAATGGATCACCAAGGATAATGATGTTCTAAGTAATAGAGCTTGTAAGGTATTGATCACACAAGGTTGCAATCGATTCCCACATTGCATTAGAAAATGTATAGTTACCAAAAAATATGCTTCAATATTTTGTCAACATTTGAAAATTCATCTTATCCAACATGAAAAGTATAGTGGGTTGAATTCCAACTTCCAAATGGAATAGAAACTATACAATAGGACGATGTTCGCTTCCTATTGCTTGTTTGATTTGTTAATTTAAAGGATAATAGTTACACATGTAAATAAAATAATGTCAGGCATGTGATGACAACAATTACATGTTATAGATTCAGTCTTTTGAAGTAAATTGTGTGCATTAGATTATTGACGATAATGATGATGAGAAGAACACACCAATAGATATTTTTATCTAGATGCTTCCACAGAGATATTCAGTATCTTACAATTGACTGGTATATTTTGTGTTGAAATGTTGTCACAAGGTTGGACACACTTTATAGATCAGTCTTTAGAGGTTGGGTTCATAAGAAACCTATTAAAGGTTAGGTGAGGGTTAGATGTATCAATGTATGAACGTACATACAGCTCTATGAACAGTCTTTCCACTGTCCAATATCTTCTTAAAAATATATTCCATCCTCATTTGGGTTACATTGTAGTGATTTACATTGATGATATGTTAATTTTAAATTTTTAAGCCAAAATTGGAAGGACCATCAACAACATGTTTGTATTGTATTGGATCTTTTATGAGCTCATAAATTGCAAGTTAAATGTAGGATAACATTTTTTGGGTAGATCTCCATTTAGTACTTGGGTTTTCTTGTTGACCATGAGAGCATTCATATTGATCCTACCAAATTTTGGGGTTTTTCTAATTGAACCACTCCATATTATGCAACAAACCTTGAGACTTTCATAGGGGGTATCAATTTTTATCATTGCTTCATTTCTCACTTTCCTCATATCACCCACCCTCTTCACCAACTCTCTAACCAACCAATTTTTTCTTGGATTAAAGCAGTAGATGATAATTTTCATAAATTAAATGTAGTCTCATGTGTATATCTTGTGTTGCATGTCACTAATTTATAATAACCTTTTGAGATCAAGATAGATGATTCCAATTTTTCCATTGTTGATGTAGTTAGATAGGGAGGGAATCCTATGGTTTACCATTATAAATCTTTGTCAGAGGCCAAGCTCAACTAAAACACATATGTTAAGGATTTTTATGCTCTCATCCAATATTTGAAGCATTGGCATCATTATATTTTGGGTAAGGAGACAAACTTACATGTTGATAATCATCGATTAATTTTTATCCATTCTCAATCCAAAATCCATGAACAATGGCCTCTTAAGTGGGATTCCTACATCCAATAGTTTCATATGGTTATCAAATACAAAATTTAGGTAGTTCTAATAAAGTTGAAAATCTATTGAATTGTCCTCTCGCAAAAGTGCTTAACCTTATGGAGGTGCATTATGCAACATATGATTTAAGTTGAAACCTTTATACTATAATTCCATTTGATAGGTTAATCAATGCCCCACTGAGGTAATCCAAACTCCATTTTTATATTATTACCTTAACAGATGGCTCCCTCTATAAATGGAATAAGTTTTGTTTCTACCAGTTCCAATTGTTTGGTTCTAATTCATGAAGAGCATGATTCTATATATGGAGATGATTTTGGCACTATGAAAACATTCTAAAACCTCCAATGACATTTGTTTTGGCCTACCATGTAGCATCATATTGAGACTTTCATATACGACAGTCCTTTTTTATAGCACTAGAAAACCTACTAATGATAAATATGGTCTCTGCCATCCATTTCCCATCCCCACCTGACCCTGGGTTTTCATTGGCCTTATGAATTTCTGTAAGCATGGTTTTATTTTTGGGGTCTATGATTTTTCAATATGGCCTTCTTCATTCCATATATTAAGACCACTTCTACTTTCCAAACTACAAAAAAAGAATCACTAATGTTTGGTTACATTTTGGTCTCCCTCTTAATATTATTTGTTGTCATGATTTCCATTTTCTCATAATATTTTGGAAGACCTTGTGGCACTTGTTAGGATAATATTTTGGAAGAAATATTACCTTTGTGAGAGGCTTGGAGATAGCATTCTTTCTCTACAACAAGCTTGCCTTGTTCTTTTCTTGCAAAGTCAGGAACATCTATGTTATGCTCTTCAAGCATCTTGGCCATGATGTCCAATTTATTTTTGAAACAATATTTCTCAAGATGAGTGACTTTGCAACAATAAGAACACATGGGATTCTCCTTCTTCATCTTCTTGGCTTTGGAATCTTCATCAGAGTCCTCTTCATTTGACAACATATTTTGTTTGGATTTGTCATTCTTGAAACTCTTTGCTCCATGAGCAACAAGTGAAAAGTCTTTGGCCAATGTTAGAGCCCTCTTTTGTACCAGCTTGTCCTTCTCCTTAGTGAGTGAATCAATGAATGCATCCAAGGTTGGCATCTTCCAATTGGGAACTGCAATTCTTGTAGTATGAAAAGTAGACACAAATACTGAGTGTTCGGAGCTCAGTTTTGACAGAATGGTAAGGATTAGCTGCTCATCCTTCTTATCTATGCCACATTGATTAAGTTGAAGCACAAGGATCTTGAATTTTGAGATTAAATATTCCATTGAATCGAAATTACTTGGACTAAGTGAGATCATCTCAATCTCCAATAAATGACCTTTGAGCTCATCCTGTTTTCCAAAGAGAGACTCTAGCTTTGTCCACACTTGATTTGGAGTGGGTAGAGAGTCAATATGGAATAGAAGATATGGAGATACAGAGAGACAAAGTAACCCATAAGCTTCATCAAGCCTATTGAACCATTTGGATTTTAATGCAACAACTCCTGGCTCAGTTTCAATCCCCATAGTGACTCTATACAATCCTTTGCTTCGAAGTTGGATGATCATATGCACCTTCTAGTCAAAGTAGTTGAAGGGAGTGAGAGTCACAGATTTAGCTTGATTTTGATCCATGCTGATGCGCTCCTGGTGATGGAAATACCCTGCAAAAAACACTCTAGAAATTGTTTTGAATCAATCTAGCTCTGATACCATGTGAGATTTTCAATGGCTTAGATCTAGATTCAATAAGACAACTTCACATGGAATATTTCTGAGAATGAGAGAAGAAGAATAAAGAAGATAATTTGTGGAAAAATCTCTGTATCTTATTAATCAATATGATTACAATATATAATACATATTCCATGGAGAAAATCGAATGCCTTAGAGGCAAGTTGAAAAGGACAAAAATAAAAGGCTTACTAAAGGAAAAAAAACCCCCTAGGTGGCAAAAGTTGTTTCCAAAACTGTCTAAAGGCTCACGAATTTTCTAAATATGGTATGGAAGCTCATGAGTGAGGTAAATGGAATGTAATGATGGATTTAGGAGAGAAGATATGATGTGGAGTTCGAATTGGTCAAGTGGAGAGAGTTTCTAAGTCAACTAATTTTACCTTATCCACTAGAAAGTAGAAAAACAGGATAAGGCTGTCTAAATCAGGAAAGCATCTTCAAAACCAGAAATGGAAAGAAATCAAACAGAATCCAATGAAATCTTATCCAGAATCTCCCGAAGTGTGCCCTAGTGACTTAGGATGGCAAGTGGTCCACTAAAAGACAAAACTGGCCCTATTTACCAAGTCAAAACTTAGGAAATTAATCATAAGTGATTAATTAATTATATCCTAAGTCTAAAATGGTATAGGTGGGTTTTTTAATACTCCAACAAATAGATCACCAAATTGATATGGTTAATGATGGTCTCATTCATACTCGCAATATGTATTAGGTTGAACACAAACAATGGGACACCTACCTGCATGTTCTCCAACACAATTACAATCATATTATTAACCATTCTATTTGTTTCTCTCCCGTTGAGGCCTGCTATGGATATCAACCTATCTCCCTTTATGATTTTCCCATTACTCTTCATCCACCAATATCTTCCTAGAAACAAAATGATACATAAGGTGCTTCATCCTTTGCTCAATAGTTGCCTAAAATTCATTATTAGGTTGCCATCACTTTAAAAGCTTCTCGAGAGCACTATAAAGCTTTTGATGACCAAAGTAATTTTTTTGTGAGATATATTCAACTAGTATTGCTGCACTATTTAATATATCCATGCATTAGGTGGTCACATCCCACAAAGCATTTAGAACCTTTTCTGCTAATGCTATTTGGTTTTTACTGTACAAATACACCCAGAATCACTCATCTACGGAAGTGGAGATAAATCCCTTTTGTTGTTGTTGTTGTTATGGATCATGGATAGGCTTATTTGTTGCTAACATATGCTCAAGTTTGAGGTTTAGGTCTCTTTAACCCACATGCTTGTCCATAAGTTACTAGAATTGTTTCTTGATGGTTACATGATTCATATTTTACGTTTGTTTTCCAGGTTTGACCATTTAAGATGGCTACCCTTAAATTCAGACTAATCTATCAATATATTAATCATCTGATTTTGTACATGAGTCCTTATATTTTGATTTCAAAACAAAAATTAAGATTCCAAATTAAGTGGTAAACCTGTGACACCCACTCAGTTAGAAGCTAAGCAAATTCCAACTCTGAATTTGCAACTCTGAAAGCAATTCAGTACAGGTTTTCAACTTTTGATATTAAACCAAGCCACATTAACACGTGTGAAATATAGCATAGCTTGTTGTATCGTGTATATCATTAGAACAATCTTGGGAAGTGTTAACACACAATTTACCTCAAAGGAGGCAGCCCCAACTTAGTTGTGGGTCAGAGGAATAGTTGTTGCTAGGATATTTCTAGGGTGGAATGAAAAATCACATCATGTTGTTGCTATTGGTGAATATTGGGATAGTGTGGCATACAAAGGTGATATTTTGTGTTATAATCAAGATTCTCATCTTCAACGAGTTATTAATAATTTAATTGGATTAATGCTACAAGAGGCATTTCATCATCTTTTAATGTCACCACTAATGGGGGTTTCGAATATAGCATGCACAATCAATATTGGAGCTTGATTGATCCTCAGGGAAAGCTAACTGATGTATAGGTATGGTGTCCCTTACAAACAAAAACCTAATTGGAAGATCATGATACAGATTCAACAAAATCTAACTATTCTATAGTTATAGTGACACTCACAAACAACAACCTCCTAGAAAGATCATGATACATATTCAACATGGACAATGGCCATTTATTCGTGGAAAGCCTACACAAGGATATGCATATATTCTCACACACCCAGGAACTCCTATAATTTGCTTAGTTTTTTGTCTGCTTGATCCCATAAACAGAGCTGACTAATGCTTGTATCCCTACCAAAATTCATTTTTGTAGTCCTCCGAAGATTTCCATGCTGACAATTGTTAAGTTTTTACTTGTTTATCATAATAAAATTTAATACATTTGCAACAATAGGATCACTGAAAGAAATACAAGCATAGCAACATAGAGAACACAAGATTTTCCTCGGGGAAACCACAAGGGGGAAAACCCTGCAAAACTTCCTCAATATAGAAATCACTAAGACATAGTAAAACCCCAAAAACAAGATAACAACTTCTCTCCAAGCTGCTATAGGGTAGCTATTTGACTGGCCAACTTATTTAGGGTTGTGACCAACCTGTAACTCCTGGAAACTCTCCTTTGCATGCTTCTATGGACAGATTAGGATAGTTTTAAATTTTTTTTTGCCTCCCTTATGACCCCAGATATGTTACAATAAAGGTTTGGATGACTGTTACAGGTTTGAGACATTCCTTCCTTAAGGCAGCTCCATCTGCTACAGGTGGATGTCTTTATTTTTTCTTATGTTAGGACAATTTTTTTAATGATGTAAGACAACCCATGCTAAGTGCTAGTCCATGATATTGTTGTCTCCTAACCATGGATCTGATCCTTACTCTGATACTACCTCAAATTTACTCAAAGGGCTTGTATTGTCCACAATGCTCATATGTAGCTAGCTTCTTAAAATCCCTTTGGTTAAAAAATATGTATTCTCTCTTTGTATAATTACGCATTTTATGTATATTGTTTTGTTTATGAGTGAAATGGGCATGGGTTACCATTGTTTATGTTAGTTTATGCTGGATTATTTTGTTGCAATTATTAATTGAATACATGTATGCAATTGAATGGTGTTGGTATTTTGATAGCCAAAAATTGTTAAGGGTTTGCATTCTTTTTTTTGTGTGGTTAGGTATTCCAATTGAAGAGGATGTGACAGACAAGGTGTGTTGTGGTTGTTTAACATATAGCTTATTTGAAGTGCATAAACTCATTTCTTGTGATCAATGTGTTTTTTTGTCTATTTGGAGAAGAACTTTTATGAGAATGTCACAAATTGAGGAGACAAAGTAGGTGATGTTAAGAACTGTCTCACTTATGTGATTCTCAAGATATTTGATGAAGGCATAGATGCTTTCATGGTGCATAAAGCATTTCATTTTCTAGATGACTAGGGATACATATTCAACAATAATGATAGCATTTGAGGGGTTGTGGGTGATTAATTCCAATGTCTTATCCCATAGACTAAAAAGGACATATAGATGATCTTTTAAGGTTCAGGAGCCAAATTTACTGAAGGGCTTGTATTGTGCACAGTGATCCAGGTATCTTTGATTTTGAATCTGAATCATCTCGTGGGAAATTTTTAGAATATTATTTGTAGACAAAGCCAGAACTGAGAATTGGTATTTGAATAGCGGCATAGAGCTAATTGGCATTTAGGTTTGTATACATTCTTACTTGTTGAACTTCTTAGCTTCCAAACTTTGCAGTCACACTCCTTTCCCACCTTTGGGACATTGATTTGATTACAAAGCCTTTGTTTCTAGCAAGGGTGATTTCGATATTCCCACATCTGAAAATATTGGATCATTCATTGGCAGTTATTTATTTCGAATATAAATGAGGTGTTATTTTTTGGAGGAATTTGGTAGGAACTAGGAACCAATGTTGTTGTCTGGATTTCCTTCTTACTAGTGGACTAAGGCTAGTGCTGCATGGTGGCTTTGTAAAATTTTCTTCTTAGGTGGAAAGAAAAGGCATTTTTCGGTGTCATTACTAATTGGCAGCCACAATTGACTTGTAACTGACTTGTTCACGACACCTCTGGTTTTTGTGTGGTGAACTGGTATATGGCTGTAGATGTCTTTAGAAGAGAAAATAATCTCATTTTGGAAGTTTTCTTTAGTTTGGTGGAGAACATGTATACATATACCATGCTTAGAAGTGTAGATGTTAAGTTGAGATGTTGTGTGATCCCATGGATGATCCCAAACATGTGGTGCATGGAGATGGTGGTCAAGGCAACACAATTTATGATGATATCAATGATAAGGTTGTGTAGTAGAACATCCAGTGGTAAATCAAATCTTAATTATTGGTGTTCACACTGCAAATGAGAACACTACCACTGTATGAATGTCGATCATACCCCTTAGCGTGAGTGCATCATGAAAAATTCTAGTAGAAAAAACAAATAAGCATTTGAGAATATTTCTCTATGCAGGATGATGGGCATCGAAGATGTGCTTGCAATGGTAATGAGATTTAGAAGATGGGAGTTTTTCTCCTCATTGGGTGAATTTAGAAGTGCATGGGGTGTTTTTGTCATCACTAGGTGGATTTAGAAGTGCATGGGGCATTTTTCTCATCATCGGGTGGATTTAAAAGTGCATGGTGCATTTTTCTCATCACTGGGTGAATTTAGAAGTGGATGGGGGAGTTTTTATCTTCGCGGTGAGAATTATGAAGTGCATGGAGTAAATATTGAAGTGTTTGGGTGTTTTTATCATCTTTGGGAGAATTTTCAAGTGGTCAAGGCAAGTATTGAAGTGCATGGGGCATTTCTATCATCATTGGGTCAACTTAGAAGTGCATGTGGCAAGTATTGAAGTGGCTCGGGGGAATTTTGAAGTGCTTTGGGAAAATATTGAAGTGCATGGGGAGTTTTTATCATCCTTGGGAGAATTTAGAAGTGCCTAGGAAAATATTGAAGTTCTGAGGGCGATTTATCATCTTTCAGAAAATTTTGACGTGCCTGGGGAAAGTATTGAAGTGCCTGGGGTGTTTTTCTCGTCACTAGGTGAATGTAGAAGTGCATGGGACATTTTTCTCATCACCGGGAGAATTTAGAAGTGCATGGGTCATTTTTCTCCCCACTGCATCAATTTCGAAGTGCTTGGGGTTGTTATTGATCAATGTATGAATGCTTTTATGGTGTTGGGACGTTTTAAAACAATGATGGGAAAAGTTATCACTTGTCGGGGCAAATTTGTGTGGATTGAGGCATTTTTGTGATTGCCTGGGTTATTATATCATTGTTGGGTGTTTTTCTCCCTTTCCTAGGGAAACTATTGAAGTGCATAGGGCATCTTTATCATCATTGGACAAATTTTTAAGTGTCTGGGGAAAGTAATGAAGTGCCTGGGAAATCATGGAAGTGGATGGGGGTGTTTTTATCTTTGCAGGGAGAATTTTGAAGTGCCCGAGGAAAATATTGAAGTGTCTGGGTGTTTTTATCATCGTTGGGAGAATTTTGAAGTGGTTGAGGCAAGTATTGAAGTACATGGTGTGTTTCTATCATCATTGGGTCAATTTTGAAGTGGTTGAGGCAAGTATTGAAGTACATGGTGCATTTCTATCATCATTGGATCAATTTTGAAGTGCATGGGGTAAGTATTGAAGTGCCTAGAGGGAATTTTGAATTGATTGGGGAAAATATTGAAGTGCATGGGGATTTGTTTTCATCCTTGGGATAATTTAGAAGTGCCTGGGAAAATATTGAAGTGCTTAGGGCATCTTTATCATCTTTGGGAGAATTTTGAAGTGCCCGGGGCAAGTATTGAAGTGTCTGGGGCGTTTTTCTTATCATTGGGTGAATTTAGAAGTGCATGGGGCGTTATTCTCATCACTGGGTGAATTTAGAAGTGCACGGGGTTGTTATTTATCAATTTATGGATGCTTTTATAGTATTGGGATGTTTTAAAACAGTGATGGGGGCATGTGCAAGCTAATGAGGGTCACTTTTGGCACGTTAGATGCAATAGAAAACTAAAAAATCAGGCATCCCTCAACTTACTTTATTTTTTTGACATTCTTACACAAGATATCTTGCATCGAGTAAAAAAGATGAAACGTAGGAAATTGAGTCACATTTCCGAATATATAAGTTTTAAGTATTGAAAATTTACATAACTATGTCAAATTTCATGTTTTCTAACAGTCACTTTTTATTTTTTTGGCAAATGATAAGGTATATGTTTTTGTGGGTGTAGCCTTTCAATGCCTAAATGACGGTTTCAGGACACAAAAATTGGTAGACATGTATAGAACCTGTAGCACTAGTGCAACGCTATTTTTCCAAAATTAAATGTTTAATTTTTATTTTTTTTAATTATGTAAGTGATCAAACCTCGAGAATGGTACGTCAAATGTGGTTGCAACCTTTGAAGGTCTTAATGTAGTTATTTTGACTTGGATTTTTTACAGTATGTAGAGGTCAGTGTCCTCTAGTGCAGCATACAAGTTTTTTTTAAAATGGTTGTGAAATGAAAAAGTTACGGAATAAACACTAATAGTATGTTTTTTGACCAACGGAGTGATGACACAAGAAAATTAGGAAATAAATAGAAAATCTCAATATTTAAAAAAAAAAATTACATATTTGGAATCTGCATAAAAAATTCTATTTATGCCTAAAATTTCATCAATAATGGTCAGGTATGTCCTGCTGTAGAAAGCGGTGAAAAACAGGCATACTCAGAAAAATGTTGAAAATGTCAAATTAGCTATGGTCTAAAAATTCCCTAGCACAGGTTTGGTAAGTTCGAACCAGCCATATAGGACAGTGGCTGACACACGGGTGTGGGAGGAGTGGGTGATTAGGTGCTCAAGAACGTGCGCGCATTATGTTTAAATTCAAATGCGTGCGTGTTTTATTTAAATTCAAATTTTAGTGTTTTGGCGCTCAATGTTATAAGCAATGCGCTAGCGTTATGTGGATACATAACACGCTCGCGTTATGTGATTACATAACGCGCGCACGTTATAATCTTCACAAATTTATGTTTTGAAGTGTTAGATTGGGTGAGAGAAAGATAATGATAATGAGGATGATGAAGATGAAGATGATGATGGTGATGAAGATGAAGATGACGACGATGATGAAGATGATGAAGATGATGATGGCGATGATGATGATGATGATGATGATGAAGACGATGGTGATGATGA
>BSBM01000633.1:32500-42500 GCA_027924585.1 Larix kaempferi
ACCTCGATAAATATGAAGAAATTCACTAGAGGGGCCCTCAAATTCAACAACATTTGATGAACAAGCACCCCATGGCACTAGTGAAGAAGTAAGATGTAGGTGCTCATCAGGGGATGTTTCAATTCCCACATCAAGTCAACCTCATAATATGGTAGTGAATGACTTGTTGGGTAGTACTTATACAAGTGACGAAGTTAGAGACGCATTGAGTGGAGGATTGACAATGGAAGAAGCAAATGTTATGGACACCGTCCAAGAGAATGAAAGACAAGGGGCTCCTATGGAAACGCCGGAGCTTCCTGGTGATGGCGTACATACTCTAGTTCCAACACCCTTACCTCCATTAGCAACTGCATGCCGAAGAACTCCAAGACGTATACAGGTTGATGAAACTCTCATTAGTTCACTTGAAGGTACATTGTCTAAACGTTCTATTGCTTATCAAACTCGACAAATACTTGATAACTTTTTTTATTCTAAATGTGATGGGGACAAGTGCAAATTATTTTTATCATTGTTGAAATATAGGCATATGACTGTTGTTAGAAGAACATTAGGGGTAAAGATGGCCAAAAATTTAGAACCAAGTTCTCATATTGTTAAAATTTTAGTAGATGCATTTAGTACAATTGGAAAGAAATCTCGCTCAAAGGATCGCAATGTGGCTCATCGTGTGTTGTCACAATCAATCGTTAACAAAAGCACTAGGGCACTTCGTTTTCTTAAACCTACATCCAAAATTGTTAATTTGAATGTGAAGACACTTGTAGGTATTGTGTTAGAAGAGAACAACTTGAAACTGGTCAAACCGATGTTTGGGCCTTCATTGGTAGGTTGCCACGCTCTGATATGAAGCTCATTGATGCGGTAAAGGCATTAGTGCAAGCATTTTGGCATGACAACACTAGACCCTCTTCCAACCAAAAATATGTATTAAAATTGAGAAGTGGTTCAAAGGATTGTGAGCCACACATTAAACATTTTCTTGATATGACACAAACAGAATTATATGAGAGATTTAGGAATGAACATAATGAACTTGACTTGGGCCAAAGATCCTTTGAAAAATGCAAACCATGGTATGTTAAAATAAACACAATTCCTAACACATGTTGTTGTCGATACCACATTGAGTATGGTTACTATTATGACACATATACATATATTTTTCGTGTATTGCATTATAACACTCTTTTGCAAGAATGCTCAACTACATTACCACCGATGCCATCTAGAGACTTAATTCATAGCATTTTGTGTAGCAGGCCAAACGATTGCTCATTTTATCAAAAAACTTCCATAGATGGGACATGCCCAAGGTGTGGTGGATTTGCATTATTGGAAAAATGCATACATGTGACCAATGAGCATGAACTTGGGAGGCAGGAGGTGAACTTGCAGTCATTCAAATATGTCACGTATGATATTGATGGAGGGAATGAAAGAAAAAAAATACAATTGGTCACTTCTCAGGTTGGTAATGAGTTATTGAATACTATTTTTTCTTCAGATTGCAATTTCATATGTAACAATCTATTGATATATGTATTTATTGTTGATCTACCAGGTACGGGTTTGCGACTTCATGGAGGAATTCTTTGAAAAGACACAACATTATGTAAAGCATGTGCATGTGGATCGTTGGCAAGATGAGCAGTTTAGAACGTGCAAGGATACATTTCCTATTGGGACTATCCTGTCAATGGTCGATTTTGCAGAAAACTACACTCTTCAACTGCAAAATGAGATTCAGAGTCAATACTATCACTCAGACCAGGTCAGAATAATGGTCCATATCACCTATAGAAATGGGGCAAATAGTACAGAAGACAATAGGGTTATATTGAAGGAGTATCACTTCTACATAAGTGATGGAAGGTGTCACGACTTGGCTTTTGTACAACACAGCTTTCAAATGTTCTACAATCACTTGAAGGATAACAGTATACATATGGAACAACATTGGATTTGGTCTGACGGTTGTGCAGGGCAATTAAAAAATGCCTGTGTCTTCCAATGGTTGTGTATGCTCCACAAAAGGAACAAGGTGCCACATATTTGGAACTATTTTGAGACCGGACATGGAAAAGGTGAACACGATGGAGCAGGTGCGTGCATAAAGACTGCATTACGCAGGCAAGAAATGAAGTTCACAGATGGACCTATCATTCGAAATGCAAAAACCATCGTTGAATGGTGTGCTTCAGTCATGGGGGATGGAGCAAGAAGGCAGGAAGATCACTCAACCAAGAAAGCACATATACATAGATATTTTTGGGAGGTGGTGGATGTAGATCATTCACAGTTATATGAGTTCAAGACCATCCAAGGAACTCATGCATTTCATTCAGTTAGAACATCGTCCAATTCTATACTTGAAATGTGGACAAGGAAACTGTCATGTTTTTGTACTCCATGCAGTAGTGGTGAATGGGACGAATGTGAATCCATGGATTGGGTTGACAGTTGGGACCGTGTATCACTCCTCATTGGTCGACGGATAGCTACAGAATTATCCCAGTTGGAGGAGGACCAATCAAGTATTTCACTAGACTATGACCACATATTAGATCTCGTACAACCAGGTTCGATTAATATTTTTATATTTTTGACAACTAGTTATCTAATTAGCTGTGTATTTTTTTGATATTTTTGACAACTAGTTGTGTCTAATTAGTTGATTGAAACGTTGGAACTATATTTTCTCCAGGGCACATATACGCAGTGGTTTCGCTGCGACGCAATGCATGGCGCACTAACTATTGGCTGGCACATTGCGTAGAGGGGAAGAAAACCCTAAATGTCCCATTACGGGGCTCTGAGGCCAATGATTTTTTGATTGGGTTGATGGTTATAAAGGGAGAATATTTAAACCAGGTCTCCCACTCATCAGCTAGAAAAGGGTATACATATGAATATTATAGACTAGGTGAGATTGTATACCATTATACAAACTTAGTTATTGGCACAAACCTCCAGCTTCAAACAATGGCAAGGAAGAACTCATCAAAGTCACGATACTTATTGCCTTATTTCGAGCACGAGAGGTTGAAGGAAACAATTGGTATTCGAGGTGATCCTGATGGTCTTGTCGAATGGCCATAGGTAGGTAATCTGGTATGTGGTTTGCTTGTTTTATTGTGTACTATCTTATAGGTATGTGGTGTACATGTATGCTATGATTTTGTTTCGTGGTCTCATTAAGTATTGACATTAATATTTTGACTATTGTAGCCATACATTGATAGCTTGATAGATTCATAAATTGCATAGACTTGGTACAACTTGATAAATTGCACAAGTTTCGTAATCATCATGATCATCATCTTCATCACCACCACCACCACCACCACCATCATCATCATCATCATCATCATCATCATCATGAACATCTTCATCATCCTCACCACCACCATCATGATCATCATCCTCATCATTATCATGGTAAACCATCATCATCGTCATCATCATCATCATCATCATCCTCAACATATTCATCCTCATCCGCACCATCATCATGATCATCATCTTCACCACCACCACCACCACCACCACCATCATCCTCATCACCATCTTCATCATCCTCATTAACTCTAACTCTAACCCTAATTCAATTTCCTTCTATAACTCTAACCCTAACCCTCACCCAAACCCTAGCACTAAACTATCTTCTTCATCATCACCATCACCATCAACACCACCATCACCATCATCATCAACGTCTTCATCATCGTCACCATCATCATCTTCATCACCATCACCATCATCATTGCCATGTCTAGGTTCCTCATCAACATCTCCATCATCACATCTTCTTCGTCATCATCATCATCATCTTCATCTCCATCACCATCATCATCATCACCATATTCATCATCATCATTAACTCTAAATCTAACCCTAATTCAATTTCCTTCTATAACTCTAATTTCCTTCATCATCATCACGCTAGCTATACCTGCCCGGTCGACGATTTTGCAAATTTGACCCCAATGTGCAAAAATTGCACACTCCCATACTGAGAAAAACCCTAGTTTCCAAAATGGACGTACAAGATGACACCTGGGCCACGGGACCGGAGGAGAGGGGCATCCCTGGAACTATCCTGACGTCCTGAATACAACAGAGTCGACGATTTAGGGTATCATTTGTTAACCACTTACTTACCTGTGTGAAATACCCAGTAAAGGTATCATTTGTTTGGACAGGACCAAAACAAGGATGGTCGCATACTGTGCATGGGTGGGGATGATGGATATGCTCATGCTGTGTATGTATAGTGCCACTACTAGATGCTCCTCAGCCACTGGAAGGTGGTGGCTCTACCCCACCAGGAGGTGGTGGATCTACCCCACTGATAGGTGGTGGCTCTACTCCACCCATAGATGGTGGCTCTGATGGCCCTACCTGGTACGTACCATGAAGATACGTGCTATGGAAAACAACCACCTGTGCCAATAGTAGGAATGATTGTTGTGTCTCTGGGACCAACTGATGTATAGGCGGTACATCTGGCCCAGGTAGCTGCCTATGAGGTGGAGCTACTGGGCGATTGGGATCTATGTGCCTCTCATTGGGACGTTGTTGAGGCATCCCCATCCCAACACCCTGGTACTCCAAGATATCAAAATAGTTAACATGCTTCCCCAGCACAAACTCTACGTACATCTTTCTCAGAAAATACAAAGGCATTTCCCTGTTGTTGTGTGGTGGTACATCAAACACCATGTACCATCAGCCCATCCAGTTATCTATGAATGGTTGATATGTACACCACTCGATAGAAATGTGCCTTTTGTTTTCATTAGGGACTTCACCATTCCGTGGATCTCTAAACAGGGAAAAGATTTGTTCTTTTGAGATTTTCAACTTCTTGACTTCTCTGTAGCTAAGTCCATCCACATATTGTTGCCTCTTTCTTTCTCTGAATGTGGCAATATCTTGCAAAGCACCATTAGACCTACTAAAGGTCTCTATCATTGCATCCAAATTGGATGCAAGCATAACATGCCTTTCATCAACAATAGTAATTGAGGCTCAAATTTCTTTGAGCCTCTAAATTTCTCTTTGGATGTCAGAGTGGGCATCCATGGTCGTCACTGCAAACAAAAAATAAAAATAAAAATCATTAGAAACGTATACATGTGCTATAATGACATCTCTCAAAAATGAAAAATGTACAAACTTTGTGCAAGAACGAATACATTACAAACATAAATATCATCTCAGGCATATATTACAAACATAAATATCATTTCATATGACCATTGTAGGTATACATTATGGGTCATTGAGGGCATAAGGGTGGAGACCATGCGGGCATAAAGACCATGATGATGTGGCAAAGATATGTATTTTTATTGGTTAAACTGAGGCAGCCTATTGATGGACAGAATGAAGACATGCTGGTAGAATGATGAAGAGATGACTAATGATATGGGCATAATGTTGTGATGTGCATATGGACAGTGTAAAGTGTATGAATGTAGATATGGAAGCAAATTGATATGACATGAATAATGATGACATAATGAAGATGTGATCTGATTGGTGATATTTGCTAATGGACAGAATGAAGTTATATTGAATAATTAGTGCTTGATGAGAATGATGAAGTGCTTTGGAAACAAACAAGGGCTTCTAGTTGATGATGTATGTAATCTGCAGACTTAAGAAGAGTCTGAAATATCATTTGTAAATCTATGGTTGTTGGGGTGTTGGTGCATCCCAATGAGTTGCAGCTGACATAATTATCTTGTGAATAGGATTGTCATTGATGACAACATTAATGACAAAGGTGTAAATGGCATGACGACAAGCAAGCAAGGTGACTGACAAAGACTTGGAAAAGACAAGACAAAAGACAAGGTGATGGGAATTGGCACGCCTAATGAGCCAAATGACCCATACTATGGTCATTTGGAGTTGGTCCTAATACCCTAGACAAGGATGACTTGGAGATAACAAGTTACATGAACAAAGAAGCTTGAAGTTGACACTTGGCAAGGAGATTGCGAACATCCCTTATGGCATCCGCGAGCATCCAGAAATGAAGCTGATGGACATGCGGGCATGTGGACAAGGTGACATGCGAACATCTTGAAGATGCATATGCGGGCATGTTTGTGGAAGCTGAGGGCATCCTGGAGGCATGGCAAAGACCTCCATGCGGGAAATTGAAGAAGGTCTAGCTGCAGGCATGTTCAAAGGCATAAATATGGCCCTTGCAGGCATGAGTTACAAGCTAGTGCGGGCATGCTAGAAGCAAAATAAAATGGTGATGATGTGGGTATGAAGACCACGTTTAGGTGGGAAAAAGAAAGTCTAAATAAATATATACATGTATATATTTATAATTTATGAGGTGTTTATGGAGCAACAGTAGAAATTAGAGTTTAACCTTTATCTTTGGATTAATTGGGGCTACAGTATGCTGATGTGCTGCTGGTGTACAAACTAAGATGCTGATGATATGTATGGACATAATGAATTCATGATTATTGGGGCTACATACGATGAACAAAATGTTGATCTAGGGCAGCATGAAACAGGGACATAATGCTTGCTTGGGTTATGACAATTAATGATAATCAGAATGATGTTATAGACATATATGTTGGGTGACAATGATGATTGATGTGATCAGTGAGCCATTGTGTCTAACAAGGTGGATGTAAAATTCATTAAAATTTTAAAATTTTAAGTTTTGGCATTTCATTTACAAATATTTTTAGGTGACAATGATGATTGATGTGATCAGTGATCCATTGTGTCTAACAGGTTGGATGTAAAATTCATTAAAATTTTAAAATTTTAAGTTTTGGCATTTCATTTACAAATATTTTTAGATTAGGGCAACATAACAATTTATAAACTTAATGACGAGATGAGGCAATGATTTAGATGCTTACCTTTCCAATCGTCCTTGCAAGATGAATTTGGGATTGTTGAGCCTCCAAATCTCCTCGGTTGAGCTTCTCCAATGCGTTTTGGGAAGGCGAAATCGCTCGAGCGTTCGTGCTTGGGTAAAACAGTGCCGCAGTCCGCGACATTGTTTTTTTTTTTGTTATATTAACCACAGTGCGCGAGCGTTATGGTGATACATAACGCATGTGTGTTATGTATCACCATAACCCTCATGCGTTTTGTAATCCTATCCTACATGTTAAATGACATGGCAGGTTCGGAGCCCGCCATTCCTAGTTTTACATAACGCGCGAGCATTGTGCATTTACACAATTCTTGCGCGTTTTGCATTTACCCAATTGCATCTAAAGGGTCCCTCAACTTCGTGCAAGGACCCATTGGCAAAGTTATCACTTGCCAAGCATAATTTGTGTGGATTGATCCATTTTAAGTATTCACTGGTAAATATGCAACTCTCCTACCATTTGACACCAAAGAGAAGAAAGTTTGGTGAGAATATTGGTTGGAAGCTTGGAATTGGTCCAAGAACTATCTCTCTATATAAAGGAAGTGGCCCACTACTAGGATATTCACGTAATTGTAGATCAGTTTGTTGGTTTGTCAAGATTCATGACCCCACATGTCCATTGGACCATTAAGGGACAAGATAACAAGTAGAGTCCTTACCCCCGAATCTAGTTAGTGTAGTTGTGTTTCGTCGACACCTTCTAGTTGTGAGTGATCAAATATTGCTTGTGAAATGTATAAATAAATCCATCCTCTCCTCATTCATACACTTGTTCATTCGAGAGTTTAGGAGTCAAGAGATTCTAGAGTTGAGCTCCGGTGTATGTTCTTCTGTTGCACTACCTTAGTAATCTACAAAATCAAAAGCTTGAGTCTTATTGGAAAAAGATTCGCCAAATTTTTACTATATTTTATAAATCAGTGAAAGATTCGCCAAGTTTTTATAATTTTTTATAATTAAGTAAAATATTCGCCAAGATTTTACAATATCTTATAATTTAGTGAAAGATTCGCCAAGATTTTACAGCATTATATAATGAAATGAAAGATTCGCCAAAAAAATTATATATACATATGATATTATTGATAAAATCGCCTTCAAGTTTTCCTATATATCGTGGAGATTCGCCCATTTTTTATACATATAAATTTTGGGGGGGTTCTTAAAATCATCCTTGTTCTACATGTCACACTTGACAACACATTAGAGTGCATGATATATATATAAGCATTAATGAACATTTTTCATTGCACATTCATTCGATCACATCGAAACATAATAACATCATATAACATCTCAACTATCATAACATTGACATATAACATTTGATCAACATCAAATTATATAACGATCATGTGAGCTCTCTATCACATCAATATCATAGCATAATCATCAATGAAATCATAAAATGACCAACATAGCATAATTATGAGAGATCAGCATCAACATCACATGGTCAGCAACATGTACCGGTCTCACACACATAACTAGGTCATTCATAACTAAATGCCCTCAAAGAATATCCATAATCAAATTTATGTTCTATAATCTATGACAAAAACGAGGCACTACATACAACCCCACTTTAGGAAACTTCATCCCGAAGTTTTAAAACAGGTAAGGAAACCATCTACGCATCGTCCTCCCAAGCCACAGAGCTGGGAATATAGTTGTCCCACTGAACTTTGACATGATCTACTACCTGACGTCGAAATTGTCGAGTTCATCGCTCCATAGTACGAATCGGCTCAGCCAGAATGACCCCCTTTCCAAATTGATAGAACTCTTCTGCGACTTCACCCACAAGAACACTCTATCTCCAAACTCATGATTCTTTTCCGTTCGATGTGCATCGAAATAAATTTTAGGTCGATCTTTGCCCTCTTTCAACCATGCCCGATTGGATTGCATCTACTCATCCATCTCCTAGATCATTTCTAGACCGACAAACTGTATCTCATGTCATGAACTTAGTTACACTAGGGCATTGCATACTCCCCCTCTTCAGGGAACTTCATCTCAAAGTTAATATAAAGCTCAACATCATATATTATACTCTTATTTCCTTCCATAACCCTTTTGACTCTCGTAAGAACTGTCAGTAAAGTTTTAAACATGTATATGAATATATATACTCCTTTGATCAACTAACATTTATATTGTATATATCTAAATATATATACAAAATACAATTTTATTTTTTTGACATTAACATGTCTCCTTACATTCTTGATATTTAATATATCTAATAACATCATGTTATAGTTCTTATATTACTAACCATTTTATGTTTAAGTATATGTAGATAGTACCTCTACTACTAAAAACATAACTACTTTTCCCCCAAACCATGATTAGATCCAACAAATCTCATATATATATAGAATTTGTACAACAAGTTATATTTAACATTATCCCCATATATTTCAAAAATATAAATATATCCAAATATAACACTTGTAGGGGATCACTAGGGGATGTAGCATTTTTTTGTGTGTGGGCTGGTGCAAGGTAATGATACCCAATTATGACACGTTAGTTGCAATGACATTCTGGAAAAACAGAAATATTATCATTAAAATGAATTATTAGAAGTACCTACAAAACCTTTTCTGATTAGGTGTAAAAAGATGAAACGTAGAAAAATGGATGACCTTCTGGAATATATAACTTTTATTTATGGAAAAGTGGTATAAACACCCCAAAATGTCATTATTCGAAGATTGGTATGTTATTTTTTTTCTAAAACATAATGCACATGTTTTTGTTGACCTACCTATTTGCTATGTGAATTTTCAATTTATGAGAAAAAAAATATGTAGAGGCGTAGGCAACAAACAAATCTTTTGCGGAGCTATTTTTCCAAAATTTTAAAAGTTAATTTTATATATTTTTTTTAAATTACCGAAGTTAGTGAAGCCCTAAAAGGACATGGTCAAGTTTTAATCCACCATATCATGGTCTAAAAATAATCAAAATGCATTTTTATTTTATTTAGGTTGTAGGTATTTTCGTGCTCTTATGTGGGTTCTTTTCCATTTTTGAAATAGGTAAGCCAATCAAAAG